>OX424572.1:68922880-69456776 GCA_949152435.1 Gastracanthus pulcherrimus
GACAAAACACTGGAGACTTTTTTTTGTTATCCGATTTTAATTCTGAAGATCTCATTTTGTTTCATGAAAGATTTCAGGGGGACTTAACGATATAAAGATTGCAAAAAATCGATGAACCTGCAAAGTTACAACTAATAGTTTATACTTATACACCTACGAATTTACAAAAATATGAGTACCGACTTCCTACTGTCAGTAATATTCACACTATATCGTACACAAAATTGTAAATAAAACTTTATTTGACATTAATTATAAGAATAATAATAATAATAATAATTTGGTAATATTTTGATAAATTGTAAAGCTGAATTATATTTCTAAACTATCTCCTGGTAGAAAGTTAACTAGAAAGGCTGGTTAGCTTATTAATTATTAGCCAGATTAATAAACTATTAATAAGTCCAATTATAGCTAATATCTGGCTAGAATATGCTTAAAACTATGCTTTAAGCAAGAACGTATTATGTTTGCAAATCTAACCTATTTATATTTTGTTTTGCAAAGTTATTAGTTTTTAAAAATATACATTATTATACTTTATTGAATGTTCAATGTAGTATGACGCCAAAATAAATATTTTTATCAATAAATAACAATTTACGAGATTATAGAAATATGTAATGCAATACTAAAAGTATTTGATAACTAATAATTTCCTTTCCGAAAATTAGTTAATCATAACTAGTCAACAAAAATTTTGTGATTGATGTCGAAAATAATATTTTGTAATAAAACTTCATTGTACAACTACAAATATTTTTTTACCAATTCTCCAAATTTCGTCATAACTTACATTATTCTGTTTTTATTGTCATTTTTAAAATAACAATAATTATATGACTACATGCATTCTATTATTTATAACATAAATTTCTTTAATAAAGACACTTAAATTTTACTCGGGGCTTTGGTACTTTTTGTGTAAATAATACTTTTTAAATACACGCATCGTTATGTAAACAAATAACCTAACCTCCATTACTACTAGACATTTAAGGTACATTTTTAACTTTAATTTAGTAAAAAACTTAATGTAGTATAATTAGAATTGCGTATTACTTTGATTATTATAAAACTGTTGTTATTTACATTAATAATTAATACATAAATTATTTAGTTTATTAATTTTATATTAACTAGAATATTAAGCAGAATCTAGCTAGAAATTAGCTAAAACCATGACGTTTTTAACTGATTTCTAGCTAATTTCTTAACCTGAATTAAAGCAGATATAGAAAATCTAGCTAATATCTGGCTAGAAACCAACTTAGATTTCTACCAGGGTCACTAGAGAGGCCATTTACCATACGTAACAGGCAGCTTCTGAGAGTTGACATAATACATATTTTCTTTTACACGTGCTACATACTTCTGTTACGGTAACAAATATTTAAGAAAAATCTCTCCCAATGCGAGCGTTGACCTTAAAAAAAGTTAACCATTTGAACGTGTGGTACAAGGCGATTAGCTTTAGTTAGAGCATTGGTGTCAGCACTGCGAGTGGCCTGTAAAAGGTCCTTCACCTTTAGACAGCTAGAAACGGCAAAGGAAATAATATCCGTATCCTCATATTTAGTAAGAAAGAAACTTCTAGAAATAATTTGAATTTCTTTTCTTATTTCTTTTTATAATTATTTCAAAATTAACAATTAAGCATGTCACATATATCATTATTATCGGCGATAAAAAATGAATGATAATCCACTGAAATCCTGCATACATAGAAACAGCTATTCGCGATATGGAGCTATTTAAACCCCACATAGTACTATTCCTTTATTTTTGTAAAATAGAGCATCAAGTTTAAAGAAAAGATGCTCGCGTTCATTGAATATAGACGAGTGAATTGTCGGAGCAAAGCTGGCGCGAGCTCCCAAGTACACACACCCAACCAGAGCGATTTTTGACATTTTAACGAGGCCGCGTCTTAGCTCCACCTCTAGGATAGCTCCACTATTGAGAATCGGAATTACGTGTTCCTCTCTTTCTCCCCCGTTGTTAACCCTGGCTCTCCGCTTCTGGCGCTGCTTCAGCGCCATCCTCGCGCGTGAAAGCCCTTCCTCGCGGCGGCGCACGAAGACTTAGACGAGCACGACGACGTCCGAGAGGATCTATTTCTGGCAGTATTCTAGTCCAAGTCGCGCGCTCCAAGCAGAAGCTTCGAAGCATCTCGCTTTCCGCAGCTCCGTGCTAAAAGACCATTACGACGAGCGGGCGACCGGCGCGCAAGTTTCACCGCCGCATTCTCGTGCGTTATATCGGAAAAGAAAAAAAAAAGATATACAAGAGAAAGAGAGAGAGAGAGAGAGAGAGGCAGAACGACAAATATAACTGCGTGAAAGAGAGTAACAAGGAGCGAGTGTAGAAGAATTATAGATGTACGACACGCGCTGGCGAATCTCTTAATCAGGAGTTCCGCATAAATTAATTTCCTTTCTCTCTCACTCTCTCTCTCTTTCTCTCTCTCTCTCGCGCTGGGTTTACGGAGACGCACCTTCCCTTGGCTCTTTGTACTTTCATTCATCGAAAGTGCGCGGATATAAGTAAGAGATGCAGTGGCGCCGGCAGCTGAAAGTCAACCGCGTGATCGGCTCGTCCAAGCACGCGCTGCTCTTGACCAGGTACCAAGATGGTACGATCACTGCGTCCGGCTTGATGCTTGAATTGAACGAGGAGAGTTGTAGTTTCGTGGCCGGGATTTCTCAGCGGGATTTCGGAAATGTTTTCTGCTAGCTAGGAATTAGGGCTCTCGTGGACTCTTGTTCGCAAGATACCGTTGACTGTCCAAAAATGTGCTGTTTTAGTGAAAACCCCGTTGAAAATATTACCATCGATTTTCTGGGTGGACATTCGTGTAGGTCCCTATGTGGACACAGATCGTATAGTATAATTTAATTTTAAAATGCCTTCTAGTGTTTTGACAGTGCACCCATTGTATTATCTGGATGGTACACCCACGAGTAAAAAAAAGAATTCAAACATGTGTTTAAAGCTTTTTTGGCGTTTTGGTACTGTGAAATCAGATTACTGTTGATTGGAACCTTAATATTACATTTTTTATGCAATTAGCCTAAACTAGTCCAATCCCAATTAACAAGTAATCAAACGCCGAAAAACTTACGAACACATGTTCAAAGTTTTTTTAACCGTTGGGTATACACTAAAAAAAGGAATATTTATAGAATTTTTTTAATTAATACAAAAGAATCTGTGTTAATATGAATTTGTATGGGAATCCATACAGCAATTTTGGACTGATTTATAGATATGGATTACATAACTCCTTTATTGATTATGAGTCTGTAAGTATTTACGTTGAAAAACTTCTTAAAGAATAAAAAATTTCAAATAATTGAATCAGATTAATAAAGTTTTAATTTGAGACTTGTTGTATATAATAATTTGTATTAAATTTATCGACTATCAAAGAAATGCTGTAAATCGCTCATTTAAAACAGCTTGATCTTCATATATTTTCCTTTTCATGTTCAGTAATAAATAAAACTTTGGAACAAATGAATATTTTTATCAAATTGAAGCATTATTTTTCTATATTTATTTTATTCTTTTAAAAAGTTTTCAATATTAATATAGGTAGTTACACAGTTGTGCTCAATACAGGCGTATTATTTTTCATTACAATCTCTTGTCATCTATAACCAAAAGTGAACCACTTTTCGATGTGAGTGGAATATCGTTCTAGTGAATCATCACTCAAACCTGAATGGTCATCAAATCAAACATAACCTCCTTCTTGCAATTGCTGTTTTGCTTTGAGCGGTATATCATTCGAATCAGTGTGGGAATTCACTTATTTCCAGTAAATAGTACATTATGCAACTAGGGAATAAAGTCGACTTTATTCCCGTGTTGAATATAGAACTTCATTTCCCACTTAACTGTGGCCAATTTATTGATTTCAAGAGTGGGACCCACGGATAGAGAAAGAAATGGCTAAAAATTGAAGAAAAAGAGAAAGCATTTGCGGGAAATAAAAAAATGCATTTGGGGAACAAATTTTTTTTACTTTTTTCTTGCAAATGCGGAAAAAAGTGGATTTACGGGAAAAGTAGATTTGCGGAAATGATATGCTACTTTTGTTCCGCTTTTCAGGGCAATTAAGTGGCCATTACGGTTGAGTCGGGATTAAAATTTCATTCGCGTCTAAGACAGCTTCACTTTTGACTTGGCAACAAGATATTTCTCGTCTTTCACGCTGATTCAAAGTGCAAAAGATCACATTTCATGCTAAGCTTAATTTTTAGGTATCATGGCCTGGCTTGCAATTCTCTAAAAATCTAAAAGAGCGAAAAGTCAGCCAGTCTTTGATCAGATTGAAAAGTAAAACATTGAGCACACACTGTTAAAAATCCTTTATTCTGATTTATGGGATCAATTGGGTAAGGTCTCTTTGTTTTCAGCCCGTTTGATGGGTCAGTTATGGTCAGGTCGTTTAGTGCCCGTCGTTTAACAGCGGCCAGACCTCCGGCGTACAAAAGCTCTCCTCGTAAACTTACACCTGCATTTCATTATCAGCCCACCACACCTGTCATCAATCTGAACCAACAGCTAAAGCCAGGCGTTTCTCCGTGTTTCAGCTCCGCCCGGGGAGGAGGACGAGGAGGAGGGCTCCCGCAACGGGTACATCAAGTCCAGCCACCACCACAACAACAACGGCAACCATCAAGAGCCGAACAATCGCGGCGATCGCAATGGCTACGGCTCGGGCGCGCCCTGGCTCAAGTCGCGCCACGGCAGCGCCGGCAGCAGCGGCAGCGGCAGCGGCAACTCCAGCGGCGGGGGCGGCCACGCGGGCAGCACGACCAGTGGCTACGGGAGCGGTGGCTCCAGGTCGCGCGGCCGGCCCTGCGACGACGGCGTCGACTCGCCCACGCAGATGCAGAATCACAATAAGATTGTGTTCAACGAGGACGAGTACACGAGGATCACTACGCCCAGGCAGGACATGCTCTTCAAGAAGGGCTATCTGGCGCAGAAGAAGCCCTGGGCTGCGAGTACGACCAGCATGAGCGCCACACCGTCGACCAACGAGAGCCAGTCCGCCTCGCACTCCACCGCAGGTGAGATGCAGATATGATTCAATGAGTATCTCTTTTCTTTTTCATGGAAGCATTATCAATTGTTTTTGCTCTTTGGGATAAATTTGATCAGAAACAGTTAACAAGATTTTATAAGATTTGACAAGATATGTCAGCTGATTTATCACCTGCTCCGTAATTGACAGAAAGCTGCACTAAATAAGGCGAAAGTCTATTAAAAAGCAATTTCATCACGTTAACAAGGAGAGTGTCTGTGGCCCCTGTGGGAAACGATTTTCGATGAGGCTTTGGGAGATGCTTTGTAGTACCCAAATATCAAACTTTGCAACCGTAGTTTGTTCCAATGGACCCTGCATCTTGAGATACGAGCTGTTTTACTCCGAATATACGTTATTTTAATGAAAAATTTTACCTCTACTTCATATTACTACTATATAACTTGTGATGCTGGAAAAAATATTAAAAAAGTAAATAAAAGTAGACAAAAAGAATTTTATTTTAAGCTTTGTTACGTACAAAAAAATATTCGAGAAAATTTATCTTTTATACATTCGTTGATTTTCATGCATTTCCCGTCACGATATTCAATTGTTAATAACTTTGGACTGGATTCAAATTTCTGTACGTAACAAAGTTTAAAATAAAGCTCTTTTTGTCTACTTTTATTTACATTTCGAGCAATTTTCCCAGCTCCAATACTTATATAGTAATGATATGATGTATAGGTACAATTTTTCATTAAAATAACGCAAATTTGGAGTAAAATAGCTCGTATCTCGAGAACAAGAACCCATTGGAACGAACTACGGATACTGGGCATAATTTTTAGGTACTAAGAAGTACCCCACAAAGCCTCATCGAAAATCGTTTCCCACAGATGGACACTCTCCTTGTAAGCTGTATAAAATTACTTGATATTTTCCAGCGAGATTGATAAAAATCAAATATAGCTTAGTTAGTAACACCTATTTGGTATACCTTAGTATGATGAAATTGCTTTTTAGTTGATAAATCTGCTATCATATTATGTTAAATCACCTGATATATGCTTTGTTCTTTTTTAGTAGGATATGTTACTAAAAATCTCCGGTAAAGATATATTAGTGACTTAACATTTACTAAAAAACAGAGAGACGAACGTTATCAAAGAAAATTCAGTTTTCAAATATATTTGGGGGAAAATCTCTAATACGTTTTTCATTTACATAAAAGTGAAGCCGAGTTTTATCTAATGAGTCTTTGAATAACTGAAGGTTATAAAATTGAAGTAGATATTAAATGCAGATGAAGATTAGTTGATTAATATTAATTCAAATAAAACAATAATTAATTTCGAATGAAGAGTATTATCGTCAATTCGCAGGTTTAATTTTGAAATATCTTCCTAATAAACATTAACTTTCAAGGATGAAAGTTGCCATGTTCGTAAGCACATTAAATGACCAGTGACATTATTATTAGCTGCAACTGCAACGGGTACTGAAAAACGTAATCCCGCCATAATTGGAAAGTTTGCAAAGCCTCGATACTTATAGAGAATGCGCTTGATACTCAACTAATGAAACATTTGCGGCAAAAGAAAATTACCGATTTATTTGTAGAGAAAAGGAGAAACTTCGTATTTTTCTAGAAGAATACACGTTTCTACTTTTTTAATTGCATTCATATTGAGAATAAAAGCTCTGTAAGTCAAAATTGATAATGCTGTCTTCGATATCTCTGAGTTTCTCTCACTCGAAACATTTATAACTCAAGTAATGGTCACTGACCACTGTACTTTTATCAATAAAAAAAAAACTCAAATTAAAGCTCATCCCATCTACTTTTATTTTATTTTTTTTATCATTTTCTTAGTGTGCAAACTTTCAGAGTTATGGTCAGAAATAAAAATACAATTTTTCACTAAAATAATGCCTACTGGGAGTAAAATATCTAATATCTTAAGAACAAAGGCTTGGCTTATTAGATCAAACTGCGAGTACTGAGATCTATTTTTAAGTAATCTGTTTCCCGTAGGGTGTAGACTCTCCTTGTAAGGGTATATCGACGGTTGAGTGGAAGAAAAGTTCAAGCTAACTCAGTTTTCGCTTGATGAGCAGGCTAACTCAGTTCCCGCTTGAAGAACGGACTAACTCGGAAGTACATAATATATATTCATTAGAATTTAAAAATGACTATATTTCAAAATATATTGCAATAATTTTTATTTAGTCACAGATGACTCTTTTTCATTAAAGATGATTATATCGTTTTTAATTGAACATTAGGAAAATAATTATATAAAAAGCTTATAAAGATTCTATAATTTAAATAATAAAGTGTATTAAAGAAATATTATAATTGATTGAAAAATAAAGAAAATTCTATTGTATAAATAGATTTTTTTAATTGACAATATTTACGCTTCTAACGTCACAATTTTATTAAAATAATTTTTTTTCGATTTCGTTAAGCACCCTCTTTTAATTAACTTTGTTATTTAAATTATAGAATCTTTACAAGCTTTATATATATATATATATATATATATATATAGTTTTTCTTCTAATGGTTAATTAAAAATGACACACCTACCTTAATAGGTATGTTCTACTACATGTTTTGAAGTTAATTTTTGAAGTAAATTTTTATTTAAGTAAATTCCATAATTTTTTAATGATTTATAAATCTTGAAGTTAATTAATTAAATAGCTGAAAACTATATATGTAAACTTTTTACATAAATTATCACATAAAATTAACATATACAAACCAATTGAAATTTTGTAAAATGGTCTTGAAATTGTTCATATTTACTTACTAATTGTCAGCCGAATAACTCTTTTCTTCACATGGAAACCTAGACAGTATTTTTTCAATCTTTTTCTGGGATATCTTCTTCCACGACCGTTCTTTGAATTATCAGTTATTTTATAATATTTATTATTACCGTCCATTTCCACAAAGAGGGGTCAATGGCCACGCTTTTGCAGGTTCAACTCCCCCACTCTGAGCCTACGCAGAATAATAATGTTTTTGATCGCGTGTCCACTTCAACGTCTCTCACAACTTTGCTCTCTTCCGTTTACAGACGGCAGCGAGGCCGCGGAGGACCAGCAGCTGCTGGACAGCAGCGCGCCCGGCGTGGAGTACGCGGAGAGCGGCCCTGTGATCGAGCCGACGGTCGCGGCGACGGCGGTGCCGCCCCAGCTGAGCTACGGCACGTACTACGACCACGCGAGCGGCTACTACTACGAGTACCCGATGATGCTGCTGGCCCCGGCGATGCCCGACGAGATGGGGCCCAACCTGCTCGCGGCGATGCCATGCGCCCCGGTGCCCCTCAGGCCCATCGAGTGGGTCAATCCGGCATTCGTGCCGAAGCTCGCATCCCAGCAGTATTGCTTCATGGACTACCAGGTATGCCTCACGTCACTGACCTTTATTGTACATGGGGGAATATTTTCTTGGCTGGACGCTGCTTCAGTTTTATACTGTTGACGAGACTGACAGTATCGGGAAATGGTAGAGGCCTTACTCTAAAAGATAGGGGATGAATCTAGTGGTGTATCACCTCATATAAACACCTGGTATATTTATATAATTCAGTGGATTGTTTACCTCCCATAATGAAATCTCCTAATTCGATCACTTGATTTGTCACCCGATTATTTCAGCTGACTTACTATCCGATTTTATCAGCAGATTCAATAACCTCATGTAATCACCTGATTTATCGCATAAGAATTTCAAAAGACGTGAATCTGACGACCCATGTCGATACTGTCATTCTGATGATTCTTCCAAAAGGGAGCTTCAGATCTACGTAATTTGACGTTTTTAATTATTTTAATTAAACTTTTCTTCATATAGGTGATAAATTAGATGATAAGCAAGGTTCTATTAGATGATATTATCAGATAATTCAATCAGATGATATTTCCTATCAAAACATTAGATAATTTATCACATAATCTTTTTCAATAGAAATATAAATGTATGAAAACGTCCGAGCTATTATACTTAAAGTCTAGTGTAACAATTATAAATAAAACTAATCTAAAATAATCACGTTAATAAACACGGGACAGTTTCGCGATGGTTTTTTTAAGCAAGTTTTCTTTCAAAGTATATTAAACCAATTCGGGACGATTTTTAGGCCAATGCACATTATTGTTATACGGTCACGGTCTTATTAAAACGATATAATGTTATTATTGGTTCAGCACCGAAAAATAATGTACAATGTAAGTTTCATACAATACTCGGTCAGATTTGGCCTAACTATCAGTATTGATATAGATACTTCAAAACTCTTTGTGCATAATTTCCACGTTGTAAGGATTGGGCGCATCTCTATTCACAACGTTAATCTGGCATGAATTGCACGATACACATATATGAGCAAATCCTCAAATAATGACCATTGCGGTTATAAATCTTTTTTTTTTTTTTTTTTTTTTTAACGTCGCCATATTTGTGCTTCCATGTGGTGCTAATCGACGACGGGGGTCTGCGGTGTGTTTGTAAACAAAGCACATGTAATTTTTACAGAGGTGCTTGTATCAATCGGCAGAGACTAGGATTCGAACCCGGGTCACCGGCGTGGGAATCCGACACTCTACCGACTGAGCCGCCGCAGGCCCCGTTATAAATCTTTTATTGCTTGTAAACGCTTCCCATGACTATTTTAAATTATAATTTATTTATTTATGTACTTTAAACTATAGTGTTTTGAAAAAAGTCAACTTTCTGTATAGGAACTATGATTAGAGTTATAATGTATAGTAAAAACAAAAGTAATCCACCAGGATAGATTAAATATTGACTAAAGAAATATTTAAAAATAGGACTTTTAAATAATAATAATAATAATAATAAAAATATCAGATACTATCAGATATCGTATCGTATTGTGCAATATATCATTACAAGAAATTGAGTACGATAGATTCGGATATTATCACAATTCATATGTTTGATGAACACTAATTTTGAGAATATGCTTATGTACACCTTACAGTACCACAATCTACCGAATTTTGAACTGTAGTTGCGAAAATCTGAGTATGCATATATGAAAATACAGTCTATACTTTAATTGGTTGGTCGATTATATAAGTCAATAAAACAACGAGTTTGCCATACATTTCATAAATGACATGAATCATAAAAATGATATAATTTATACATAGACATTGTAAACTTTCACAGTTTTAATATTTATTATTAAATACGCACTTTATCATATTATACCTTATTGTATTGCGCATATTAATTTAATTTAATATCACATTGAAATTGTATTATTCAGATCATCAGTTTATCAAATGCTTACATTTGCAAAATAATAGTAAAATCATAGTAATATTTAGAAATTTATAAATATTTTACCATTTTCCAAAAAATAACTAAATTTCTTGATTTTTAATTTTTTATTATTTTTTCGAGTTTATTTACTACCTTTGACCATAACTTTGGATATAGATTATATTTTCATATGAAAAATGTAACTTGATTAAATAATTATATAATCATAATTCCCATGTTAAATCCCATAAGAAAATTTGATATAGTCTATAATAGTGTCAAATTCTTTTTGCATGTTGGAAATTTTTTAATGATAATTATGATTTACTGAATGAAAAAGAAAATAGTTGCAGGAATGTACCTTGACTTTTTTTCGTCACTTTTTGAACATGAACGGATATTTTTTAATAGAATTTCTCATATATGTATGCAACGGCGGTGTTCTTACGTATTTTCGAATACATAACAGAGAAAAATTTTCTGATAAAATTTATCGTGAAAATTTTAGTAAACGTAGGATCCTGACTTCACAGGAAAAATATAACGTTATTTTCTACCGTTCAGAAGCTTTTACCATTCATTAGAGTAATTATCTCCGGGAAGTCAGGATATCCCAGGGTTACCGTAATATTTTCGGTAATTCTTATTGCGAAATTCTCTCTGTATAATTAACTAATACGACCAAATAATATATAAAGAAGATTATCCACTCAAGTTGAATCTATTTGCAGGAGGCGCAAGCTACGGATTGCGCGGCGCTGTTGGACGCGCACGGCGTCCCGCTGCCCTTATCCGCCGATGGCCTGCCGCCGACGACGAACGGCATGAGCTGCAGCACCACCGAGGCGGCAAGCCTCACGGGCGGCAGCGCCTCGGCGAGCGCGAGCGGCAGCATAGCCGGCGACGAGCCGCCCCTCGCCATCCCCATCGACGATCTCCAGCTGATCGAGCCACCACCCGAACCCCTACATCTGGAGCTGGAGCAGCAGCAGCAGCAGCAGCAGCAGCAGCAGCTAGATCTGGAGCTGGACCTGCAGATGCAGCTACAGCTACAGCAAGCCGAGGAAGAAGTGCCGGAGGACGAGGAGCAGCTCGAGACGCTCGAAGCCGAGGTGGACGAGTCGATGGAGGTATTGGAATCTCTGGAATACGGTGATCCAACGGCGTACGTCGAGACGCTGCCGCCGCAGCCGGTCCCCCACCACCACCACCACCTCGCCCACGTGATAGCCGCCGGGCCGCCGATGGGACAGCCGGCGTACCTCTACCCGGGACAGTACATGTTCGGTCCGCCGGTGGTCAACGTCAACGGTTGGTTATCATCCTTGTTGCTCGCACTCTTGACCTTGTCTTACCTAACCGCCAAATTGCTACCTACGAACTCCGCGAACAAAAAGACACTTCCTCGTATTTCTCTCTCTCTCTCTCTCTCTCTCTCTCTCTCTCTCTCTCTATCTCTCACTCTCTCTCTCTCTATCTCTCTCTCTATCTCTCCTTGTCTTCGAGAAAAGTCGGGATAATCGTTGATCTCCCAATTGACAAGCGGCCCAGCACTAGCATCCTCTCACAGTAAGATTATCCGAGGGAGCTTGGACGCGGATGCTAATTTACTTTTTTCATAAATAAATGTGTTTGCATGATAAGAAGATTAGAGTTGTGCGAGTCCTGGCTCCCTCGCAGAGACATGATGATGAATTATATTATACATAATTAAATATAATTTAGGAGATCGTTTTTGCTTAGCAATATTATGAAAGTAGTTAGTCGTGCTTGCTTTAGCCCGTAGCCTGTAGGCTTGACCGTATCTGTTTTCTAATGTTAACCGAGAGCAGTGTCGCTCGGATGTCGCGCGGCCAAGGGGCTCGGACGTGCTCAGGTTTATGACTGCTGTTGTCCCGTCCATCGTCACCATTGCTGTATTATAACCGCAGTACCTCTACCACATTCAAGGTAAAAGGTAAATCATTCGCCGGGCGAGATTTTTCCCCTTTAGACGCGCGTTGTTCATTCCAATCTTGTGTCATCTGTATACTTTTGTGATACACTGTTTTTTTCTCTTGTATACTACTTTGAAGCCAGCTCGACTTTCAGCGAGCTGTGAATCTCGTGTCTAAAGTCTAAATCTCGCTTAAAAGGCGCGTTCTTCTCGCTCGATGTGTGTTTTTTATTTGCGATTGTTCATTTTTGTCAAGCATCTTTCTTACATAGGTCGTGTCACACACTTGCCTCGATGTCTCATATGCCACACAGTGCACATCTTTGCCAGTTAATGCACCCACGGTTACAACAACACTCCAATTCAGCAAAATCCAAAGCTTCATTCTTTTTTTATCCATGTGGCAATTATCTTTTTCCTAATTCGTAATATAAGTAAGACGCAAAGAGCCGGTTAGTCGAAGCTCTCGAGCGATAATTGGGTAATAAATGCATGCATCTGTATGATCTTTTAAAATTTTCAAAATTAAAAATTTATTCTTATGTAACGCGCAAAAAACGCATTTTTGGGAATTTTTCGTAAAAGAATTACAACATATAGAGTGAAAATGGTTTGACATTAATCGTATGCATTTCAATACTGTAACAAAATTTTCTTATAGCTATTTTGTGCATGTAGCCTTGAGTTGCTATGTATGTGACTATAAAAAAGGAGAGGTCTACATGACGTACATAAAATCTGGAGACAGGCATATCTGAAATGAAAAAAGTTTTTCTTAAAATATATGTGGGTGGCTCAGAAAACTATTGAAAACCATAAAATTATTCATTTTACTGAGGTGTAGTTATATCAAAGCCTGTCGGATTTTATATACGAAAGGTATGCAAATAAAAATCGATTAAAATTGTAACATAATAAAAATTTGAACGTGTTTATATTTAAAATATATTTCAAAATTTGTTTTAGTTATTTTGGGGTTTATGTTGTCGAAGATCCACTGTATTGAAAATTCAACATTTGGTGCAAGTTTTTGAAAACATTTTGTTGAAAATCGTTTCTTTTTTATCAAAAAAACTTTACGAAAAAAATTATATTTATTAAATCTTTACCGCATATTATACCATAATTAATCTAATTACAAATAGAATGTACAAAGTATTTTTCAAATAATTTACGTAGTTTTTTCTACATATATTATAACACTAATTTTTTCACCACACATACAACTTATTTAAGCATGCTTATTAGACAAAAGAAACAATATAAAAAATTGTATTTAGTACCTTGAAATTTGCACAAATAAATTCTAATCAGATATTTTACTCTATGTGTTATGTAATGCGCGAAAAATGCGTTTTCTCACGCGTTTACATGAAAATGTATCCATGAAAAACGACGTTTCAAATTTGTTGCGGCGACTGTTGTGTTGACGACTCGATCATAATGCCGGCATCTTTTGAAATTTTAATACGTCAACCTCCTACAAAAGAACTTTGACAATACGTTATATTTCGCGCAATTATTAACTCGTTTAAAAAATTCTAAATACTCCCTAAATCGTGTCAGAATCTCTACCACCTCTCCAAGTACCGAAAAACTAAAATTTCTTATTTTTTCGTCGCGGTGATGCAGTACACCGTATGCACCGTAAATATAGGTACGCGATGCGTGGTGCAGCATCCCGGACCACGACGATCATCATGACGAAGCCGAAGGAGAGAAGACGAACGCTTGGCAGCCGAAGCCGCATTGCTCCGCGTTCTAAATAGAGACATTAAAAATAAAAGCTCGCGCCGCGCGCGCGCACGCAAGCTCTCGCACCTCCTTGCAGCGCGCGAATAAAACGAGAAGCAAGAGTCTTTGTGCAGCTTCGGACGGTAAAAAAGCAAAGTGCAGTGGATCGCTCGAGCGCGTCGCGATCGTCGTGCACACACAGCTCTTGATCCTTGCGTTCCTCTATCTCTATTCGGTGGTAATCGATATTCTTATCCTTTTCATTGCTCTCTGTCTTATTATTTCTCTTTCTTCCTCTTCTTCCATCTCCTCTCTGTCTATCTACACTTCGCCAACGCTGTAATCTCTCTGTCCTTTTTCTTATTCTTCTCAACTGTTGTTTCTTCTTGTTTTCTTTTTTTCTCTCTGCACCAAGCGCACATACACATGCAATCTCTATCAAACTATCAGCATTATGTATTTATTGGTTACTATACGTGTATGCAACATATAGCATCCATTTGCTACGAATTTCATGCGCTCGCGTGTTAATACTTATCGCGCGTTTAAGAAGTATACAATCCCGTATAATTGCGTGATTGGATAGTAATGCCAGATTTTTTTCTCGACGAAGGCGTGACGATACAAAGTGGACCCATGCTCAGATGCAGCGACATGCTGGCGAATACCGCGGCGGTGGCCTGTGCGAAACGCAGGAAAAAGAAAAAGAAGAGAAAGCAGAAGCGTCCGCATGCTCTCGTGAGTTATTTCATCACTCTGTCATTATGCTTTTAATTCGTTATTAATGTTCTTTTTTTAATATTGAGGTAAGCAATTTTTTAAAATGTCAAACTTTTAAAGTTGCATATTGATCAAACAAACAGTGTCGAAAGTTAATTTTTTATTTCAAATGGATAATAATTCATCGTACAAAGAAATATTTTTAATTTTTGACTTAGTGAACGATGTAAGATACTTATAACTAAACAGTATGAGCAATATTAAAATTTAAATAAATCAATATCATAAAAAGCTTTATTGCTTTTTGTGATTGTATTTTTTTTTAATTTTGGTTCAATAATTGTATTCTGAAATAACAAAAAGACTTCTATAATATGGATTCAATTTAATGTTATCATGCTTCATATTGTTCAGTTCACTAAGCTTGCAAAAAATTGAAAAAGTCTTTTATACAGTGAATTAATATCTTTCGAGACAAATTGTAATACAATCTTTATATTAGGCTAGAATATATATAACTACTTGAAGAATGTTTGTTTTGTAATTGCTATCATTTACTGTTATTGTTATTTGGAACAAACGCAAAAAGCAAAAATGGAAACATAAACGTTTTGTGCGCAATATAGTTACTTATTTATAGTTTGTCTAGTGACGAAGAGATGAAATCTTTGAAGCATTATAAGGGTTTACGCGATAAAACGTGATCCTCTTTTTACTTTAAATTTTTCAAAGATAACTTTATGAAAAGTAACATAAGATAGCTTTCGCAATCTTTAATACCTATATAATCAAAAGTAAAGATCAGTCAGCTGCTTGTTGCAATGAAAGTAAAGCCAAATCGAAAAGTGGACTAAGAAGAACAAACGTAGGTATTTGTAACTTCATTTATTCTCAAATTGTTTTAATATTTTTCTTTTTCCGTTCTTGCAAGGCGACACTATACCAGAAATTGGTTAAAAATCGATATTTCATTCTTATACCCGACAAAAAGTGGCTTACGCACGTAGTTACATGTAATTGTATATAAAACTATATGGATTATTTTTACATGTAATAACATTTGATTACATGGAATTAGTTGACACGTGTTAGTATATGTCATCGTATATAATTATACGTAATTATATATAATGACTCGTATATAATAATTTCAGTATTTGTATAATAATAATTAAATTAAATATTCAAATGCCACTAAAATGATGATTTTTAATGAAGAAAGAGTGAATATTGTATATTTCTTATTAAATAAAAATAGTACAAAAATATTTCCCAGCGCGAACTTACGACCCTTAAATTATCAGGCCATTCCCTACAAACCATTATTACTCCAACTCGACACTTGAACTCCGTGAGTTACCGACAGAATGTAACTTATAATACTCTACCATTATAACATATGATGCATATAATATCGTGTTCCACACGCTGAAGGTCCACAAACTAACTTTTATAAGCATTTTTTATCAATACAGTTAGTGACTAAAATACTGACACCCCTTCCTATTCACTGACATCCAGGTATTTTTGAATAGAAATTGGGAGAAACATTTCATAATGATAAAATTAATGGAATAAATTGAAATATTTTTGAATACAGTTTATTGATAAAGAAAAAGCCTATCGTATCCTTTCTTTCCATAAAAATATTTACCAATTTCTTTAAAAATAAACAGCATAGGGTCAGTAACGTAGGATTGTTTCTTTCTGTTTCATATCCCCTTAAAAACTATCATTTAATTTGCATATAATTTTATTGTTTCAACTTTATGCTGAACATATCAGGTTGTCAGTGAACAGGGACATGGTGTCAGTAATTGGGACTCTGACCCCAATTCATGAAAAGAATTTCAGCTCTTTGCTACATCGTAATCATATTTGTGAAGATTATTGGTCGAACCCAGGAAAACGTCCAAAAGTTAGTTCCCGAAAGTTGACATATATCCATGATGGACATTACGCCAAAACTTATTTTACATACAATCGTATATGTTTACATGTAATCATTTATATATTTACATATTATAACATACTATTGTATGTCAGCATATTGTGACACGATTTGGCAAAAAATTTATTGTGAACTCCCAGGGGCTTATTTTTTAAACATATCACAACGTGATAGAATCGATACACGCTTTTTTGACCAATTAGAGATCTTCTTTAAAGAGAAAAACGGCTGTATCTCGAGTAATACGCTTATTGAATAAGGCCCCCGGATCACATATGATCGTATATTAATATATTTAATGGCATATAATAACAATAACATGTAAACCATTTTTAACCGGGTAATAATGTCTTATGCCCCTTCTTCATTGAAACTTTAAGCGAGTCTCACATTAACTTTCAATGTTAAATATTACTGATACTGTAATAATCAGGCTATTTTGAAGAAGTACAATCGGTAGAGTATATTTTTCTTTATTTTTTACACCTTAACAAATTTTGTTTACACGAATAGAATAAATATTATTCAACATTGAAAGTTAAAGTGAGACGCAGTTAAAGCTCCGGTGGAGACGGGGTATTAGTCTAAATTTAAAAACAAAACTATACAAATTATTCATTTTAGTTTTAAAAAGTAGAAATATTATTTCCTGAATTCTGTAATATAATTGGAAGTATATAACTTTATCTTTTTGACTGTAAATCTTTAAATTCCGGAAAACTGTTAGTTGCATTATCAGAGATTAAATTTTTAGATCGCAAAAATAAACAATTAAAATTCATTAACTAGATGTGCAAGTACATTTCGTAACGCACGTCGACGCGCAATATAACCCAAACCCTTAAGATTCTCCATGTGCTTCCAGGGTAACACGGAGGATGAAGACGAAGAAGACTACAGTTCGGAAGGCGAGAACAGTCTTTCTTCCCCTCGAGTCTCCTGGTCGGTAGCGGCGCCCGCGGCAGCCACCATCACTTGCCTCGTCAGCAACCGACCACTCAACCCGGAGTGCCAAGAGTTTCATTTACGGTCTAGCGTCGTAGAGTTCGCCCCGGCCGAGGACAACAATTCCACGGAGTACTCGTACAATTCGAATTCGAATTCCAGCAGCAGCTGCAGGTCCCCGCCGACCGACACCAACGGCTGCAGCGCAGAGCCCGACGATCTCGAGAAAGCAGAAGAATCCACGGAAGACTGTAATCCCAAAAGCTCCATAGCACAAACGCTTAAGTATCATGCGGACAACGAAGCCAAAAGACTGACCGAACGCGAGGAGGAGGAGGAGGAAGAGAAGGAAGAGAAGGATAAGGAGGTGGAGTTGAAGAAGGACGAGGAAATCGATAGCAAGAATCTCCCCGAGGACGAGAATGAGTTCGCGGAGGCTGCGTTGACGAACGGCGAACAGCTGAGTAATTCGCTGTCGAGGCCTCCGAGCGAGAGAGAAGCATTGTCGAGCTCGGTGTCGGAGGAGTCCGTCAAACACGAACTGCCCGAGAGCTGCGAACTGCCGAGAGTCAACGGCAGCGGAGGCAGGCGCAAATACAGCGCGAAATCGCTGAAATTTGTGCGCGAGCCGACCCCCGGACCCGATCTCGATGACTGCCTGCAGGCTGCTGTCAATAATTCCGAGGAAGTACTGATGGTCACGGCAGTGGCTACGAACAATGAGGAGAATAATGGTGGTAGCGCCGTCGAGGACGTGACGGTTATGCTCAGCACGACGACCATCATCGAAGCGCAAGCTTCGCAGAAAGACGCCGATCTGGGTGAGCGACGATCGTTAGCGAGCTTATTAACAGATGCACAGTCAATAGTTTGGTCTTGTTTGGTTCTTTGCTTGTTGAAAAAAACTAAGTTTCACTTAGATTAACATGGATTGCACGTCGATTTATCTACAGGATTTCCGATTGGATTTATTGTAATAAGAAATCTGTAATGCACATGAATAAATATAAATATAGCTTAGTCACCGCATTGACATGATGCATCCGAAAAGGGATATGTACTGGTAGATTTTCAAGTCTTGTCATAAATAATCCAATCGAAAATCCATGTTGAATTCACGTCATCCAATTGGAATCCATCTTAATTCAAGTGGATATCCATGTGAAAATCCATGTAAATATTCATTTAGTTATTTTCAACGGGGTTTTCTTGCCTACTACCTTAACCCTCAATCGTTACATCTTCCGGAAAAAAGGGTATTTACGGATAGGGTATGCCATACCCCATGTGACAACTGAGGGTTAAACTAATATCTCAACTCTTAATTTAACCCATTAACGCTTCTGCTTTAAAAAATCACTTCAGGTCCACGTAATATATAACATCACGTAATGTATAACATATTATGTGAGACTATAAAACTAATAAATAATAAAAAATCATGTGTGAATGTTTGCGGAAAAATCTATTTGCAATTTCATAGAACATTTATGAAATTTCACGTAAAATATCCGGTGACTCATTTTAATTATACATAACTTTTCAAATATATTTATGAACTGTCAAATAGATTTTGTGAAATTTTTCATACGTTTGTTTTCACAAGTTTTTGTTATTAAATTAGCCTTTTCCAGAGTAAAACGATATTAATTGATTTTTTTTCCATACCCTGCCGTAAAGAATTGAGTTTATTCCCCGTTTCCACCTAGAAACTGCCACGCGCATGCGCGTCTCTCTCCTTTAATCCCGGCTAGCACTGCCAGCGCAGTGCGTGTTAGTGTCCTCGCTTCGCTCAGGCCCCAAATTACGCAGGCGGCGCTAGTCGGGGGTAAAAGTAGAGACTAGCATACGTGTCGCAGATTCTAGAAGTGAGGTTATGTGACGTTTCGACCCTGAAATCGAGGATTAAACACAAACAAGTTTCCGGGGGTATGAGAAAATATCCTATACCGCAGTACTGGACTCAGGAGTAATGAGGATTATTGACGCCTGCGAGTTCGCTACCCTCGCTTCGCTTGGGCGGAAACTCACTCGCGGTCGTCAATAGCCTACTTTACTCCCTAGGTGCATAATATACTACTTTTATCACTGAAATATTCAACATAATAATTTTAAAGATAATCTCCAAAAAAACGTAATTTTTTTAAAGCCCTTTTCTATATAAACGAAGAAAAATATTTTCTATTAAAATGCAAAATATACCCTGGTAGACAATTGACGAGACCGGGTTTCTTTTTTAATATATGTTACAAAATAGTTCCATTTAATACAAATGTTTGATTTACGGTAAAAAATAATATATTTAAACCACTTTTTAAGCATTATTAACGAACTCGCTAAAAACTGTGACAATTTTTCTACCAGGGCACTTTTCCAACTAATTAAATACATTATACACGATCTGAAAACTTCAGAACGATAAGTAAAAATAATTGTTACAATTTAGTAAGAGCTAACAATAACTTTCACATATAATGTATATTGTACTTTACACAAAGTTAAAAAAAAAACAAAATTTTCTTTTAACCATTTTATCGAATTTCCCACTGGAAAAAGTCAATTTCGACGTCAGTAACCTAACAATCTAACGCGCCGAAACAAAACTATTAACTGTGCCGTCATAGTACACGCAAGTTTGAGCATGCATAATTTACTAACACCAATTGCTCCTTACTAATCTTTTTTACAGTCTGCATTTAATTGAGCGCGACATTCTACTTTTGATTAGATATCTGTCAATCCTGGGTTAACGAAAGCTCGATCGCCTCTGACAACTGCTGTAACGACAAGCAGCAGCAGCAGCAGCATAATCACGAATTAACGACAAAGACGACAACTAACGCGACTGACGAGGATTCCGGCTTCGAGAGGCAGTCGAAGCTCGGGCACTCGGACAGACCGATAACCGACGCGGTCAACGAGTGGCTCAAGCGGGCCAACTCGCCCGATCTCTTTGTCACGTCCTCGACGACGAGCGACGATGACGACGATGAGGATGAAGGTGACGAGGATGCGGCGGTGAGCAACGAGCCGTCAAAAAACTTGCAAGGCAACCCCATGCCTGCACTATCTGTTAATGGCGATGATGATGCCAGTCGCGGCAAAGTCGCAAATGCCATCGAGCGCAATACCGGATCTTGTAACGAGGAGGCCAGTGCCAGCTGCGACAAGCTGAGCAGGAAAGTTAGAGGTGTCAAGAGGAAGAGTCTTAAGAGTCACAGGAATGGAGGAAATCTCAATTCGAATCAAGATACGCGACAAGACAAACTTGGTGAGTTGGCCTCCTTTGCTTTTATATTGATGCATGTAGATGGTTCAATCAAAGCTAATTTTTTACAATTCTATTGTGAAAAATATATAAAACTAAAAGATTTACCATAAAAATTAAGCCCTCAAAGTTTTAGAATGATTGGTTTTATGACATAAGTCTAAAAAATCCACAAGAATTATGTAAAACCAGCCCTTTTGTATGTATCAAATTACCATTATATAGTGTTTCAAGTAATTATTTTAATACTTCAACAAATGCCACTCGAATTAAGTATCAAGGAACCAGCCTGTTGATTTACATAGAAGCATCGAAATATTTTTGTCAAACATTGTATAATGGTGCATTATTATATAAAGAAGGTCATAGATGTTTTGATTTTACATAATATATTACAGGTAGCGATTTATCGTTCGGTTGGTAAGATTGCTGAAGATAAATTAAAACTTGTACATAAGTTGACTTAAATAGCCTAAAATTGTAATACACTTATCTATTTTCTTCATTTATCAAAAGCTAATAAATCCTGAAATAATTTTCAGCTTTATCTCAAGGACACTCCGAACTTTCTGTCGAAACATCCGACGCTTCACCCGGAACGAAGATCGAGGGTATTTGCGACATTGCCGTAAAGGATAGAGATGTGGGTATGAGGGTTGCTAAAAATTCTCGGATCGATGCGAGAAGCCTCGAGGGCGATGAACCTGCGGAGTCGTGCGACGCCAAGGGCGCCGCAAAAGTCCGCAGGCCACTAGAGGACACTTGCAAGGAAATAAGAGTAGTGAAGACATTTGAAAAGGGCGAGATCGTGGTCTCAATGCAGGGCGAGTTACTGCTCGTGCAGGAGAGCAAAACCAGAGATTCGAACAGCAGGCGAAGCAGCCTCAGCAACACAGCGGAGAACGAGGAGAACGAGAATGAAAACGAAAATGAAAATGAAAATGAAAACGACAGCTGCCTTGGCAGTATCGAGGAACCGGACGTCCTCGAGTGCTGGGAGGCGGAAACCGTCGAACCTGTGCTCAGTCCCCAAAAAATGCTCGACGGACAATCGGTCAGTGCCGAAGACAATCTGCCGGCGAGCAAGGACAACGGTCCCGAGAGCATGGAGCACGTGCAGAGATACTACCGACTCCAGGCTGACTCGAGCGACGACACTTGCAGCGAGACGGACGACTGCGACGACGACGTCAAGGCCTCGGGTCCGACTACCAGATCTGTGCCAAACACTCCGGATCGAATGACCAGCAGCTTCAGCAGCATCGAGGAGGAGATACCGGTGATAGTGCCGATGGAGAAGGTGTCGAGGATCATCGCCGATTACAACTCGAAGCTGCCGATCGACGAGGCGTTCGAGGTCTACGAGAGCTGCTACACGGGCAAACCGCTCTCCTACGCCTCGATCGGTCCGAAATTCGACAAATCGCCCTTCATGAGCCGGGACGAGGAGGGCGCTATACCCTGCAAGGCTGTCTGCTGCAACATTCAATGACAAAAGGAGAATTCTCAAAATAATGACCGTCCTCCATTAGGATCTATCCAAGTACCATGAACGTTCTGTTATTGATTTCTCATTCTTTCGTCATTAATGAAAGATCCTTTACACCCTTTTTGATTCTCAATGAGCTGATATGCAAAATATTTTATCGATAGACGTGTGAAAAACAAAGTACGGATCAATTTTTTTTCTTCTTATTCTTAAACGAGGATAATGTTAACTTTAAGACTTGTTGAAGAAAATCAGTAACTCATAGTTAATGGTACTTAAATATTCGAATATTTGTAGGGGTCCTTGCTATTGACAAATGACGTAAGGTGTCAGTTAATTGATTCGCTTTGAGATGGTTACTCAAAGGATGTTCATGATAAGTATAATAAACAATGGAAGAAACCGACAAGAATTTTGTGTTCCAAATAAAGCTTTGCGTTTGTAAATAGCATACCAGCGTTCGTCCGCGTTTTCACCCACAAGTCATAAAAGACTCCTTTGATACACGTACATAATATAAATGTATGTTTCCGGAGCTTTAGCGCATATATATACTGTATGCAGTTATCGTAGATCGTAATAATCATTCTATTGCATCCTTCATAACTGTTTTTTTAACACACCCCGCCATAAACAGCGTACTTTTTCCCCGCCGAACCGGGAAAAAGTGCTACATTAATTCTCTACCTCGCCTTCGGCTCGGGTACAAACAGCGCGTGGTGCGGCGGGGACTAGAGTGAAGTTAGGGAGTTAATATGTAGCACTATTTTCCCTTTTCAGCGGTGAACGAGTACAAACTTTTTGGTAAATATGTTAAAAAATTGTATATTGCACGTGTGAATAAAGTGAGCCAGCGATTGCCAGCGTGTATGACGCCCTCGCTCCGCTCGGGCGCCGAACCACACGCGGACATTTACTGGCTCACTTTATTCACTAGGTGCATAATATACTATTTCAAAGTTTCATATTTCTTTAGCTTTTTAAAGACGATTGAAAAAATATGTCTATCAAGGTTCCTAATTACTATTACTTGATTAGCCAAAATACATTTCTCCGTAGGGGTTTCCATTAAAATTTCTACAAATACAGATCATTTAGATTTTTGAAGAAAAAAAACTAAACAAACTTTTTCCATTAATGATTGTGCTGTTTGTCATGATGGATTCGGGTAATTTACTCATATGTGGTGATATAACGTTTTAAAAAATAAAGAAAAACAAAGTAATTCATCGAAACACCCTGTTATACTGCTTGCGAAACCGAAGAGATTCGCGGCATAGTCGTTATTGTGTTTAGTCTCTGCGTGCGAAAGCTCAATGACATTTTGATTTTGAGCGTATAAATGGAGCTAAGAGTTAGAAGCTAGTCCGAGAAGTCTGATGAAAAAATAAAGATACCAAAGCGGTAAAGACGTGACGGCGTATTGTTGTAATTGTTATCGTTCTTGTTATCGATGATCCGAATATAGAAAGTGTGACTATGAGGCTAGAACTCAAGTCGTATGTGATTAGAGCATATTTTGTACGACCCTCTTAAAAGAGAATTTGAGATCTTGAAGTTTTAAGGAAGAAATTTAATTATTGTTTTTTCTTGTGAATCCATCGAAAGAACCACGTGTTCCAAAAGCTCGTATAGCGTGAAGAGAAACGCGCCTGCGCTATCGTTGATACACTGACTTATTACATGAGAGACACCGAGGAGAAATCATCCTAGCCAAAACTGAGAAAAAAATAATCAAATTTGCTTTTCTGCTTTTTGTGTACTATTTTCCCGATGAGAAATGCTATAATAGCGTCGATGCAAGCAATGAGTGATCGATATATCGACAAATTTTACTGTAGGTGCTTTACTCATCCAGCTAATACCAAACAAAAAAAAATTAACTAGATTGGCAGAGATCGAGGCAGAGAAAAAACGAATTTAAAAAAAAACGTAGAGGAAAGTCGTAGGGAAGGCGTAATAATTTTAGGCGAGTAATTAAACCAGCCATAGTTTGAGACATGTAAAAGCAAAAGAAAGCGGAATCGTCAAATCAAAGATTACAGAATGAAAGGCGGCAGGCAGGCAAAGCTATTATGTATGTAGATATTGATGGTAGCAGGTAATGTACATATAGGCAGAGCTTGTTAATAAAAAGGAGTTTGTGCAGGCGATTATTCTGTAGGGGACAAATTCATCATGAAACATAGACATACGGTACACTCACGCATGCTTAGGAATGAATTAGCATAATGCTATATCACAAATCTATAATGCGTAACGTAAAACGATAAAAAAACAAAAAACAAATCAATGCGAAATTGCTTAAGCAACTCATGTATACACACGTACACCAGGAAAGAAAACACAAGGCGCACTTGTTACGATATAATTCACGCTTTAGAACGGAAAAAGAGAGGGAAAAAGGTGAAGAAATGAAGGAAAAAAGAGGGGAAACCAAAAAACGGAAATAGCGATAGCGCAGGTCTTTTGCATCATATACCCCATAAAGAATGTAAATAACAAAACAAATTACAAATCGACATTATTAGACAACAACGTACGCACTCATGCATTTTCATCCGGTCAGGACAAAAGCTCCTGGGCATATCGTCATAATCCAGCAGTGGCGCACTTTTTTCTCTATCTTTATCCGGGTTTTACGAATCAGTGTTCTTTTGCTCTAGAATTTCTAAGGGATCGATCCACACAAACGTCGATTCGGCCAAAGTGCTTTACGTTATAGTAATATATAGGTCTGATATATCGCTATTATCAAAGTGCGCATTGCATCAATTGTGTGCCTTATTCTGTGGCGGCCATTTTTCTAACCGATTGACCGTGCGAATTTTCTTCAGAACGGAAGAAGAACAAGCGATAAAAAAACAATAAAAAAAACGCACGTCGGATAAGGGAACAGTTACTACTTGGAAATGAAAAATGAAACACGTGAAACTACGAAAAAATAAATGCAAAAAATTCAAAGGAGAGAACCTGGGCGAGAACGAAACCCTTCCGATTAAAACGATTCAAAAATAAAGCACCAATCCCCTTCATTGAACAAAAGTGACTGGTCTGCTTGAATGCGACACGAGCAAAAAAAACACGCATATACATTATTAAACATTTGGACGCGCGCGCGAAACAATTGTGCATCAAGGGACAAAAAAGTACACTCGTATACACGCAGATACACGTACATAAAGAATGCATCTCCTTACTCCTACGATACGATACGTTTGAAACACGAGTCACGTTGCTGTACAATTTCATGAAGAAAACTTACTATATCAGATTACAATGTAAGGAATAACTCTGTACTTTAATTCTTTTGTGTTTTGCTTAAAAAATATTAATAAAACGATTCGAAAAAGTTGGCTTTATGATTTTCAAAGTACTATCATCTATTCTTCCTCAATCCGCAAATTACTTAACTTGTTTTAACAAATCATCAATAAATTAAAACTGAATTGCAATTCTTGTAAAAATAAAACACTAATCAATGTCATAATGGTTTAAGATATGACTATATTATGAATGTAAAATAAGATTTGGGAAAAATCTACTGGGCGTGCAAGGCGACATGCTTATATCTACTTACAAAATAAAGGTTTGACTCAATCTTTACCAACATTTTGCAACGTATTGTCTCTGCGAAAAAAGATATAGATTTTTTTAATTATTAAAAGTTACGTTGCAAATAATAAAAATTAAAGTGTCAATTACTGATCGATCTAGCGTGGTACACTCGCTGGTAAGATATTCGCGTCGACCGTTTTTTTCTACAATGAGATTTTTCGATTTACAGAAATGAACCAACAAGGTCGCTCTATTTCAAAAACGTTCGACACAAATATCTTACAAGCGAGTTTACAATATTCGGTAGTGCTTAAATTGCCCAGTCAGCTCAAAAAATGAATTCTTTTTATAATTTATTTTTGAACTCTTTAAGAATTCATTATGAATGTACTTAAGTTAGAAGAAGATTCTTGAAGAGTTCGAAAAGAGTTCATAAAAAATTCTGATGGCCCACCTAAACTTTGAGCATTTACCATAGTTGATGTATTGAACAAATTTTATTTGGGCCGCTTAGATATCAAAATATAGCATAAAAACTAAGATTTTTATTTGAAAATAGGCATATAGAGCACTGCTATAGAGTTCTGAAAATAAACAGCTAGTGGGACATATTGTGTTTCATGCGTACCTAATATGGTCCGACATTATTTTGCATTCTTTAATCACTAATAAAAGAAAATATATACATCAAAAGGGATTAATTTAAAAAAGGTTTAAGCATTCTGGATAGATACAATCATCTTCGTCGGTCATAGTAAGATCTAAGCATATTTTCGAGGCTATAAGTAACGTATAAAACGCAAAAATTACTTTAACACATATTAATTATATCTTTTCCACAAATTAATCAACAGTATAAGTATCGTCTGTAACAAATATATATTTCTTATCCTTGAAAAGCTTAAAAAATTCTAAGTGTGGTCATTAGATACAAACCTTGTATGTTTTCAGTTACGTGGGCCGTATTGGGTAGAATGAGTGTGAAGACACAATATATCCTCTTATACTAAATAGGTACATAGCCAGATGATAAAAAGACTATGCTACTGAAAAGCTGACGATACGTAGTAACATCGAGGGCAGTGTCGACGTGGACGAACTTCTTTATTTAGTAATCATACTAAATATAATAACTTTTTCAAAATTATAGTGATAAATAAAATAAAATACACTGCTAATCGGTCTCCTTTTGCTTCTGTGAAAAAATTTCCGATGAAATATAAATCGCATAGTAGGTAGGATAGCCATGGTGGGTCATATTAGGTACATTTTTTGCAAAATTATGACCTCAAAATGGTTGTAATTTTTTCATAAAAATGTAGGTAGTGTTTATTAAGATATTTTAGTTTTACTTAGATACATATTTTGCAAAATTATGACCTCAAAATGACTGTAATTTTTTCATAAAAATGTAGGTAGTGTTTATTAAGATATTTTAGTTTTATTAAGCTTTTAGAATATTGTGAAAACAATTTGTTTAATTGCTTATTGAAGAAATGTATTATCTTCAACTTTCAGAATTATATATACGTCTACATAATTTGAAAAATTAAATAATAACTTTTCTAAAGTAGTAACATTCATTCAAATTAATGAATACGGTTTCTAAAATTTCGTTTTGATCTTTCACAAGAAAATGTTAAAAGATTTACTGAAAGTTTCAAATCGATCTATTAACTTTTTTTTGCAATCGTTGCTTCGTGCACCTTGTTTTGCTTCGTTGAACGTTGATGCTAAAATTTTAATTAAAAATTCTCCAAGTATTGTGAACAAAAGTAAGAAATAAATAAATAAAAAGCCCCATTTTCTGAAGACAAAAATGTGAGAGTGTAGGCTTCTAAGAAAGAAATTTCATGTTAAGCTTTATAGATTTATATTGTTTTTAAAGCTCTACCTCAGTCTAGCTCTCTTCAAGGTACAATAACTGATAAAATATAAATATTTTTGATTTAATGGTGCAGCAAATTGTATCAATTCTCCATTTAAATTAAAAAATTGAATTCTGGTTCCCTACGAAGTTGTAAAATAATATTCTCTCCAAAAAATTTTAATGATAAAATGACCTATTTATAAGAAAACAAGTAATTGGTAAAAGCTTAGGTCTATATGAGAAATAACTGTATTTCACCGCCTCAAAAAATTAGTGTGTTGAGTATTTTATTTAACAGCATATCTATAAATAAGCATTCAGCGTTAATGTTTGTAATTTTTAAATGATATTAGTTTATTTTTTATATATTAATTAACCAAAGACTAGGTTTTTGTCGGTATACGTTTACCACCTGAGTAAATTCAATACTAAACAGATAATACAGTACATATTGTAATATTTTGACAATGTTTTTTGCTCCTATGAAAAATAAAAAATTAGTCGTCGAAGGAAAGACAATAAACATTTCGGTAAAAATCTGTTTAAGAATTGCCGCGCCAGTAAAACAACAATAGAATAGGTCTTTATAAATCAATAACCATCGTACAGATGCGATAGTCATGCAGATATCTGCCATGTAGATGACAAAAGAGGAAGAAATTACTGATATATATATATATATATATATATATATATATATATATATATATATATATATATATATATATATATATATATATATATATATATATATATATATATATATATATATATATATATATATATATATATATGTATGTCGTTTCTGAATACTAATAGAGAAAAACTTACAAAGTATTGAGAAGCTACCTGTTTGCTAATATCTAGGTAAGTATAATTAGCTAGCTCAATTGAAAGAAAGGGACTCGTGTTCAAGACACTAGAAGACGGGTTCAATAAGGTACGTAATTGTAAAAGCAGCTGTTGGTATTCGCGGTTATAAACAAAATATAGATGGCTCTGAGAACTCTTGGAAAATAGAAGTGTAAAGTAATTTTTGTACGTAAATACTATATACATGTATTATATATTCGAGCAAATCAACGTTTAAATTGAAACTTATTATTTTAAAGATTAATTAGATGTATACACAATTTTTAAGTAAGATTGATTTCGGTTAAGGGTTTACTTTTTCATTTGAACGTTTTTATATTTAGAAATTTCAGTACCTAAGGTAGCTCGGTTTAGAATTATCGAATTGGCTTTTGAGAAAACTCGCAGATCTCGCGCCCTCGGTCTGGCGGGGCCCAGGACTATAGCCTCCATAGCCCCCCTCCCCTCCTTCCTAGCCCAGCAATAAATTTATTCCTATATTTAGAAGCACCTAATGCGATTTTTAAGCTTTATAAATGTTCGTCAAATATTTGTCTTACAATTAAGAGAAACATTTAAAAAAAAAACTTTTTGTCTATTGCTTTGAAACATGCAAATAAAAACAATGAAATTGCGATTTCTCACAACACTCCTGCATGCTGAGTGTCGTAAAATAAAAGTATTAATATTTCGCTTCTACATACCCTTGGTTCACGAAAATTCAACTGAATTATTTTTGCAAATATATCTAGCGGAAACCAAATTTCATTAAAATTTTCCTGTTACATTCGTTAACAGGATAAACCTCCATAAGTAGAAACTAACAAGGAGAGTCCACGACCTGCAGGAAGCGGTTTTCCATGAGGCATCAGGAAGTGGTTTCTGGTACCTAAAAATGATGCCTAGCACCCGTAGTTTTGTCTCATAGGCCATTAGGATCAATATATGACCCTTTGTATTCAGAATACGCATTATTTCAGTAAAAAATGATACCTGTACTTCGTATCATAAGTCTGCAAGATTTTTTGCTAGAGAAATAATGTAGTAAGATAAACTCTCAACTAAAAGAGCTTTAATTTAAGCTTTGTTTCATATAAAAATATTATTCGTTTGCAAAATTATGAATAATCAAAAATAATCACGAAAACCGCTTCCCGCAGAACGTAGACTCTTCTTATCGGTCGAGACTCAATCGATATCTCAAAAGGAAACCAATAAAGTTATTTCATTGTCATACAGTTTATTCCATGCGATGTATTCATGCAATGAATGGTAAAATTTGTATTGGTTTTTTACTTAACAATTTATTTTATTTTATTTTTGAGCTGATATTTTTTACCCAAACGATTATTTTTAATAGATTTTAATAGATGTAATAAACATATTACATGAAATGAATTGCATGACAATGAAATAATTTTGTCCGTTTCCTCTTAAAATTAACGGACTTTCTACCTTGCTGACGTTTCGCAAAACCATAATTGGTTAATTTCACCCACTCAAGTATTAACTGGTTCCAACACTGCTTACCTTCAAGGGTTACCCAAGATACAGTTCCACCACCCCGTCAAAGCGACAGTACAATTTTTAATTGTATTTAATTCATAAACAAATAATTCTCAATAAAGCCTCTTAGTATGTTACTAAGAGCAGGCAAATACACTTATTGTTATACATCTTTTTGGACGGTATTTAACAAACACATGAAGAATTTATACATCTTAGATAATATTATTTATTTTTTTGTAAAAACTAAATGAAAGTGAGTGATCCCTTTAATTTTAATTATGGAACGCACAAAGAAAAAATATAGTTTTGTTACTGAAATAACAAAGTAAAGCAATATTATTTTCATTGATTTTGCTTTATAATAACGTTTAATTTCATTTTTCATTTATTGCCGGCAACGAAATAAAAGTATCATGTTCTTTAATTTCGCTTTTGCGAAAATGAAACGAATCAAAACTAATAATTCTATAAGTTAACTTTAAAAAAAATGAAATTAAACAAAATTATGCAAGTTTCATTTTTTCTTGAATAAAGTTTTCCAATACCATATAGATAACACCACTGTAAAAATTCCCAAAAATGAGGTCCAATTAATTTTAAAACGAAAGATACTCTTTTTACGAATGTATGGAGTATTGCATGAATCGCATTGAAGCAGCAAGAAATGCTTGTAGGGTCTCTATTAGATCCCCAAAAACAGGAGGAATAAAGAACATTTTTTTAAGCACATGTACAAACTTATAAACAATTGGATGTTATTTTGCAAGTTTTGATAATTTTCTAATTTCTATATCGGAAGCCCCCCCCCTGAAATTATTCAAGGAACAAAATGAGACCTTTAAGATTCAAATCGTATAACGATCAATAAAAAAATCTGCACTGTTTTGTCAATTATTTCTTTAGTTGACAAATGTAAGTACTTTTGCAATATGGAAAAGCGGCATGCTAACGTAACTTATGAAAGAAACTTGTTTAATAGATAAGTTTATTACAATGTATTTAAATTAAACATTTAAAAAACTATGAATATTCATATGTATATTAAACGCATATTTATCTTATTTCTTTCTGAAAAGTTCAATATAGACATTCGTTTGACACTAACGTCTAAGGTGTAATAGGGAGTACTTTTTGAGTATTTTTTTGCGTTATTCTATAAATATATGTCTAAAGCGACAGGCAATCCTTTTTTTTATATTGTGCAAATGTACATAAACTTTGAGAGCTAAGGATTAATTTGATATACTTTAATATTCTATCAAAGTTCTCTACAAATGTATGAAAATTTCCATTCAAATGGTGAAAAATGCGTTTTGTATATATTGAGTGTCCCTAGTGGAAATAATTTCTCTGCCTAACTCTACAGTCTGCAAAACTCTACCTATCTCTACTTAACTCTGCACAGGTTTTCCAAAGTCTGTCTAATTCATGGATTTCTGACATTTGGCAGCGTTTAGCCGAGTTTCCCTGTTAAAAAATGAGATTAAAGTCAATAAAAAAAATCTATTGCATTTGATGCTAAATCTTAATTCTGGAAAGTGCAATAGAAATATATATAATCTTTAGAATTCAATTAAAAACTATTAGATCTATGTTTATAAAAATATATTGAAAGAAATACATTTTCTTTGATTGTCTATTGATTTGAATAGGTATTTAGTCAATTCAATGTAATTGGTATCAATTGATTTTTATCATTTTATAGTATTAATCGAATTTAATATAACAAAATAGAATTAAGATTTAGCATTATAATATAATACATGACAATTGATGCATGTCAATTAAGTTTAATAGACATTTAACTAATTAAATGTAATTATTTTTTATTCATGTCTATAGATCGAATTTTTTATCTAATATCTAATTTATTTTGTATAATTTACATATATCGCAAGCTATTTACATATATCGATACCTAATAATGCGTGATCGCAATCGCAGTTCTAATTGGATTTAAAGATTTGAAACTCTCTTATATAACAATCGTACGGAAATCTCGCCACTTGCGAGGTAACTTAACGACACGCCTCCTAGCGGTAAAATATATAAACTAGCGCATTTTTTAAATGCAAGAACGATACACGCAAAATATAATAAGCCTTTGCAAGTACTTTTTTTATCAATGATAGGTTATAAATAAATAGTAACTTAGTTTTTTATCTTATTATTTATTAATAAACAAACATTATATCCATGTTTTCGAATATAATACAAACCATCTGATAACATTGTCATATGAGAAGAGCGAGCACGTGTTTTCGCGACGACCGGAAATTTTGTCGCGCCAACAGCTATAAATTAGGACGGTCATTAGACGTGGTAATTAGCGGTCACGGTGATTCCTTCTTTGTTTCCATAATATTTGCTAACTTACCTGCATATATTTACAACAAACTTGCTTAAATTTTACTATACATATTACCAAAAAGTATATCCAGAGTTTTTACTATACTACATAGCATTTTTAATACTGCTGTATATCATAAACTCATAAATATATAGTAAATTTTCATAGAAACATAGTAAATTTCCTACATATGTCGAGTTTGTCCCCGGCTTAGTAAAAAGTATAGTAATTTTTACTCAAACATTTCTCTCCGTGTATTTGTTATTTAATGCTATGAAAAATTTAGAATTAAAATGTAGCATAAAAAACTATATAATTCTTTTCTATTGATTTTAATAGGGAAGAATACCGATTTTTAGTTGACAGAGTATTCTTGTAGATCGAGGTATAGTTTCTTTGTAAACTTTTGGAATTTTCACGATATCTTCAAAATGAAAGAAGTTATAGTTAAATCTTTAAAAAACGTTGTGACGTCACTGCGGTCGGCACCTTTGATATTTTAACGGTGTGACGTCACTCAAAGGATTTTTAATACAATATAACTTTTGCAAATTAAGTTTTCTTTTTAACTTAAAAAAGATATACACAAAAAAGATATACGTCGGCTTAGATTCTCTATCAAATGCACAATTAGTGTCGATCAAAAAATAAATTTTGTATTCTTTCCTATTGCCTTGTATGGGGCTTATGAGTTTTCACGATCAATATGAGGCCAATTCAATAAAGGTGGTTTCATAGAAAATACGTATATTATCAAAAAGTAATGGTATATAAGTAATAATTTAAATAATTTAAATAAAATAAATAAATATTACACATGTAATTTATACGATTTGTCGAAAATAGCATGAAACAATGTTTATGCTTACGATAAATTAATTCCGTTTGGAGTGAGATTAACCTAATTAATACCTAATATTACTTTCTTAAATATCAACCGAGAGAACTTTTTATAAAAGTATTATTTATAGTAGATTAAGATTAATGATTCATTGTGTAGACGATAAGTGCAAAAAGTTCAAAGTGTACCATTTTTTATTAATGTTAATTATTCTAATTCATGAAAACTTTCACAGTTTAAATACCAAATTGGGGACAACTTGAATTTTAAATTTAAAATTAATTTATTGTTCTAATAAATTAACATTTGAATTATTTGTAAAAAAACCACTGACAATTGATTAGCATGTAGCTTCCTACAATTTCATAAATGGTTCCATGATAATTCGCACATGTACAGAATTGAATAAAAAGTTTGTTTATCAAGTTCATTTGCGGTTTGTACGGATAAAGTGCATTTAAATCTATTCATTTTTTATACTCATAGAAATTGACTAAAGTCAATTAATAAAAAAGATATTCGCAAACTACACAATTCAATAACAAGTATGTTTATCAAAGTTAATTTAAGTTGATTCCCGCCTAATATGAATAAACTGCATTAAATTATATTGATTTCCTATACTTATAGAAATTGATTAAAATCAATTAATGAGAAAGGTATTTGCAATCTACAGAATTCAATAGAATGTGTGTGTATTAAAGTTTATTGAAGTTGATTCGCGGCTTATACGAATAAACTGTATTTAAATCTATTGATTTCCCATACTCATAGGAATTGATTCAAGTCAATTCATAAATAAAGTATTCACAATAACCTACAAAATTCAATAAAATTTTCATTTATCAAACGTGATTAAAGTTAATTCAGGGCTTATACGAATAAGCTGTATTAAAATCTATTCACGTTTGGAATTCATAAAAATGAATTAATGTGGATAGAAGTTTTATAGTCAATTTATACATTGAATCAGATAAATTAAAATAGTATTGGAATATATTAAAATTCATTGAACTGTATTATCTAAATTGTAATTATATACAATACGAAAAAAAATGAACTATTCTGTTATAGAAGTCGATTTAAATATATAGAAATCAATACTAAATATAGGGATTGAACTAAATTGCAATTAAAGTTTATTAATTACAATTCATTTTCAATTGACTTGTATTCTGGTAGTCAATTCAATCAATTAAAATAAATTTAATTCAATAAAATTTGAATTTTTTTAATTGACTTCAATCGCATATTTTTAGCAGGGTTGGTATAGAGTTTAGTAGAGTTTAGTAGAGTTTAGCAGAGTTAGGTAGAGTTAGGAAGAAATAATTTTTTCTGTAACAACAATTTAAATATAATTCGCAGTGTCTAGCGAATTTATGCAGAAGTAGGCAGAGTTGGCAGACTTTTGCAGAGTTTAGCAGAGTATGACAGACTTACGCAAAGTTTGACAGACTTACGCATACCTTGACAGAAGTACGCAGAGTTTGACAGACTTATGCAGAGCTTGACAAATTTACGTAGAGTTTGGCAGACTTATGCAGAGTTTGACAGATTTATGCAGAGTTTGACAGACTTATGTAGAGTTTGACAGACTTACGCAAAAAATATTTAGATGGATAGAGAATTTTTTAAATAATTGTCTGTAAAACTCATAAACATGACTTTTCGCTCATACATTCTTAAGGAGACTCTCCATCATGCTTCGAGCTACGTACAATGTTTCCGTTGTATCAGACCTGTGATTGGATGAGTATGACAGAATTAACCAATCGTAGCTCGGTTACAATAGAAACGTAGCACGATGCATGATGAAGAGTCTACTAAGATACACTCGACGGGCACATATTCGAATCGAATGTTTTGAAATCGTGTCACCTTATTGGTCAATTCATGTGAATCGGTCAATCCCATTGGACTATTTTAAGCAACAAATACATTTTATTATTTTAGGATATGCGAAGTAAAATTATATTCTATTATAGGCCAACAAAGTATTTTTGTATTTTGTATAAAGATATATAAAAACTTTCTTCGCCGCAAAAATCGGCTCAACGGTTTAGCGAGATATACATGATAAAGTATAGTATACATATGGGCAGCATTACCATATAAAAGGTTCCTTCTCACTTAAGGTATTTATGATAAATTAATTAACTAATATTGAAATAATGTAAAGCTTCTCTATCTGCTTTAAAATCCGCTTTTAAGTTTTCCCAAGCTTATTCTCTAAAGATTCGCGAAATGAATTTTGTTCTTTGTAACACTCTGAACTTATTGTACTTAATGCATAAATAATGAACGAAATCCGAATTCCTTTTGAAATTCACCCAGTGCAATAAACGCGAAAAGTTGCCAGCCGTCCCCGCGCGCTACTGTCCTCTCTCTCCTGAAACCTCTCCATTACGACGCATCTCTATCTACATTACCACAAAGCATCGACCCAGAGCCCCCAGAGGGTCACCGTCAAGTGGCGCCCCCCATCTCTCTCTCTCCCATCTCCTATCTCCTAGCTGAAAAGGCTCAAAATCAGCGGCGATAGCAGGCTCTGCGGCTCCGACATACCTATAGGCTATATGCGCGCGGTGTGTCCCATTTCACCGAAATATCAGCTCTCTAGCTCGAACGAGCTTATCCAGGTTCTCCGCCGCCTGGTGCTGGTGCGTGGCGCGCGCGCGCCGCTGCTGCTGCTGCTGCTGGCGCTCCGACTGCTCCGCGGCCCCCGTGCGAACGATCGCGACAGAGACGGAGAGAGCGCGCGACAGAGAGCGACAGAAAAGAAGGCGAGGAGAAGAGAAGAGGAGACTGCTGCTGCTGCGAGAAGGCAGCTATAGCCGAGAGAGTGTGTGCGTGCGCGGGCAAGGAAGGAAGGCAGGCAGGCAGGCGAACGAGCGAGCGAGGCAGGAAGGAAAAGAAGGCTGTGTGTAGAACTCTTGACGGGCCGAGAGTATAGAGAGAGCGAGTGTGTGTGCGTTGGGCTCGGGTAAGCCTGCAGGCAAGACACGAGCGAGCGCGAATGAAGGAGCAGAAGGACGGGCGCACAGCAGCAGCAGCAGCAGCAGCAGGAGCTGAGTGAAAGAGGAAAGAAGGAAGGAAGGAAGGAAGGAAGGAAGGAAGGAAGGGAAGGGAAGGAAGGGAAGGAAAATTGGTGTGTGCGGCGCGGCAGGGGCTCGGTCGCGCGTGCAGTGTGAGTGCGTGTGCGTGCGGAGTGTGGCTCTGGCTCGTCGTCTCCGAGGACAGAGACCCGAAGAGGAAGCGAACTTCTTCTCCCCTCCCCCGTCCCCCGCGCGCAATTCTAGTCTCGTAGAGTCGCTGGAGGAGGCGCGGCCGGAATAGCCGAAAGTGGAACTGGAACTGGAGCTGGGGCTGCTGTTGCCGCTGCCCGCTACCCGCTACTATCGAGCGACACGACGACTCTCTCCGCAGCAGCAGCAGCAACAGCAGCGGCAGCGGCAGCGAGGGCTCGGACGACGAGACGTCGAGACGTCGAGACGTCGAGACACACCGTATAGCCGTGTAGCTAGCTAGCTGCCACTGGTGTCGCACCGAGCGCCGACTCGAGGCTCGGCTACTTCCTGCACGCGGCGCGAGTCAACGGGGCGCGGACAACGGAGACAGAGAAGACACAGGACACACGCGCGCACGGTGCAGACATGTCCGACCGCGAGAGCCTGGACGACCAGCCCCAGAGTAAGTACCATCGCCTGGCAACTTCCGCTGTCCTTGACTCTTTCTCTCTGTGTCTATCTATCTCGGTGTCTCTCAGCCGGGGGGGGAGGGCATACGGGAACGGAGACCCGAGGGGATCTATCTGTTACGGGGCCAAAGACTAGCCGGAGAATTTTCAATTCCGCAAGATTCGTTAGCCAGACAGCTGGGGTATCGAGCTGGGGCCAGATTCGCGGTCGCTTCTGTCAGGTGTCGCGAGAAAATTCGCGATTTCGAGGCGCGCGCAAGCACGTTCAGTGGCAGAGCGAGAGAGAGAGAGAGAGAACGTGCGCGCGCGCCGCGCCGCGCCATCCAAGATGGCCGGTTGGCCGTCCCCGCCGCCACCGTCGTCGCCGTCGCCGTCGTCGTCGTCGTCGTCGTCGTCGACAGCGCGCCGTGCGTTGCGGGAGCAGAGAGAGAGGGAGGGAGGTAGTTAGTCCGCGTTACTACCCATCTCACGAGTTGTTCTGGCTCTCTGTCTTTCTCTCGCGCTCTGCCCTCCCGCCCTCCCCTCGCTCTATCTCTCTGCACCTTGGGAGGCGTGCGCGCGCGAGCTCGACGTTGCCGTGCGCCACCGTAGCTCTCTGTCTCTTCTTGCTTTTTCATTTTTGCGATCGGCGCTTTTTTTGGGAGGGATCCGTGCCGAACGCGCTCCTCTTCGAGTGTGGACATCTCTACGAGCTTGGGTGGAAATTTTAATGAGACGGAGTTGGATTTTTAGCACGGAAGGTTGAGACGGTAGCGCTATGTGCTCGTATATCGACATTTCATTATAATACCGTGTCCTGCTCAAAATCGCGAACGACGCGAGAGCGAAAGAGAGAGAGAGAGAGAGACGAACTACATTTCGGAGCAGCTCCGAGTTCCGGCGAATCCGCAGGAGTTGACAACGACGATCGAGTACGCGAACGGAAAATTTTGTCTTTCAAAATAATCCTCATTTACTTACCTACTGACAAATGAAAAGTTCGAGTGGCTCGCGTGCTCTGCACACTGAACTCCAGAGTACAAATTTACGCGAAACAATAGAAGCTTAGCAGTTTATTCTTTTTGAAAGAGTAAACTAGTGCTAATTCTCTATAACAGTAAAAACTGTCGTTATAACCTGTAAAAAGACCAACTGAAACCTTTTACTACTTCAACTGTAGCTTCTAGCCAAAGTCCCACTCGGTTTTTGCAAAAAAGATAAGGTCTCAAACGCTAAAAGAAGAAGGCGCGCAAAGGAAGCTGCAGAGCTGCAGTAGCAGCGGCACTTGCCGCTGCTTTTTGCTCTCCTCTTCTCCTCTCCTCTCTGTTCTCTCGTGTGTCCGGTGTCTTTTGTTTCCTGCAAGAGAACAAGAACGAGAGAGAGATAGAGAGCAGCAAGGCGCGCAGTCTTTCGCCTCGCAACAGCTGTCATCGCAGCCGGCCCAACGTTCCCTTCTCTCCCCCTCTCTCCCCCTCTCTCTCTCTCTCTTTCCCAGAGAGCTTTTTTATCTAATCGACTTTTTCGCGAGGCTCCGAGACAAACGGTGTTACGTAGGTAGAGCACGAGTATCGGCGATGAACTCTCGGGCGATGTCGGCCGCTCACGCAAAAAGCCGTACTGTTTATTTATCTTCCTCGGCCGATAAGCCTCACGTGTGATGTAACAATCGCGCTCGACAGTTTCTCTATGCCTGTGGCGCACACGCGCGCAGCCCTCTATCTCTCTCTCTCTCTCTCTCTCTCTGTCTCCCTTACTTCGTGCGTGTGCGCGCGTTCGCGAGATTGGGAGCAGCCGCGAGAAAATGAGAGTTGGCTTCTCCTCACATACACACACGCGTATTATGACAGTGTGTGCACAGGCTTCGCTTGACACACAGGTATATATAATCGATGCGTGTGGCGGTGTGCGCGCGCGCGCGCAGTTTCGAGTTTATATATCCAAACGCGCCTCTGTAATGTATGTGTGTGTGTGTGTGAGTGAAAAAAGGAGAAGAGTACATTTAAAATTGAGTATAGGTATACGAGGCTTGCTCCGAAATTCGCGCAGAGATAGAGTGAGAGGCACACGTGCCACGACTCATCCCCTTACTGCTCTGTAGCCTCGCGCGCGCGGTTGGCCAAGTCTATGTAGCGTGTGCGTGTATATGTATAGTTGCGAGCGGTGGTGGCAACCAAGGCTCTTGGCCTCCAAATGCTGCTATACGTATCGAAACGCTAAATGCCCGCTTCCTCCTCGGTTGCTCGCTTCTTGTTCTTGAGAAATTTTGGCTTGGATCGGCTGACGAACATAGAATGTCTGAGAGATACAAATGAGACGCGATTTTGAGCAGGGAGTGATAGGGGATTGATCAGATGATTTTAGTTTTAGCGTCTTAAGTTCTTTGTTACATGGATGGCTTTTTGATTTTTCAGAGTATGGAAACTCCGGAGGCATGGACGCCGGTGGTGCTGACTTCGATTCTGGTGAGTGAACATTATACAGCTGCATGTAGACAATTATACACAGAGAATTTTATGATGAAAATTACTATGCGAGAAATTCCGACTTCAGGATAACGATTAACCTGACACGCGATAAAGAAAATTCCCCTCGATCGTTAACGGTAAAATTAACCCCTTTTTGGAACAAAAATTGTACTCAATAACGTTAAGTATCAGGTTAATGTTACAACGAAGTCAGGGAGTCTTACTATAATTTTCACGCTAATTATTATCAGAAAAATATCTATAATTAATTAGGAGAGTAGGAACTTTGGTCTCGGTTGTCAGGGTCTCTAAAGTTGGCGCCTAGTAACGTAAACTCTCGTTCACCTTACATCCACTTACGTGGTTGGACGTTATAAATCGAGCCAGGAGGAAACTTATCGCGATGTTCAGGATATGAAACTATCCTTAACCTTTAGCTCTTTAGAATCACAAAAAGTGTCCATTTTGTTTTGACTTTTATCAGTACCTCGTGAACTACATTATACTGCATCCATAGCCAATTATTGACTAGCAATGTCCACGTGACGATCAAGATCATAATTTCACTGCAGTATCGTCCATACATAGGTGAAGATTTCAAACTATCTGCATTATCTCGAAAAGTGTCCGCATTTGATCGAAGCTCCATGAACATTTACATTTCAACTACATCCTCAACCAACATAAGAGGTTAAGAATTGAAAAATAGTTGAGCCCACTTTTGATCCGAACCTCATAAAGCCCATTATACCGCATCGGCAGACCATTGGCGTAGGATCAAGATTTAAAGAAGCTACATACGTATCATTCCGTAAAATAGCTCAGTAACAGCAATACCAGCAGAAGTTGTACGTGATCGCAACGTAGACGTCTTCCAAAAGCAAAGCAAGCACCGCCAGTGCGTGTATTAATAGTAAAGAAAGAGAGAAAGAGTAACCTGATCTACGATCCACTCTTGGAAGCTTTCATCCCAAAATCAAGAAATTCAAACTTGAAAAACTCCCGGGACAGGGCGTAAAAATCCATCCCATCAGGCTCTCCAGCTAAAAGGAAGCTTCAGCCTCAGGCGTGCATCAGCATCCTCAGGCGCTGCAGCGACAGAAGCGCGAGCGCGAGAGGGAGAGAGAGGCGAGTAGTCAGCTGTGGGCCGTGACGTAAGCAGTATACCGCCGCTCTGCTCTGCTCTTCGGTCTTGTATACTCGTGGAGGGGAGCGAAGCCGATCACGTGGTGCGCTCGTGTCACGTGGCGTGGCTCTGCTCCGCTCCGCTCTCTGCAGCCTTCCCGTCGCGCATAGCTCGTCCGCAGCTGCACGCAGCCATGATATTCGCGCATTCTTCCTGCATGACGCCCGGCTCCATGAATGACCAACAGCAGCAGCGGCAGCAGCAGCGGCACGTCATCGACGACGACGACGACGCCGACGACGACGGCAAAGTCCCCTCTGCTGGCAGTGGCGAGTCGGTCGCTAGCGCGCGCGAAAAGCCGATGTGTCATCTCTCGCGAGAACGAGAGAGAGAGAAAGAGAGAGAGCTCGGTTGAGTTGTGCTGTGTGCAGTGATCGGCGATTCGCGAGGTGGTGAAGATGCTTGGGAGGTTCGAGAGTTAAGAGTGCTGGAGAATTTTTGTGAGATTCGGAGTTATGTTGCTCTGTCATTGGGATCGTTGCTGGCTGTTGATCGATTATCGTGGGCAGAGGAATTTTCATGGCGTTGACTCGTGAACCTGGCGATGCTCGGGAACTCGCCGTGGGCTTCGAAAGGACGGACGAGGCGCATGGCTGGGCTGATACCATGGGGAGGATACAGTATTGGCGTCCGGAAGGTACTTCATCGTACAATCGCATTATTTATTTCCTTTTAATTTTAGTTTTTCCTTTGTGGAGGCGGGAAGGTATCGACATCCATGGATAATGAAAGATTTTTTAATCATTTTTCTCTGTCAATTATTAATAGAACTCGTTGACACTTTAACCGAAGGTTACCTTATATTCAAAGGAAGAGGGGAGTCGATAAGGTAGATTCCTAACAAAATTTATTATGAATTTAGGAAAGCGCTCTGGTACGGTCTTTAAAGAATAATAAGTACCGTCATTGACTGAATTGTAAATCGCTTAAAATGCAAAGGAGCAATTATGGATATCCTTATTATGCTTAGTAATAATTAAGTTGAACAATTAAATGTTCCTCTGAAGATGAATATTTAAGTTAGATAGACACTTAGATATCATTTATCTATCAATCTACCTTAAGGTGATGTTAAACCCCTTGTTACCGAAATGCCGGGAACTGCTTTTCTCGCGTTATTTTCAATTTTGAGAAAATATCTCTATGGAAAGTTATTGTTTTTGATTCAGACAACAACGTTCTATAGAGATAATTACTCAAAATTAAAAATATAATGGAAAAAGTGGGTCTTAAATATTCAAGTAAATATTCAAGTATTAAGAAGATATCGGTAACGGTAACCTCCAGTTGAAAATTCGACCAGTTTTAATCGTTTTTGCTGAAAAATGGGTTTAACACGTACATTTGTACGTCCACTCAAAACATTTAATTAGCTATTTTTGAAACTGGTTCTGTACAGTTAAACAGAATTAATTTTTGAATCATCGTTGAACTGCATGCACAATGTGAATAGAATGGAAGCTCAATTATTGTCCAAATTGATGGTGTCAAATGGAGGAAAAGACAAGACGATATGAAAGCTTTCCCGGTCTCAAAAGAAGATAATAATAAGACTGATTCTATACTACTACTACTGCTGCACAGTCCGTTATTCTATTGAAAGTAAAGCTTGTAAACAACGTTCTATTAATAGCTTTGGATGTCTGAAAATAGATCATTAGCTCTTGAACTTGATGAAATTGTAATTAATTTTCAATGAACTTTACATGCGCAACAGCTGAAAGAATAATAGGACAATATTCTAAAAAAATCGACAAACTAACTACTGAAACGTTAGCCTACAAGAAGTTTATTTTTACCTGATTCATCAAGACAATCATTTGATAATCGTTCACGTATACGTCACTAAAATTCGGCAAAGCCTTTAGTGCAATTAAAACTGTCATAAAACAAAACCTTATTTTGACGAAATTGAACAAACACCTTATACACGAATTTCCCTTTAGACGATGACGGCACCGATCGAGAAAACCCTCGTCCGCCTTTTCGACGAACTTGTACAAAATGCGAATCACACACACAAGCAACGTCCCTACTGAGAAACCAAACCGGATGAACTATACGCACACGTAGACTCGCGATCGGTGCGCTCGCTTCTGAATCATCGCGCTATATACGCCGGCTATCAGCTTCGTCGCGAATCAATCCGCCGTCGCGGAATGCAGGAGCTTGAGAAAAGATAGCCGAGGCGGCGCGCGAGAAGCTAGAAGATAGATGAGCACGTACAGTCGTATACACGCGCGTACGCATAGAAAATAGACGAAGAAGAAGAAGAAGAAGAAGAGAAAAATAGGAAGAAAGAGTGGGAGGCGTGCAGGTCGCATATGTGCGGAGATCAATGCACTCGCCGATTCTCCCGAGTAGGAGGGAGTGTGATGTTGTGGGGCTCTGGAATGCGCAACTGTGTGCACAGCCGACTGAACAGACGATACGGAACTCGGAAGTGCACGAATGTGCAGTCACACCTACGCTGGGGATTGGGAGGTGGAGGAGAATCTGAGGAATGCTTTTCTTGGTTATATTTTTGAGGGAGTTCTATCTGTACACATGGAGAAAAGAGCTGTAATGGCTACTAATAAAAGTTAGTCAAATCGGTTACGTAAATTGGTATAGACAATTATGTTCCAACTACACATTTTGTAGTGAAAAAATGGTACCTCTACTTCAGAGCATAACGCCCCAAGTTTTTACTCAGAAAAATTAATCCAAAAGTAGGTAAAAGTAAACAGAAAGAGTTTTACTTTCCGCTTTGTTTTGTATAAAAATATTTATCTTTCGCAAAGTTATTAACAATCAAAAAACAGCAATTTAAAAAAATTATAATATTCAATTTTTCATGTATTTTTTATCACTTTCTTTGGCAATTAATAACTTTGCAAGGGTTTAATATTTTTATACGAAACAAAGGGGACATTAAAGCTCTTTCTGTCTACTTTAACCTACTTTTGGATGATCTTTTTTCCGAGTAAAAATTTACGGAGTTATGACCTGAAGTAGAAGAAGCATTTTTTCACTAAAATATGGGTATTTGAGACACAATTGGCTATGTCATCATAATATGGATTCGTTAGCCAAAGCGGCAGGTATTGGGGTGAATTTGTTAGGTACCAGAAAACACCTCTCTAAGCCTCATCAAAATTCGCGACCCGTACTTCAAACACTCTCCTTGTGAGTACTAATCCCTGAATTAAAAAAATATTTACTAAATATTTCACTTTATATGCATACAGTGAGTATGCATACAATGTAAAATACTTTGGTTATTGCATTATTGTGCCAAAACCTTTACCTACGTACATTTTATTAAGAATAAACGTATAATGAACAAAATTTTAAGGTTATGTGAGTAACACCAATTATTGCCCGAGATTAGTACTCAGCCCCTAACCGGATAAATAATAAGTGCGGATACTTCCCACTGACTCCAATTTACCTCACCGGTTAGTAACCAGTAATAATCCTTTTCTCCAGCCCAAATTGTGTGCGCTGTTTTCTTATTTGTTGGCGAGGTGTACTTGATTTGACTCTTTTCGAAGTTAAGCATGCGCTTTTTGCATATGAATCGTTTATTTATGCACTCTCAAGTAACTAATTAATATTTTTAAACACGCAATATGTTCTTCAGACCTTTTATTTACATCTCACAGTTTTGCAATTGATTCTGCCGAAAGCATGTTTTACCATAAGACTCCATGTTAAAGGTAAACTAGAGAAGATGATGGTTATCTTCCCGCATATTCAATTTTTTTTGTTAATCAAAATATTGAAATTTGATATGTCTTTCTAGATTCGATATCTCGTGCTGGATTTTAATATAAGGGAAAAATAAAGACATTCGTAACGTTTCTCTCGTGTAAGCTTGCTTCATAAACATTTAACTGAGTCACTTTTGGACCAAATCTACTGGTACACCAAATTTTATCTAAATACAAATGCCAATTCTCTATAATCAATGAAACTCCCTTAACTGAGTAGTTGGGAACCTACATTAGGGAAATACCCAATGAGTAAATGACCAGGTACCAGTCAATGACTGCGATATTTAAATGAATATTAAAAGCAAAATTATGCTATACCATAGTTATGAGTGACGCAGAGGAAGTGCAATGGCTCTTATGCGCAAAAATTGACCTCAAAGAATAAATTTTGTGTAACAGTTTTTAACATTTACTAATATTGTAAGAGATAATATAATGAAGAAAAAAGTACTTGACATAATAGTGAAAACAAATTTAACTTAATTTTTAATGTTTAAAGACAAAATTTGATTCTTAAACATTCATCTATGGAAGGATTACTTTAATTATGTATACGTCAGTGTAAGTTTTGATTAACAGAGTGTGATTTATTTTGATTAAAATATCGGTCTAGCTTTTTGACAAAATTTTGTTATTATATCCCGAGATACGATTGATTTATAAGGGGAGTAGAAGCTAATGCAGGAAATAGAAATGTTGCTAGGCAGTTCATTTGTCATTTATTATTATCTTTTAATCAATGTTTTTAAAGTATTCAGTAATATCTATCGTAACGTAAAATTATAATTTGGCAGTGTCGGAGTCAATTGAAAATTCAAATTTTCCGTCTGAAATCTTACCGACCAACCAAGAAATAATTAATTGTATGTAATTATATTATTCAAAACGAAGACATCCTTGCCATTTCTTATATAATAATGCGCTATTTTAAGCAAACATTTCAACGCTTCTGCGAATGTCATTCAAATAAAATCTTTTGTTGGAATGTCATTCGACAAAATATTGGCACATTTCCTTCAAAATTTGTATAATGGTTGAGCATATAATTACCATATAAAAGGACAATTACATCCTCGTTTTGCATAATTCGGACTATATATATTTAATTACAATCAATTATCCATTTCTAGGTCGGTAAGAATTTAGGCGGGGCATTTAATTTATAACCTGCTGATATCGTCCTATAATTCTGCAGCTGTACCTACGGTCGGTTAAAAAAATTGTTTTTACGAAAAATCGACATGATTCTTTGCAATAACCCTTTAAGACCGACAGTATTTTAAACGCAAGAAAAAAGTTTTTTTTGCGTTTAGTTATTCTTAGAATGGTCTCAAACTTAGATTTCAACAGTTTATTAAAGTAAAAGTAATAAGGAGAATACAAACCCTGCGAAACTCGGATTCTGATGAGGCTTTGGAAGGTGTTTTCTGGTACCTAAAAATTAAGTATAACACCCGTAGTTTGTTCTAATGGGCCCTTGTATTCCCGATAAGCTATTTATATACCTCTTCTAGTGATTATAATTATGCATGCGTTAACACTAAAAAGAAAATGGTCCACATGATAATAAAAGTAAGTGGAAAGAGCTTCAATTTGAGACCTGTAACAATAAAAAATATTAATTTGAGCAAAAGTTATTAACAATAAAAGGTGTCATTTTTCACTAATATAACGTATATTCAGAGTAAACTAGTTTATATCTGGAATACAAGGGTCCATTAGAACGAACTACGGGTATTATGCTTCATTTGTAGGTACCAGAAAACAACTCTCAAAGCCTCATCAAAGTCCGAATTTCTCAGGGTTGGTGTTCTTGCAAGCTCTAAATATGATTTTTAGAGGTGACCTTGTCCTCCTGGTCTTAAATTTATTATAACTGTTGGTTCCCGGAAAAACAACTTAAGCCCACTTTTCATGTTTTTCAGATATTAAGGTTTAAAGTTTATAATTTGCATTTAAATTAATGTTAAAAAGACTCATAAATAAAGTAGATATAGTACTTATTTTTACACATTTTTCATTTTTTACATTTTTATTTAAAAATATACTATGCAAGGCTACCAAAATCGTTCAAAACTCAATTTTTTTAAAAATAGACAAGTCATTTTTCTGGGAACCCACAGATATTTTAATAACTAATATGGTAGATCGTTAGTTTGAGTGTTTAATAAATACATCTACTCTTTTTTAACAACGTATTGACAAAATAGTAAACTAAACTAATTTCAATCGTTTAACATCTGATACTCGTAATTGTCTTATTCACAAAACTTTGCTTTTGCCTAAAATAAAATGAGATACGATTGGTTTATAGTGAATTACAAGATGGTATAGTGCCTAACCAGAAGGATCTTTATCAAATCTCGTAATAGACGTAGATTGTTTCTTTTTTTCTTCTTCGTTTTATTTAATGTTATTCTCTTTCTAATATCTCTCGAACTCAAAAAATAAAAAGTTATTGTTCTCACACTTACTTGATAATTTACTGAAATTTAGTATATACTTCTTTAGATCCAGTAAAATGTTCACTCGCATGTAAGGTTGTCTCACTTTTGACTCGAAGAAGATTAAGTTTTCATTCTTTCAAATTCTAAAATTACGTAATCAATCAGTACTCTCTTAATTTGAAATAGTGAACTTGTCACTATTTTAGCTAGTTAAAATAATTCCACTTTCGAAACAGTGAAAATTTCACTATTTTATAGTGAAACTTTCACCATTTTAGCTCGTGAAAATAATTCTACTTGGGAAAAGTGAAAATTTCACTATTTTGCCAGTGAAAACTGTATTTATTAGGAAAATAGTGACTTATCACTAATTTGGTAGTTAATACATAAGTTAAAAGCCGGCAAGGTAGGGATCGAGTTGGTATTTCATAACCTAATTTCAGTTGACATTATTTTTATTTCATGAACATTAAATATTATTTTTATTATGTAATAACAAAATAATTAATTAATTAATGAATAAAAATGGTGCAATTAATGTCTTAATTAGAATTCTGAACCATATTCCCTGTGTAAGAAATTGGACAAATGCCTAAAATTATTAATTTTTCAAAAGAAAAATTATAATTAAATTCAACTTTAATCTTTTTTGTAATGTGCATGCTAATGAATTTATTCATATTATCGGTAGTACATTTTTAATCAATATATTTACATCAGTTATATTCGCAGCACCTTATATGAGTTATAAAATTTACTCTATGTAGGCAATCTACGTAGGCAAGTGATGAAGACGTTGGACTGTAAACCTTGTGGACCACAGTTCGATCCCCATCGGAGAAGTTTTTTTCGCATTTTTAATTTATTTCTTATTTTAATATATACAAATATTCAAATGATAATACATAATCAATATCTTATAAATAATTATATATACGCGTTTAAATAACAGCCTTATTTTTTTAATTTACTGAATATGATTAAATTTCACTGATTCAAGTAGTGAAAATTTATTTCACTATTTCAAATAGTGAATATTCACTGTTTTTTAGTTGCTGAGTTATCACTATTCAAAATAGTGAATATTCACTGTTCTACAGTGAATTTTCACTATTTCATAATAAGAGAGTATAGAAAGACAGTATATTGTGCAACGGGGGGGGGGGGGGGGGGGTAAGACGAGCTATTGAAAATGACCTACCCGTGTTACACAACTAATTTTTTTTAACAATTGTATTATTGGACCTTTTTTCTATCTTGTGCCGAGTGGGAAATCATTTTGAGCCGTGAGTCATACAAATAATAAGGTAAAAAATGGATAGAAATTGCCATTTCTACCCGCCTCGTCATTTCTCACTACTTTCGTTTAAAAGAGCCCATTCCATGCATGTGTTCAAAAGCCCTATTATCAAAGAATAAGACTATCGCTCTCACAAATATCATGGCGAATCCCTTAAACTACACACCCTCAAATGAAACATAGCACCTCATTCTCAGCACCAACATAATCGACACGTATATGCAACAGTCCCCACAAGTCCAGCAGCGCAAGATGAGCTTCTCTCCCTCGCCCTGATGTCCTTGACACAGCGCGCGCGCGCTCCCTCTACCCGCTACTCTCTTACTCGACTATGGCTATGGCGCTAGCACAGATGTCCACACGTCGATCAACCCGAGCAACTTTAAAAAAGAGGAAAAACGAAAATTGTATCCTCTATCAACCGCACATGATGGGGCCGAGAGAGTTATCTCTCTCTCGCTCTCGCAAAACTCTGGTTGAACGGGTCTTTGACCCGCTGCTGCAGCTGTTATTGATCGGGCCGGAGAGTGTTCGAGCATGAAGTTGAAGTTCGCACTGTTGCATTGCAACAAAATTCGTAAATTCGTAAGTCGTTCCAAAGTCCAATCAAAACGCCTTTAATGTATTAAATATCGTTGGAAAACATGTTCGCAACATGAATACATAAATTTAGAACCCTTAAACTACCCCTAACTAGGGGTTGAAAATATTCAGAAATTGCACGTGCCTTCCTCGATTTTTTACGCGTATGCTTATGCGAGTCACGAACTTTTCTCTGCGGATTATTGTTAAACAACCCAAAATGCACTCCCATGAATTTTTTTGGAAAGTTCGGAGGAAAGGAACACTTTCAAAATGGACGCCGTAAGTTTGTTGCACCTATCATTTATACTTTCTTGATTTTTTAGGAGTGTGCTTATGAGAGTCACGAACTTTTCTCTGCGGATTATTGTTAATCAACCCAAAATACAATCCCATGAATTTTTTTGGAAAGTTCGGAGGAAAGGAACACTTTCAAAATGGCCGCCGAAATTTCGTTGCACCTATCATTTATACTTTCTTGATTTTTTAGGAGTGTGCTTATGAGAGTCACGAACTTTTCTCTGCGGATTATTGTTAATCAACCCAAAATACAATCCCATGAATTTTTTTGGAAAGTTCGGAGGAAAGGAACACTTTCAAAATGGCCGCCGAAATTTCGTTGCACCTATCATTTATACTTTCTTGATTTTTTAGGAGTGTGCTTATGAGAGTCACGAACTTTTCTCTACGGATTATTGTTAAACAACCCAAAATGCACTCCCATGAATTTTTTTGTAAAGATTGGAGGAGAGGAACACTTTCAAAATGGCGGTTGTGAGTTTGTTGCACGTGTTCTATAGCCTTCCTCGATTTTTTACGCGTATGCTTATGCGAGTCACGAACTTTTCTCTGCGGATTATGGTTAATCAACCCAAAATACAATCCCATGAATTTTTTTGGAAAGTTCGGAGGAAAGGAACACTTTCAAAATGGCCGCCGTAAGTTTGTTGCACCTATCATTTATACTTTCTTGATTTTTTAGGAGTGTGCTTATGAGAGTCACGAACTTTTCTCTACGGATTATTGTTAATCAACCCAAAATACAATCCCATGAATTTATTTGGAAAGTTCGGAGGAAAGGAACACTTTCAAAATGGCCGCCGTAAGTTTGTTGCACCTATCATTTATACTTTCTTGATTTTTTAGGAGTGTGCTTATGAGAGTCACGAACTTTTCTCTACGGATTATTGTTAATCAACCAAAAATACAATCCCATGAATTTTTTTGGAAAGTTCGGAGGAAAGGAACACTTTCAAAATGGCCGCCGTAAGTTTGTTGCACCTATCATTTATACTTTCTTGATTTTTTAGGAGTGTGCTTATGAGAGTCACGAACTTTTCTCTACGGATTATTGTTAAACAACCCAAAATGCACTCCCATGAATTTTTTTGTAAAGATTGGAGGAGAGGAACACTTTCAAAATGGCGTTTGTGCGTTTGTTGCACGTGTTCTATAGCATTCCTCGATTTTTTACGCGTGTGCTTATGCGAGTCACGAACTTTTCTCTGCGGATTATTGTTAATCAACCCAAAATACAATCCCATGAATTTTTTTGGAAAGTTCGGAGGAAAGGAACACTTTCAAAATGGCCGCCGTAAGTTTGTTGCACCTATCATTTATACTTTCTTGATTTTTTAGGAGTGTGCTTATGAGAGTCACGAACTTTTCTCTACGGATTATTGTTAAACAACCCAAAATGCACTCCCACGAATTTTTTTGTAAAGATTGGAGGAGAGGAACACTTTCAAAATGGCGGTTGTGCGTTTGTTGCACGTGTTCTATAGCATTCCTCGATTTTTTACGCGTGTGCTTATGAGAGTCACGAACTTTTCTCTGCGGATTATTGTTAATCAACCCAAAATACAATCACATGAATTTTTTTGGAAAGTTCGGAGGAAAGGAACACTTTCAAAATGGCCGCCGTAAGTTTGTTGCACCTATCATTTCACTTTCTTGATTTTTTAGGAGTGTGCTTATGAGAGTCACGAACTTTTCTCTACGGATTATTGTTAAACAACCCAAAATGCACTCCCATGAATTTTTTTGTAAAGATTGGAGGAGAGGAACACTTTCAAAATGGCGGTTGTGAGTTTGTTGCACGTGTTCTATAGCCTTCCTCGATTTTTTACGCGTATGCTTATGCGAGTCACGAACTTTTCTCTGCGGATTATGGTTAATCAACCCAAAATACAATCCCATGAATTTTTTAGGAAAGTTCGGAGGAAAGGAACACTTTCAAAATGGCCGCCGTAAGTTTGTTGCACCTATCATTTATACTTTCTTGATTTTTTAGGAGTGTGCTTATGAGAGTCACGAACTTTTCTCTACGGATTATTGTTAATCAACCCAAAATACAATCTCATGAATTATTTTGGAAAGTTCGGAGGAAAGGAACACTTTCAAAACGGCGGTTGTGAGTTTGTTGCACATGTCATTTATTCTTTCATGATTTTTTCGGCGTGTGCTTATGAGAGTCACGAACTTTTCTCTGCGGATTATGGTTAATCAACCCAAAATACAAACCCATGAATTTTTTTGGAAAGTTCGAAGGAAAGGAACACTTTCAAAATGGCCGCCGTAAGTTTGTTGCACCTATCATTTATACTTTCTTGATTTTTTAGGAGTGTGCTTATGAGAGTCACGAACTTTTCTCTACGGATTATTGTTAAACAACCCAAAATGCACTCCCATGAATTTTTTTGTAAAGATTGGAGGAGAGGAACACTTTCAAAATGGCGGTTGTGAGTTTGTTGCACGTGTTCTATAGCCTTCCTCGATTTTTTACGCGTATGCTTATGCGAGTCACGAACTTTTCTCTGCGGATTATGGTTAATCAACCCAAAATACAATCCCATGAATTTTTTAGGAAAGTTCGGAGGAAAGGAACACTTTCAAAATGGCCGCCGTAAGTTTGTTGCACCTATCATTTATACTTTCTTGATTTTTTAGGAGTGTGCTTATGAGAGTCACGAACTTTTCTCTGCGGATTATTGTTAATCAACCCAAAATACAATCCCATGAATTTTTTTGGAAAGTTCGGAGGAAAGGAACACTTTCAAAATGGCCGCCGAAATTTCGTTGCACGTGTCATTTATTCTTTCTTGATTTTTTAGGCGTGTGCTTATGCGAGTCACGAACTTTTCTCTGCGGATTATGGTTAATCAACCCAAAATACAATCCCATGAATTTTTTTGGAAAGTTCGGAGGAAAGGAACACTTTCAAAATGGACGCCGTAAGTTTGTTGCACCTATCATTTATACTTTCTTGATTTTTTAGGAGTGTGCTTATGAGAGTCACGAACTTTTCTCTACGGATTATTGTTAAACAACCCAAAATGCACTCCCATGAATTTTTTTGTAAAGATTGGAGGAGAGGAACACTTTCAAAATGGCGTTTGTGCGTTTGTTGCACGTGTTCTATAGCATTCCTCGATTTTTTACGCGTGTGCTTATGCGAGTCACGAACTTTTCTCTGCGGATTATTGTTAATCAACCCAAAATACAATCCCATGAATTTTTTTGGAAAGTTCGGAGGAAAGGAACACTTTCAAAATGGCCGCCGTAAGTTTGTTGCACCTATCATTTATACTTTCTTGATTTTTTAGGAGTGTGCTTATGAGAGTCACGAACTTTTCTCTACGGATTATTGTTAAACAACCCAAAATGCACTCCCACGAATTTTTTTGTAAAGATTGGAGGAGAGGAACACTTTCAAAATGGCGGTTGTGCGTTTGTTGCACGTGTTCTATAGCATTCCTCGATTTTTTACGCGTGTGCTTATGAGAGTCACGAACTTTTCTCTGCGGATTATTGTTAATCAACCCAAAATACAATCACATGAATTTTTTTGGAAAGTTCGGAGGAAAGGAACACTTTCAAAATGGCCGCCGTAAGTTTGTTGCACCTATCATTTCACTTTCTTGATTTTTTAGGAGTGTGCTTATGAGAGTCACGAACTTTTCTCTACGGATTATTGTTAAACAACCCAAAATGCACTCCCATGAATTTTTTTGTAAAGATTGGAGGAGAGGAACACTTTCAAAATGGCGGTTGTGAGTTTGTTGCACGTGTTCTATAGCCTTCCTCGATTTTTTACGCGTATGCTTATGCGAGTCACGAACTTTTCTCTGCGGATTATGGTTAATCAACCCAAAATACAATCCCATGAATTTTTTAGGAAAGTTCGGAGGAAAGGAACACTTTCAAAATGGCCGCCGTAAGTTTGTTGCACCTATCATTTATACTTTCTTGATTTTTTAGGAGTGTGCTTATAAGAGTCACGAACTTTTCTCTACGGATTATTGTTAATCAACCCAAAATACAATCTCATGAATTATTTTGGAAAGTTTGGAGGAAAGGAACACTTTCAAAATGGCGGTTGTGAGTTTGTTGCACATGTCATTTATTCTTTCTTGATTTTTTCGGCGTGTGCTTATGAGAGTCACGAACTTTTCTCTGCGGATTATGGTTAATCAACCCAAAATACAAACCCATGAATTTTTTTGGAAAGTTCGAAGGAAAGGAACACTTTCAAAATGGCCGCCGTAAGTTTGTTGCACCTATCATTTATACTTTCTTGATTTTTTAGGAGTGTGCTTATGAGAGTCACGAACTTTTCTCTACGGATTATTGTTAAACAACCCAAAATGCACTCCCATGAATTTTTTTGTAAAGATTGGAGGAGAGGAACACTTTCAAAATGGCGGTTGTGAGTTTGTTGCACGTGTTCTATAGCCTTCCTCGATTTTTTACGCGTATGCTTATGCGAGTCACGAACTTTTCTCTGCGGATTATGGTTAATCAACCCAAAATACAATCCCATGAATTTTTTAGGAAAGTTCGGAGGAAAGGAACACTTTCAAAATGGCCGCCGTAAGTTTGTTGCACCTATCATTTATACTTTCTTGATTTTTTAGGAGTGTGCTTATGAGAGTCACGAACTTTTCGCTGCGGATTATTGTTAATCAACCCAAAATACAATCCCATGAATTTTTTTGGAAAGTTCGGAGGAAAGGAACACTTTCAAAATGGCCGCCGAAATTTCGTTGCACGTGTCATTTATTCTTTCTTGATTTTTTAGGCGTGTGCTTATGCGAGTCACGAACTTTTCTCTGCGGATTATGGTTAATCAACCCAAAATACAATCCCATGAATTTTTTTGGAAAGTTCGGAGGAAAGGAACACTTTCAAAATGGACGCCGTAAGTTTGTTGCACGTATCATTTATACTTTCTTGATTTTTTAGGAGTGTGCTTATGAGAGTCACGAACTATTCTCTACGGATTATTGTTAATCAACCCAAAATACAATCCCATGAATTTTTTTGTAAAGTTCGGAGGAAAGGAACCCTTTCAAAATGGCGATTGTGAGTTTGTTGCACGTGTTCTATAGCCTTCCTCGATTTTTTATGCGTATGCTTATGCGAGTCACGAACTTTTCTCTGCGGATTATGGTTAATCAACCCAAAATACAATCCCATGAATTTTTTTGGAAAGTTCGGAGGAAAGGAACACTTTCAAAATGGCGGTTGTGAGTTTGTTGCACGTGTCATTTATTCTTTCTTGATTTTTTAGGCGTGTGCTTATGAGAGTCACGAACTTTTCTCTGCGGATTATGGTTAATCAACCCAAAATACAATCCCATGAATTTTTTTGGAAAGTTCGGAGGAAAGGAACACTTTCAAAATGGCGGTTGTGAGTTTGTTGCACGTGTCATTTATTCTTTCTTGATTTTTTAGGCGTGTGCTTATGAGAGTCACGAACTTTTCTCTGCGGATTATGGTTAATCAACCCAAAATACAATCCCATGAATTTTTTTGGAAAGTTCGGAGGAAAGGAACACTTTCAAAATGGCGGTTGTGAGTTGGTTGCACGTGTCATTTATTCTTTCTTGATTTTTTAGGCGTGTGCTTATGAGAGTCACGAACTTTTCTCTGCGGATTATGGTTAATCAACCCAAAATACAATCCCATGAATTTTTTTGGAAAGTTCGGAGGAAAGGAACACTTTCAAAATGGCGGTTGTGAGTTTGTTGCACGTGTCATTTATTCTTTCTTGATTTTTTAGGCGTGTGCTTATGAGAGTCACGAACTTTTCTCTGCGGATTATGGTTAATCAACCCAAAATACAAACCCATGAATTTTTTTGGAAAGTTCGGAGGAAAGGAACACTTTCAAAATGGCCGCCGTAAGTTTGTTGCACCTATCATTTATACTTTCTTGATTTTTTAGGAGTGTGCTTATGAGAGTCACGAACTTTTCTCTACGGATTATTGTTAGACAACCCAAAATGCACTCCCATGAATTTTTTTGTAAAGATTGGAGGAGAGGAACACTTTCAAAATGGCGGTTGTGAGTTTGTTGCACGTGTTCTATAGCCTTCCTCGATTTTTTACGCGTATGCTTATGCGAGTCACGAACTTTTCTCTGCGGATTATGGTTAATCAACCCAAAATACAATCCCATGAATTTTTTTGGAAAGTTCGGAGGAAAGGAACACTTTCAAAATGGCGGTTGTGAGTTTGTTGCACGTGTCATTTATTCTTTCTTGATTTTTTACGCGTATGCTTATGCGAGTCACGAACTTTTCTCTGCGGATTATGGTTAATCAACCCAAAATACAATCCCATGAATTTTTTTGGAAAGTTCGGAGGAAAGGAACACTTTCAAAATGGCCGCCGTAAGTTTGTTGCACCTATCATTTATACTTTCTTGATTTTTTAGGAGTGTGCTTATGAGAGTCACGAACTTTTCTCTACGGATTATTGTTAATCAACCTAAAATACAATCCCATGAATTTTTTTGTAAAGTTCGGAGGAAAGGAACCCTTTCAAAATGGCGATTGTGAGTTTGTTGCACGTGTTCTATAGCCTTCCTCGATTTTTTACGCGTATGCTTATGCGAGTCACGAACTTTTCTCTGTGGATTATGGTTAATCAACCCAAAATACAATCCCATGAATTTTTTTGGAAAGTTCGGAGGAAAGGAACACTTTCAAAATGGCGGTTGTGAGTTTGTTGCACGTGTCATTTATTCTTTCTTGATTTTTTAGGCGTGTGCTTATGAGAGTCACGAACTTTTCTCTGCGGATTATGGTTAATCAACCCAAAATACAATCCCATGAATTTTTTTGGAAAGTTCGGAGGAAAGGAACACTTTCAAAATCGCGGTTGTGAGTTTGTTGCACGTGTCATTTATTCTTTCTTGATTTTTTAGGCGTGTGCTTATGAGAGTCACGAACTTTTCTCTGCGGATTATGGTTAATCAACCCAAAATACAAACCCATGAATTTTTTTGGAAAGTTCGGAGGAAAGGAACACTTTCAAAATGGCGGTTGTGAGTTTGTTGCACGTGTCATTTATTCTTTCTTGATTTTTTAGGCGTGTGCTTATGAGAGTCACGAACTTTTCTCTGCGGATTATGGTTAATCAACCCAAAATACAATCCCATGAATTTTTTTGGAAAGTTCGGAGGAAAGGAACACTTTCAAAATGGCGGTTGTGAGTTTGTTGCACCTATCATTTATACTTTCTTGATTTTTTAGGCGTGTGCTTATGAGAGTCACGAACTTTTCTCTGCGGATTATGGTTAATCAACCCAAAATACAAACCCATGAATTTTTTTGGAAAGTTCGGAGGAAAGGAACACTTTCAAAATGGCGGTTGTGAGTTTGTTGCACGTGTCATTTATTCTTTCTTGATTTTTTAGGCGTGTGCTTATGAGAGTCACGAACTTTTCTCTGCGGATTATGGTTAATCAACCCAAAATACAAACCCATGAATTTTTTTGGAAAGTTCGGAGGAAAGGAACACTTTCAAAATGGCCGCCGTAAGTTTGTTGCACCTATCATTTATACTTTCTTGATTTTTTAGGAGTGTGCTTATGAGATTCACGAACTTTTCTCTACGGATTATTGTTAATCAACCCAAAATACAATCCCATGAATTTTTTTGTAAAGTTCGGAGGAAAGGAACCCTTTCAAAATGGCGATTGTGAGTTTGTTGCACGTGTTCTATAGCCTTCCTCGATTTATTACGCGTATGCTTATGCGAGTCACGAACTTTTCTCTGCGGATTATGGTTAATCAACCCAAAATACAATCCCATGAATTTTTTTGGAAAGTTCGGAGGAAAGGAACACTTTCAAAATGGCCGCCGTAAGTTTGTTGCACCTATCATTTATACTTTCTTGATTTTTTAGGAGTGTGCTTATGAGAGTCACGAACTTTTTTCTACGGATTATTGTTAATCAACCCAAAATACAATCCCATGAATTTTTTTGGAAAGTTCGGAGGAAAGGAACACTTTCAAAATGGCGGTTGTGAGTTTGTTGCACATGTCATTTATTCTTTCTTGATTTTTTCGGCATGTGCTTATGCGAGTCACGAACTTTTCTCTGCGGATTATGGTTAATCAACCCATAATACAAACACATGAATTTTTTTGGAAAATTCGAAGGAAAGGAACACTTTCAAAATGGCCGCCGTAAGTTTGTTGCACCTATCATTTATACTTTCTTGATTTTTTAGAAGTTGACAAGGGTAAAGGGGGTCAAACATTGGTGACCTTGAACTTAACCTTGAACTTGATCTTCAAGGTTATTTCAAGGTCAACTTGATTTTTTTTAAATGGAAACCCATAATTTTTATCCCGGAATTGAAAAGAGCGGAAAATTTTACATCGAAAATGTATTTTTGTTTTGTGACCTTAGAGAGGTAAAAAATCAAGGTGAATCATTACAAAAAAATTCACGGGAGTGCATTTTGGGTTATTTAACAATAATCCGCAGAGAAAAGTTCGTGACTCGCATAAGCACACGCGTAAAAAATCGAGGAAGGCTATAGAACACGAGCAACAAACGCACAACCGCCATTATGAAAGTGTTCCTTTCCTTCGAACTTTCCAAAAAAATTCATGGGTTTGTATTTTGTGTTGATTAACCATAATCCGCAGAGAAAAGTTCTTGACTCTCATAAGCACACGCCTAAAATATAAAGAAAGAATAAATGACATGTGCAACAAACTCACAACCGCCATTTTGAAAGTGTTCCTGTCCTCCGAAATTTCCAAAAAAATTCATGAGATTGTATTTTGGGTTGATTAACAATAATCCGTAGAGAAAAGTTCGTGACTCTCATAAGCATACTCCTAAAAAATCAAGAAAGTATAAATGATAGGTGCAACAAACTTACGGCGGCCATTTTGAAAGTGTTCCTTTCCTCCGAACTTTCCAAAAAAATTCATGGGTTTGTATTTTGGGTTGATTAACCATAATCCGCAGAGAAAAGTTCGTGACTCTCATAAGCACACGCCTAAAAAATCAAGAAAGAATAAATGACACGTGCAACAAACTCACAACCGCCATTTTGAAAGTGTTCCTTTCCTCCGAACTTTCCAAAAAAATTCATGGGATTGTATTTTGGGTTGATTAACCATAATCCGCAGAGAAAAGTTCGTGACTCGCATAAGCATACGCGTAAAAAATCGAGGAAGGCTATAGAACACGTGCAACAAACTCACAACCGCCATTTTGAAAGTGTTCCTCTCCTCCAATCTTTACAAAAAAATTCATGGGAGTGCATTTTGGGTTGTTTAACAATAATCCGTAGAGAAAAGTTCGTGACTCTCATAAGCACACTCCTAAAAAATCAAGAAAGAATAAATGACACGTGCAACGAAATTTCGGCGGCCATTTTGAAAGTGTTCCTTTCCTCCGAACTTTCCAAAAAAATTCATGGGATTGTATTTTGGGTTGATTAACAATAATCCGCAGAGAAAAGTTCGTGACTCTCATAAGCACACTCCTAAAAAATCAAGAAAGTATAAATGATAGGTGCAACAAACTTACGGCGTCCATTTTGAAAGTGTTCCTTTCCTCCGAACTTTCCAAAAAAATTCATGGGATTGTATTTTGGGTTGATTAACCATAATCCGCAGAGAAAAGTTCGTGACTCGCATAAGCACACGCCTAAAAAATCAAGAAAGAATAAATGACACGTGCAACGAAATTTCGGCGGCCATTTTGAAAGTGTTCCTTTCCTCCGAACTTTCCAAAAAAATTCATGGGATTGTATTTTGGGTTGATTAACAATAATCCGCAGAGAAAAGTTCGTGACTCTCATAAGCACACTCCTAAAAAATCATGAAAGTATAAATGATAGGTGCAACAAACTTACGGCGTCCATTTTGAAAGTGTTCCTTTCCTCCGAACTTTCCAAAAAAATTCATGGGAGTGCATTTTGGGTTGTTTAACAATAATCCGCAGAGAAAAGTTCGTGACTCGCATAAGCATACGCGTAAAAAATCGAGGAAGGCACGTGCAATTTCTGAATATTTTCAACCCCTAGTTAGGGGTAGTTTAAGGGTTCTAGATTTATGTATTCATGTTGCGAACATGTTTTCCAACGATATTTAATACATTAAAGGCGTTTTGATTGGACTTTGGAACGACTTACGAATTTACGAATTTTGTTGCAATGCAACAGTGCGAACTTCAACTTCATGTTCGAGCAACATTGCTCCGCGCTCTCTGTCTCCCTCTCTCCCTTTTGCGCGAGGCGTTTATAACCTTATATACCTACACACACACACACATACACATACACACATTTATTAAGTCTTCCTTTGCTCAACTGGTCGTCGCTTTTATTTTCTTTTTTTGTTTATTGCGGGAAGAGAGTAGGCACCTGCGCGCGCGCGTGAGCGCCCTTTTTATAACCCACACTCGGGGATGGATGAGTTTATGGCTGAAGTGTGCACTTGATGGTTTGGAGCGCGCGATGTTTCTCTCGGGAGAGAGAGAAATTCAATTAACGAGGAGGTTTGTTGGGTTCGCGGCGGTTGTTAGGGGAATTAGGGGAGTTAATGTCTCGATCGATGGTTCTTTGAAACGAGGGAGGAATCTCCTTTTTTTGGGTGGTGATGATTTTTTTTAGGTTTGAATGGAGGTTTACAAGTTCTTGAGCTTGATGGAACAATGCATTGATGAAGGTATGCCTGAGGGCTTTGGCGCAAAAGAGGACGAACAGTAGGGCACACAATAGGGAACAAAAGGGAACAAGTTGTATCTGTTCCTTCCTATTACTTCTTGTTCCCTCTAGTGTCGTGTCGTTTCCCCTTGTAACTTGTTCCTTTTTTATTGCGAAAGTCCTAAATTAGCGAGAACTCATATTTAAGTAGGTCAATGATTCTGACAAAAAAAATCTTGATGATTTATATCTTATTCTTCGTTATATTACTGTACGCTAAGGTATGGTAATTTTTGTGGAATATTTTTCTATCAAACATTCTGTCGATTGTCTTGAAATGATCTTGAGCCGCTCCTGGGCGTCGAATTAGGGCCGTTCGATCGTACAGGTTGACCTAGTGAAGCAGGCGTGTACATTTTCTTTTCTTTTAAAATTACTCGCGACGGAAATCTGTTTCTATCAAAACGAGGTTCCTAAACAGTGAGCTGCGTACCAATAAAATCAATGATTGAAAAAGCTTATTCTGTTATTTTTAATATTCAATAAACGTACAAAAATCAAGTTTGTAAAATGAATTTGATATGCAGGTCAACAAGGACAGCAGGGAGAACAGGAGCTGGCGACGAAAATGCTGCAGATCCAGAGCAAAAGATTCTACCTGGATGTCAAACAGAACAAACGCGGAAGGTTTATTAAAGTTGCTGAGGTATTGTTGAACATATTATTTTAAGCGATGGAACGACTGCATTACGATCATGGGGGTTTTAAAGCCTGGCCTTCGCTTTTATTTCAGATCGGAGCTGATGGGAGAAGAAGCCAAATTTTCCTGGCACTCAGTACCGCGTCAGAATTCCGGGATCATCTTTCGACATTCAGCGACTACTATGCATCTTTAGGTAAATTTTCACTGTGTTCAAACAATCATAGATGATAGTTTCTTTAAACTCATTGTTTCGATATTCGACAATGAACATGGCAAGGAAGTTTCAAGTCTCTAAAAGTTTTCGAGTGAAAATCTCACTCCTAATTCATCTTGTGATAATACTTTCATTCTTTTGTAGCAATTTTTTATTTCAACGTAGTGAAAACGCATTCACTTGATATATTTACAGTGAGATTTTACTACCAAATTTTTAGAGAAGAATCCTTTTAATTTAAACACAATTTAAGAGCACAAAAGAACTTTTTGAAGATTTGTTTTAATTTTATGGAAAGTACATGTTATAAAAATTAATAAAAATTATCGGAAACTCCGGCTTGGCAAATAATGTTTATACAAATGAAAATACTTGTTGTCGTCTTATTGCAAATTATTTACTATGTTAGATTCTAATAATTCGTTTTGTCATTTTCAAAACCTGGTAAACTTCTTTACTATGTTTAAATCTGTAATACATCATTTTATAAATATTTATTAGAATGGTGAGTAGTAACCTAATCAAAATTGGAATGGTAATATTTTTACTTAACGTTTTGGTACTCTTATCGTTCATAGTTTATACATCGACGTTCTCTAGTAGACAACATCAACAATGTGACAATATATAACCTTTGAAAATAGAGAAATTCTTTTATAATATATTTAAACAATTTTCAATTGGCAATCGTTTTAATTTAACCTTTTAAAAGAACGGAATTATAAATACCGAGGGAAACAAAATTGTTTAAAAACGCTCTATAATTTAATATAAATAATTTACATGTAATCAGATATGGGTTTGAAGGTCATTAATCATATTTGCATTAAAATTTAGAAAACATAAGGGAGTATTTCAGTTTAGCAGAGTTAACAAATCGATTCGAATAACTATGAGTTATAAATGTCTAGAAATGAGAGCGGGCCGCGCCTAGTGAGCAAAAGAAAATAAACTTGATATTCCAGTCTAAAAGTTTGAAAAAATTATTGTATTTTGAATTTTCTAATAGGTAAGGGGATGTCGACGCCAGTGTGCAGTTACCAACATATTTCAATTTCACATTATTATTGCTCAATTTCCAATTTTTAATTTTTATTAATTATCTGGGTTATCTGATGTTTCTTTAAGTTATGATACAAACACTGAATGACTGATATCAATAATGAAAACACAAAATTCAGATAGAATAACGATATACACGATGTAGAAATCTGATTCGGGTCTGAACGACATAGTACGATTCATACACATAATAATTGTACTCCTTATTATTATGCGCAAAAACTATATCCTAAATTTTGTTCACATCGCATTTTTATTTTTGCACATTATCTAAAATTAGAATGATCGAATTTTTATACACAATCTTTTTATACACATAAAATTAATAGTAATATATGTCAAGCTGTTCAATTGTACGCCAAAGATTGTGCACTTTATAAAATGAAAAAAGTAATAAATATCAAGACTGTGCCGAAGATTATTGTGCACCTTATGTCATGTACAATTTATCCCGAAACCGAATACAATTTTTTCGTTGAATTTTTATTATTTTTCTCATGTTAAAAAAGTGCACAATCTTTGGTGTACGATTTAAAAATTTGGCATTTTACTATTAATTTTCTGTGCATAAAAAGATTGTGTTTAAAAATTCGTTTCTTTTTATTCTAAATAATATGCAAAAATAAAAATGCTATGCGAACAAAATTTAGGATATAGTTACGCAAACGCGCATAATAATAATGTGTACTTAACTACTGTGTTATTATCAAATTTTAAATTTATTTTTCTCAAACTCAAATTAAGGTTTCTGATAAAGACGAATCCGCTATGTCAAACTTTGGATTCTGAGTGGCCCATACTGGTCAAACCTTTGTGTACACCATCAGAGAACTAATATATACTTTATTTTTACATTTTTATGGATTTTGAAGGGTAAAAATATCAACTATTGTCTACTGCCATAACTCTTATTTATTAAGAATCATTTAAATTTTTTATTTTCGAAGCAGGCTGGCGTAAATCTTGGCACCTGCTCGAGGAATCTTTTTTGCGCATATTTTAAGTTTAATAAATACATATAATAAATACTTCTAAATAACACAACTAGTAAAAAGCCTTGTATTTTTTCCTACCCAAGAAAACGGTAAAATACGTACGCTAGATAGGAATAACCTTTTAAGGCAGTTAAGGCCCGTATTTTTTTGCATTTTTGGTCTTATCTTTAATATTAATATTCTGTAAAACTTGAAATACAACGCTAATATTCCAAGTAGTATGTATGTCTACTTAAAGTCGTACAACCGTTCCCCATTATTGTGTACAATGAATAATTGAATTCGTATCGCAGGACCTCCGAATCCAGAGAACGTGCCGGACGACGGCAAGCTCAAGTCGGAAATGATGGTGAAGGACAACAGGCGATACTACCTGGATCTGAAGGAGAACTCGCGCGGACGTTTCCTGCGGGTGAGTCACCCTGTATGTACCGACCAGCAAATAAATCATGTATCTTTTTAAAAAATAAAAAAAGCGCATTATATATCGAGACAAAAACAAAACTTAACATTAAAAAACTGCATGAGTCGCTCGAGCACGTATATAACACACAGGCATAAGCACGACGCGCGTTTTTAGCGTGCACATAATGGGTGATTGTCAAAACAGTCGAGCTTTTGGTGTCTAGTCCTTATCGACATCTTTAAATGTATTTCAGAATACATCGCCGTCCCTTACAATATACTAGCACATTTGAGGCTCCTCAAAAACCGTTAGGTCTTTTCACAGATCTCTTATAAAAAAAAACTAGCACTTTTTAGATTTTCTGAATGTACTAACACTTTATTATATGCAGAAGAATTTTTCGAGTAACCTGTAATGTGCTAGTCTTCGTGAGGGGCGTCGACATAATACCTAGGACTGAAAACTTAGAGTTTTATAATACATCAACTAGAAGATGTTTCTTCAGTTTTGAAAGTCAAAATATTTCGTTAATCTGAATAGATCCCGTTTAATGGTCAATTTGTCAATTTTATGGTATTTCTAATCTACAAATCTATCAAAGTTAACAGAATGTTTAGATTTCAGAAACAAAAAGATAAATACCTTTTATTTAATCAATTATTTGTAATGTCATTCGATAAATCTCGTTGCATGTTACATATGTAGTACAGATGCCAAATCTGTAACAAATGTTTTCGTTTTCATGGCATTTGTATTATAGATTTTATAGACTGACAATACTAATAATTTATAAATATCCTTCTCTTTCGAAAATCTATATATTCTGTTAACGTGGACAAATTCGTAAATTTGGCATACCACGAAAATGTCAAATTGACCATTAAAACTGATTTATTCAGATTAACGACATATTTAGACTTTCAAAACAAAACGAACAGCTTGAACTTGATGCATTATAAGACTCGAAAAAATGGTTAGCCCTGTTATACATTTTGAAATACATAAACGTCAGAAACTCCACATTTTTCGACATTCACCTGTATAGATATTACTTATATCTCTTCCCCGGTCGAAAAATCCAGAACCACGGTAGATTCAGGTGGTGTGTCGCGTGCTTGCAGGTGTCGCAGACGATAACGCGCGGCGGTCCCCGAACGCAGATAGCGATACCGGCCCAGGGCATGATCGAGTTCCGCGACGCCCTCACGGACCTGCTCGAGGAGTTCGGCACCGACGACGGCGGCTTCAAGGGCGACCTGCCCGACGGGCGCTACATGCGCGTCGACAATAAGAATTTCTACTTCGACATCGGCCAGAACAACCGCGGCATCTACATGAGAATCTCCGAGGTACGTGCAAGAATGCGCTGATAGCGTAAGAATCATGTACCTGCATCAGGCTTGAAATTTTTAAGTGAAAGTTTCACGTACCACTGGGTTGTGCGTCAAAAAGCCACATGCGATTATCAACGAAAAGTATTATTACTTTTCCAAGTTACTTTCAATCGAATTATAATCTCTGTGTGTATCGGTGGCGTATAACGAGGATTCAGTGTGCATGGCATGTGAAAGAGGAATGGAATCAACTACTCACGGAGTAAATATTCGCACTAGCTGAATCAATAGTCATACAGAGGTTTCTGCTTAGCAAAAATGAAGCGTAACGTACATAGTTTGATCAACTGAGATATTGATCTTAAGATATCATATATTATGTTCTACTCCAAGTATGTATTGTTTTACTGAAAAATAATAGCTCTACTTTTTATCATAACTCTGCTAGCTACAAAATGAAAACATATAATTACCGAATTCAAAGGATTATAAATTTCTCTAATTTTCATACATGTTTCGTCTCTATATGCGGTTATTCATAACTTTGGAACAAATTAATATTTTTATACAACAGGAAGCTCAAATTAAAGATTTCTTCATCTATGTTCTTTTTCAGATCATTTCAGTTATATAGTCGTAAGTATAAGCTCCACTTTTAACTAAAATAATGCACAGAAACATGTATCTTAAGAATAAAGGCCCATGAGATCAAACTACTGGTGTTGGGCTTCATTTATAGGTATAAAAGGAACCACTCTCGTAAAGCTTGATCAGAAGCTATTTCTCGCAGGGCGTGGACTGCTTGTGAGTGAAATTTACTAGTGGAAAATTCACCTTCCACTGTATGCTTATTGACGCAACTAATGTGAATACTTAATTCAATAGATGTTGGTTTCATTTTGTGTTAAGTGGAAATAAAATAAGACTCAAAAATTGTAATATTCATGTGATAGTCCGAGTTATATGTGCATCCAACCTTTTTTGAGTGATTTCTGAATAGTAGTGAATAATCGCTAAATTTTGAATGAGTTTTTTTTCTTCAACAATTGTAAAGTTGTTCTTTTAATTTAATCCTCATCTTACCAAGTGAAGTCCCTGCCGGTCCAACTACAAACCTTTTGATTCTAATCTAAAAATTTTCGAGATTTTTTTACAACACAGTGTATGTAAGGGTTTTGGAGAAATACAATGGACAAATGGCCGAACTGAAATTAATAACATTTTCAAAAACATTCATCGCCGCGCCTTACATTTACTGACACCAATATCTCCTAACTAATTGAATAAAGTATTTGCTCTAACAATACAATTCTGAGAGTTTACATTGGTGCTGTTTTAATTTCAGAACTTTTTTCACGTTTAAACCTTAGACATTGAAGTACCTATGACTGATGTAGAATAAGTGTATAGAAGATGGGTTGAACACTTAACGTTATTAAAATACAAGATCGAAAGTTTCAGGCGTTGTAATTCAGGTTCATTTATAGCAAGACATATTCATATGTACATAGGTTCAAAACGTGACGTCCAAACACATGTAATGCTATAATCTAATCATCAGTTCTTTCATTACATATGATATGACTGCTCTCTTCTTTCTCATCAAAATAATCTTGATTCATACGATAGAAAGAACAATCCACTGAGGTTATACTAGTGTATTTTGCAATGCAGAATATCAATATGATTCTTAGCAATACCCGGTCCTTTAAATGTAACAACGCCCAGTTTCGGACTATACTTTATTTTGCTTAAATTTGATTAAAACTATTATATTTCATGTCATCGTGTTTTATATACATTGTAAAGTAACAATTAATAAAATATACGTGGATTCGTAAAATGTTATCGTTATCTGAAAGTATTATGAGTTAAATAAAGGGAACATTCTAATTATTGCTAACTATCTAAAGTAAACCATTCGAAATGTAACCTTTGTAACATCCTCATAATTTCAAGCGATCATGAGTGAATAAAGCAGTAGCAACAAAATAATTAATTGTAATTTAGTTTTAATCTAATTCTGGTAAAAATTATTTCTGTAAAAAAATGTAAAAAATTGAATGAAAGTGTAAACAAATGTAAGAATGTAAAGAAAAGTATTGAAAGGTGTACACATGTGTAAAAAAGTTTATGAGTTTGGACCTATGTTTATATAAATTTACACTTTTTAACACTTTTTGCATTTTCTTACACCTCAATACATATTTTTTACATATTTTTACACTTATTTACATTTTTCTACACTTTCAAGAAAAATTGCAGTTTTTTTGCTTTCAAAATAATTTTATAACAATACAGTGACCAACATAATTTTAACAAACATTATTATAAACTCTGCAACGTATTGAATTATTCGCCTTCAATTTTGTTGAAAATTATTTCTGTAAAAGATTTACAAGGTGTATGAAAGTGAAAAAGAGTATTTAATAAAGTGTAAAAGAGTCCAAATGACACTTTCTATGACGTTTTTACACTTTTTTGCACTTTTTTACACTATTTTACACATTTTTACACTTTTTTCAGAAAGTTACATATTTTACAAAAATCATATTCACCGGAAATTAAATCATTTCTGCAGTTGGTAAACTTCTAATTTAAGTTTCAGTCCATTTTATACTGCAATAGAATCTATCTTTGTCCTCCATGTCATGCTTTCTTAAACATAATAGATATGTTTAGGTTTTACACAGTTATGAAAATGAAATATTCAGTTTCAAGCAACTAAAAGTGTAGGTGAATTTAAATGCTATTCAGGGTATCCAGCGATCATAGAAACAAGGAAAGTCAGAAAAAGTCATGGAATATTTTCAGTCATGGAAAAGTCAGGGAAAATAAGGGATTTTTTTTTAAGTCATGGAAAAATTAAAAATTAAAAAAATTATAAATTGGAGAAATAAAATATAATCAAATAAGACAACCCGTACCTTAGATAAATCATAAAATATCAAATATCATTAACCCAAATACCCCAGGGTCAGTAATTTCTTATTTAAGAAATGTTTCAGTCATAAAATAATATACCATAAATCTAAGTACACCAGTCACAAACATAAACTTATAACAAGGTTTTAAATACTGCGTTTGGTTTGCTTTTGTTCAACCTATTGCAAACGTTTACATCAGTCTTTCACCCAAAACCTAGATGCACGGATCAGTAGGGTAGTTCAAAATTGAGTTTTTAGTGATTTTGATATCTATGCATGGGGTACATTCATATAAAAAAGTTGAACATTGCAGAAGTTAATTTAATTATTTTCTGTTGCATAGTGTTAAGTGGCAATTTAAAAATTTAAACCTGCTTATTACGACATTTTTAAAAAATGAACTTACATCGTTTTGTCTTTTCACCACAAATTATTTTCAGTTACAAAAATACGACGATACCATTTTTACGGTTATATGAATAAAAATCTAACTGTTTCATGAAAATCACCTATGCAAGCTTTGCATGTTTTCTTATTAAAGAAGTCTTATGTGCAGCAGTATGTTTATTTCTTATACTTTCACCTGTAAATGTGGCCATTAGAAAGAGGTTGAGTGTCTGTATCTTAGATTGGCCTATACCTTATTATTTACATCTGAAACTACGGCCTATAAGGTGCGACGGTAGGGAGTTAACACATTAAGGGCAGCTAATATATTTCAGTTTTCCGTAATTAAAAAAAAATTATCATGTTTATACTTTTTCTAAGTCTTTTTGAGTAAATTTGGGTTGTTTGTTAATACAAAACGCATTCAGATTTTCATTTTTTTATTTCAGATTCGCAATTAGTTTTGTACAAGAATTTTGAAACTCTTTGGATTTATACAAATTTTTTGTTGAGGCTCCTGGGGAATATTACTTGGTATACGACATTACGAAACGGATCATTGTAAAGCGAAATTTACGTGAAAAAACACTTAAAAATAGGATGCTCGAAACCCATACCAAAGTTAGAATAAAGAAAGCTGGATATAGGTTTTTGTCATATGAAAACATAGAAGTAGTAACAGATGGATACCGAAAGACGCGCATTTTGAGTGTATTTTAATCTACTTTTCTCAACTACCCCCACAGCTAAGAGAATCAAATTTCTTTAAAATTGAAGTGTTCCTTGCGCTTTTCACAATGGTATTTATTGATATAAGTTTCATAATATTTTGTTTCTTACTATCATAGAAGAAACTGTAAATCGTGGGCATCTTTCTTTAAATATTATTTATTTAAATTGCTTGAGAATTCAGTCGATAAAAGGTTAACTGCATTTTGACTAAAAAACAGTGAATAATTCTTTACAAAAAGGACCTGTAGACTACCTACAGGTAGATGTCCCAGAAGTTTTATGGATGATCAAATTTTCGTTTCAGGAAAGCAGTTAAAATCTCGTATTTCATAGTTCAAATGACTAGTCTAGATGCTATTATACCGGCAGCGATATCCAAACTACATACGGTCAAAAACAGTGTATATCTGAAAATGTCATTGAAAGTAGTATTTAATGGGCAAACGTATACTCTAGCCATAACATCTGCTTTGAGTTTTACGCCAATGTCCGAAGTAAACATTATATCGATGTCCCTTACGAAGGCTACGCTGCGAAAACAATATTGTGAAATATTACGTATACTCGTGAAATATCAATATCGTAAATTTTACGATATGAATATCGTAAAATCAAAAAATTGTATTTCAACGTTTTATGCAAAAATACGTCGTTTTTAAAAATAATGTTACTAGCAAATTTTTACGATATCAATATGGTAATATTTTACGATATGGGTTTTCTCAGTGTAGCACGTCTTTTGGTATTTCCAACGATGTGTAACACATTTTGATTTTCACCATGAATACTAGTACTTTTTATGATTTTCCCACTGAGACTAGTACATTTCGCGGTTTTCCGCCGTCTGACTACTTCGGGCTACTTTTATTTATTCGAGCAGCCTGATTTTTACGGGTAAAGCCAATCATCTTTTTGAATACCAAAAGAGTCTAGTTCCCGACCCGAACTCGATAAAAAAGAAATCGACTCGACTCTTCGGCAGTTTATCGACACAGCCCTAATTTATATATTCTACTTATACGAAAAGTGCTAGTCTTCATTGTAATTTGAAATGTGCTACTATTCATAAGGGCCATCGATATTTAAAATCAAAAGCATAAATAAAACATTTTTATGTAGCGAACAAACATTTGAACGAAAAACTTCAATTTAGGCTTTGACTTATTTGATAAAAAGAAACTCAGACTGGCACGGAAAGAGTTCCTGAATAGGAAGAAATCTTCTAGTTCAAGCATCATAATAGCTTAATTTCAATAACTAGCATTCATTTACTAGTTTAAATTATACTAATATTTTTTGCAAAAATAAAAAATAATAAACCAATACAACCTAAATAACAAAATGTCAGTTATGTCATTTGTTATATCATTTTCGCTGACGAACGAGTCACTGAGAAAAAATTATAAAAATTTACGCTCGTGCTTTTTATCGCGTGGACATCTAAATTATAAGACAACATTAAAAGAAAAGTTGAAAGCGTGAAATCCTGCAGGGTTTTATCTTACTACTCTTTTTCTTCAATGGGAAACATCAGACCTATTTTACCATTCAGTATATTTACCAAAAGTGTATACATAACAGAACACATAATTTCCGATTTTGATAACAATTGAAGTGTTTCAATATATATTTTTCGTAAGTAAAGTAACCCTAAGAAGGACATTAAATTCTAATGTGTATTTATTGAGCGAAAAGAAACTTTTTAATATATATCTATCCGTGACTGAAGTGGCGAAAAAACGATCGTAAAAGTATGCTCTGTTTAATCCTAATTAAGGGGATGTCGGAGCCCCGCAACCCCCCCCCCCCCCCCCCTTTGCTGTCCGACCTATTTTGTATTTCCAATTGTTTGTAAAAGCTACAAGTCCGACTGACTTTATCTTGTACAGATCGGTTCATTATAGTAAGCACTACGGTGCTCAGCTCTAAATCTTACTGTAAAATTACATTAAAAGAAGTTATTAGCAAAAGTTTGGTATGATTACAATTTTGAAGTTAGGTTTCAATGCGTAAACACCCTACTGTATTTCCAATTAATCAGAAAAATAACTCATCAGATCAACTTTATCTTGCATGCAAAAACTTTATTATAAAAAGCACTACGGGCTATGCTCTTAAGGTTTCCCTGCATTCTATATTTTAAAAGTAATCACTAAAAGAAAATACACGATTTTAGCTCCGCCATCCCCTTAAATTGAATTTATTAAATCTTTTGTTTAAGGTATTTTTACCTATAATCTAATCCATTCCAGTTATTCTTGTTCTTCTTTGTCATCGGCACTCAACTGGGTAAAAATTATTTTCCACACGCTCAATCCCAGCGTGAATTCATCAATCCCACCTTCCTCGACTCTAACAATGATCAACTCTGTCCCTTTAGGTGAAGACCAACTTCAGGACGGCCATAACCGTGCCTGAGAAGTCCTGGGCCAAGTTCCGCGACGTGTTCGCCGACTACTGTGAAAAAATGAAGGAGGGTGGCAGCGGCCTGGCGGGCGGCATGTCCGGCTCGGGCTCCTCCTCCTCCGGTCCAGGCGGCAACGTCCTCGAGGGCAAGGGCGGCCCGGGCGTGGCGCAGGTCTCGTCGCCGTCCGGCGCCTCGCAACAGCAGCAGCAGCAACAGCAGCAACAACAGCAGCAGCAGCAACAGCAGCAGCCTAATCCCAATCCGAACCTGGACTCTCCTCTGATCAAGTGAAAAAGGCTTTAACTTAACTCGAACTTTGGAAATTTACACCTGTAAAACACAATCGTTTGAATTCGACATTGGGAATCGTTATGTTATAAAAATGCGTACACCGCAATGAGAGCGTACTAACCTATAAACCAACTGAGGAATATGAGAGAAAGAAAAGTAATGGAAGCGTCTGTCAGAGAATCGTCTTGAGATAGAGAGAGAGAGAGGGGGGGAGAGGGAGAGAGAGAGAGAGAGAGAGAGAGAAAGAGAGAGACAAGTCTATCGTCAAAATACACGTCTTCTTCTAATAGTGCTCCTCCGTCGTCGTGTGGCCGTGATCTTTCTGCAAAGCAGAAGCCGCCAAGAGAGCTACTGATTGTGTGTGCGTGTGCGTGCGTGCGAGATAACGCGAGTGGATGAGAAAATAAAAGTATATATCTAATTTCCTGCTGCCCTTGAAAACGGGGGCCGCCCCGGGGGCGCCTTTGAAAGGGCTCGCGCGGTCGGCCTGCCCACGGTGATTTACCTTGCTCTTAGGATATATCATCGATTATACAAAACAAAAAAATAAATAAATAAATAACGTCTTGACTGCGTATGCGCATACATACTTCGATAGTGTATGTACATACGTATGCTGTAGCATGTATGTATAAGTATATATATGATACAAAGATATATATAAATATATATACATGTCTGTGTGTGTGTATATATATATTATTAAAAAGACGACGAGGCGAGTTAGAAGATATTTTCTTTTAATTGATGAACTGCAGATCTTTTGAGGATGCGCCCGTGCGATTTAAAAAAAAGTAAGAGAGAAATAATGTAATCCTAGACGGATACGAGTTGCCATCGATTAACGTTAAAAAGCTCTACCGTTCATTTCCTGATTATTCGCCGGGTTCGACAGACAATTGTAAAAGCATATACGTACATACATTATGCAATTTAGCCATTATTTAGATTGGGTTGCTTCATGAAAAAAAAAAGAATTCGATAGCCGAGGCACTTTTTAATTACACTTATGACTTTTGACACTATTTTTCGCTCTTCAATGCATTTCGTCCAATCGAGAGATTCCTTAAAGATGGGGAAATGGACTGTAGTGAAGGTTACGTTACAATTGAATTTGATCGTTTAGATTTTATGGATAAATAGTTGTTATTATAACGATCGCATCGCCCTGGAACAGAGCCGAGCATCGACCCTTCCAGCTTCGCTCTTTGCTCTTTGAACAACTGACTCGCATGCAGAGTTGCTATTAATGCTCTAATACGTGTGAAGTAAAGCAAAAAAAAAGAAAGAATAAATTAATATTAATTAATTGTTTTTATTATAAGGGAGAAAATTATATTGTGAAATAGCCTCTGAGGCTTTTTATGAAATGCGTTCGCAGGCTTTCGGGTGTGGACGTGATTTGATTTTTTGACGGGTGGCTGCTGACAAAAGGGTGGCTCTCGTCCCTTTCCTAAGCGACTGTTGATCGGTCCTGTACACTGTGACACCGTACATTCGTTTGCAAAACTGAAGAAAACGACGTCTCTATTAAATAATAATAATGAAATAATATATAAACATAGGGAGAAAAATGAAGAGATGCTAGGCCCATACGAATCTATATGATATTTACATTATATAACGTTAATTATGTTGCGCCCCGTTAAAAACACTGCAGGCAGAAAAATCCACACGTACACACACACGCGTGCATACACTGTATATATAAAAGCTCTTATATATCGTCTATGTATACTGTGTGTAAATACATCAACACGATAAAAAAATGATAAAATCAATACTTGTAAAGAACAAAAACACTTATACAAAGGACACGACACACATGCCCAACACTCACACTCACACTCACACTTACACACTCGCATACACGCATGCGAACATAATACGGAAGTTGCGTACCTAATTTACGTTACGTTTTGAGGTCGACGCGGCCGACTTCTAACACAATTGCATATTAGGTATGTATTATACGAAGGCATATTAGGTATTTATATAGAATCTATATAACTGTATAATTGTAACGAAATGCCAATGTCTGGCGGGACCCAGAAGAATTGGCATTCCAAACATTCGACGTAGGCATACACCACTGTACTGCGTGAATGAGAAACTAAGAGCAAACCGGCAAATATTAAAGAAAAAAAATTGTTTAATATATAGTTTTATTCTCGTGGCAGAATTGTGGTTACTCGATTGGTATTTTTTTTTGTTTTTCCACGCTTGTGTAGATTAAATAGAGTGGGGGTGGTCGGAGAAAGAGAGTTAACGACGAGTATAATAGCGCGAATATTGGCAGGCGATGCTTCTGGGTCCCTTCTTTCGGACGCAGGAAGATAGATGACAGATAAAGGGAATGCTTCAAAGACCTTTTCAAAATAAATACGCGACAGAAAAAGTGCAGGAAATATGACAAAAAAATTAATAAAACAAAAAAGAAAACACAGAAGTGTATAAGAGAGCTGGTTGTTAGAAATAGTTTGGTGTTTCGTTTGCTGTTTTACATCGTTGCATAACGGTTGATGGTCGGCCGTTTCTGATAAAACTGCGATTTTACGTCTAGAAGTGAAAACAAAAACCGAGTGAACAAAATATGTTTCACACTTAGTCGACCTATGCTCGTGATTGACAATGGGATAATCATTGTTGTTAATAAGGTCACTGCTAAATAAAATAAAATCACATCCGGCGATGTTCTCGCGCAGTTGCGATTGAAATTTTCGAGTTTCTGATAAACTCGTAAATCTTTATAAATCGAAGCGCAGCGAGTAAAGCCAAATTACAAAAAAGAAACTGATTTTTAAATAAAAACTACAGAAAAAGCCATTATTGTTTTACCCTTTATTGCACTTTATGATGAAGAAAATTTCTATCGTTCTTGTACGAGAGTCGCCTTGATGTTGCGATTATTATGATAATATTAATTATTAACATTATTATTGCGATTATTATTATTATTATTACTACTACTACTATTATTATTATAATTATTCTATTAGTCTCGTTATTACCAGTACAGTACCAGTGATGACGTATTCGTTAAATTGCAACGAAGCTTTGATAGCAGTTGTTGATATTTCGAAAATGTCAATGTCGATGGGCTTTCTCTCACCTTGTAATGAAAGAAATATCCTTTTCTAGCTTCCTATTTTACCCTTTTCTTAATATTCCCGAACACGATTTCTTTTTTCTTTTGATAATGCAATTAAAATGTTTTTCTTTTATTTATAAAAAAAATTGTTCTTTTTTTTTACTTTCAAACGAAAACTAAATAAAACAAGTACATTAATATATATATTATATACATACGATTAAATGAAAAAGTGAAACAATGAACAAAACACTGGTCGCGCAGGAGTTTTCTTCGATCGAGACATATAATCACTGGACATACACGTCTGCGAACGATATCCAGATAGAAAGGACAACAAAAAGAAAGAAAAAAAAAGACAGTGCGTTCTCTGCCATAAAAATAGTGTGGGTGCGCGTGCGTGTGCTTTTCTCTGTGTATGCGTGGGTGGCCGTCTAATCACCCACGACTGCGTGCTGGAGTGTACATTACATCATCCTTTTGGAAAAGAGTATAAAAAAAGGAAATTAAGGCCGCTCGAACGCCGCCGCTCGACGAGACTGCAAAGACGAAAAGAGAAAAGGCTTTTTATTATTACTTGACGAAATGATTCTTCGAAAAATTACGATGTTGCTGATATTCTGTGTATAAAACGTATTTTCTAGCCTCGTTCGGCTGCGGCGAGAGCGCGGCGTGCTGATGATGGTGTTGGGCGTTCAACAGTTTTCAATAAAAAAAACGATCCTTAACCGTTAATCAATTTCGAGAATATCGATATCAGCATAATATTTATTGTTATGATTATCGAGTCACATACTTCTATCGATAAGAAAAAGCTGGTGAATATAAAAAAAATGATCGAGCATATGAGATAGCAGATGCAAACAAAACAAATATAAATGAAAAATAAAGAATATAAATAAAATAAAGTCGTAAGTGAAAATTACGTAAGGAAAAAAATTCAAGTCTTTCGAAGTTGAAGTTCGCAATAGCGATTGTTTCTTCGGATAGACGTTTCGCCATAGTTCGTAATATTTTAAAGAATTATCAAACAGATGCGAGAAAGATTAAATTAAATAAACTGTGTGGGCGAGAGACCGCTTGCTCTGCGTTTCTGAAAATCCTGTAGCTATATATACGAGTGATTATTATTATTCATTAAAAAATAAAATCGATTGTCTTTCTTCTATCTATTGGGAACAGGCCTCGCACTCGAATTATTTGACGAGACACTTCACTGGTCACTATGTAATTCGCAATAAAAAAGATCACATTATTTATTAAGGAAGCCTCCACAGCACTTTCTTTAATTCTTCCGTTCTGATTATCATACTTACATTATCACAGCAAAAAAATCGATATCAAATGGAACATTTTAAAAACTATCCCTACAAAGGTAAAGTTATTGTTCATTTAGAAAAAAAATTTGATCTTGTGTACTTTTATTGAGAGTAGAAGATGTAAACAAGAAGGTGCTTGGGATAAATGAAACGTCGAGTGTTTTTAGATTCGACGAAAAATATGAATTGGAGAGAAACGGACGATTGTGATCTTTCGCCCATCGATAAAAATCGTAGATAGAAAACAGCCATTTATATATAAAAGAAAACTTAAAAACAAAAAATATATATATTATATAAATATATATGCACACGCATACGTGTATGCGTGAGCGTGGGTGTATGTGTGTGTGAATATATTAGATGAAACATTCATCGGGAATTGTAAAATCGAGAAGCCGCTAAATTCGGGAATAAAGAGTATTGAATGACTGGGTATATAAGAAATGAAAATAAATTATGTCCACCCGAAAATAATTAAGCAATTGATGCTCGCGCGTTAGTAGAGATCAAAAAAAGGAAACACGAAAAACAAAGTAGTATATGGCTCACGTTTGGAAACAAAAAAAAATCATCGCCTCGATGTTAAATGTAAACACATTTTACAAGGTAACAGAGCATTTCATTTTATAACATTTCTACTGTCTCTACTTTCACCCAGCTTTTTTCATTTATTTAATTACCATACCTAGCAAACGCGTTAGTTTTTCCATTGCATTGTTCATTCCTTGTTTATATTATCGCATTAGATCCAGATGACTCGTATTACGTTTATCTGTATTTTTTATATTTTTAAGACATTTCGATGTTTCTTCTTTATTTATTCTTTTTTAAAACGATTTCTTTTGCTTCATGAGCTTTTAATAAGTGCTAGTATTTCTCATTACGTTATAGATCACGCGCCTATATGATACGATTTCCGAAATCTAACAATTTCTATTAAAAACCATTATATTATATTTTCGTGTTTCTTTACATGAATCGTCAAAGTTCCCGCTTGGATACCTTGTTATTCTTTGATTAAGGTTCCTTTGAATATTTTAATCATAACAGCAGGAAATGTAACATTTTTAATAACTATTTTAATTTAAAACATGATTTAATAAAGATTAAATTTATCAATTTTTAAAACTTTCCATTTATAAGATTGCTCTTTTTAAAATGAACATTTATTTTGATAAAATTTTTACTTTTAATTTACAATAGCTCAGTTACAATGTTTCGATGACCAGAACTATTTCTACGAAGGAATGAGAGCACTGCAACACCTAATAGAATAGAAAGGGTTTAAAAAACAAGTGTCAAAAGTACGAGATCGAGAAGTCGGAAAAGTTTTCGGGACATGTGGCGTGCCAACGTAAATCAAAACCCCTTGTATAATATCTGCATTCTCACGATCCGAAGATGAATCAGCACTCGAAGATTGATCCACTTGTGCCTCCGATATGAACATTTCCGATGATCCATCCGCCAATTTGGACATACAAACAGTAGGATTAATTCAAAATTTATCGGTTCGTAAAACTGATTTCTATATCGAATTAATCATTTGTAAGCATCATCTGTTCATTTAATTATTTTTACAAGTTATCAAGTTATGTATATTACTTTACTGCATCGAGCAGATAATTTGCTCTCATTTAATTCTCTAACGAATAAGAGACCCATATATTAAATCTCAATAAAACTATTGAATTCTAATCAAGTCAACATTTTTTAGCAGACATTTCGTATCTTTGCTTGAATACTTTTTTTACACTAAATGCTTTTCATCCAAAGTGAGTGTGTAAAGGAATACAAAATATTTATAAAAATAAAATATCATTTATTTACAATTTTGTTAACATTTATGCATATTTTATAAAATATAATTAATATTACTTTAAATATAATTTATAACTAATAAAAGTTTTAATTAATATATATAAATATAAATTCATTTATTTATCTATACATTCTATATGTGATTTTGGTACAATATCTTCCAAATTTTCAGAAAATTCTAAAAAATTTGGCAGCCACTCTGGAAAATGAGACACCAAAATCAATGCATTGTTATAGTCGTTAAAAAAAATTTCCTTTAATGATTGCACAGTATGGTTTTTTGATTTCTCTGCATGATAAATTGGTTGAATTCTTAAAAGTATAACACAGTACTGTAAATTTAATGGATAAAGATCTAGTGTTTCTTTATTGTATTTATTACATTGTGTCTGTATTTTTTCTAAAACGTTTTTTATGAAATTCTGAGTTACTTCAGCATACTTAGTCTTCACAAACAAATCTTTCAATAGATTTGCAACCAATTGAAATAATAATGAGCTGTCAATAATTTTTTCAAAAAGAAAATTCATTTTACTCAACTGTTCCTTTTTATTTTGATCTGAGCAATATGCCACAAAACAATCTGTCAATGGTTTCTCAATAAGCTGTAACTTTAGATTAACATATATTTTTTCTATCAAAGATAATTCCAATCTGAGTTCATCGCTTTTACTAATAACACGTGTCAAAAATTCTTCGCTCTTCTCATCTTGATCTAGACTAATAATTCTTTCAATAGTTCTAATGAAATATTTCATCAGTGATCTATTTGTTTGTATTGAATTAAGTAGTACTTCAGCGGCTTGAATAAGATGATTGATATCATCACATTTGTTTAAATGCTCTTCCTTTAAATACTTTTTCAAAAGGTAAACAAAAAAGTCGTGAGATTTGTCAGAATCTTGAAAAAGTAGAATCTTTCCTATATCACCTTTCACACAAGTCCAGTCCCTTAAAGTTTCCTGTGATAAATTCATATAATTAGAGTTAATGCTAAGTATATATGGTTATAATATCTTGTCATCCCTAGCAGTTTAATAGTCGCACTTTAACTTTCAATATTGAATAACATTTATGTTGCTTAGAAAAGCAATACTTTTTTAGTATGACAAAATAAAAGTAACAAATTTCTACACAATGAACTCTTTAAAATTTACTAGCAATTATCACTGTAATGTTATTTAATATTAAAAGTTAAAGCAAGATGCTATTAAAGTGCTAGTGAAGACGAGGCATAGGGTAAATTAGTTTTGTATATAAAAATTAAACTCACAATAACATGAAGCCTAACTGAGTATCGCTGATAAGCTTCTCGAGACACTCTGTAGGACAAAAGTTTTGTGAATGATTTTGACAGGCCATCAATTGCAACACTTTTTGTAGTTGGAAACTCTTCAAGATCTTTTACAGCTTTCCACTCATCTATTGATTCCTTTTTTACTGGTATAACAGTACTGTTAATGATGTTCTTTAAAATTTTAGCATCCATGGCTGCAGTGAACATAAATGCTTTGCCTTATTATAATTAAACTTAAAACACATACCATGTTGTATAAACTCTAACACTTATTTCAAACAAGTAAACAATAATGTTTACGTTCATATAACAGATTCATATTTCGTCTGTGACATAGTTCTTAGCCAGGGGCAATTCTGTTAACTTATTTAAAGTAGACATTAAAAACATTCTGATAATTTACAGCCTTTGTTGTCATTTGTGTTATTGATACCGGCAAGTGTAAGGTATTACCAACGAATATAAACTTGTATAGAAGCGCGGTTCTGTAGTTGCGCCCGCGCGCTTTCTTATACACGTAAAGCCTATACTATATTATAGGTGTTACCCACAAATCGCATGGAGTAACCTATAACGTACTATACATGTTACCCACGATATTGTTCCTAGGTGCAGCATACGAACTGTTCTTCTATACAAGTCGATATTCGTTGGTATTACTGTGAGTTGTGAGTTAATGTTTAAATACTGTAAGGTTATATTTTTTAAATTATACAAAACAAACATAAACACGTGTTTATAAGATTAACGCGCACGCCGCACACTGACGAAACGCGCTGATTTTGTATAGTTCTAGTAATAAAAACGAGAAGGCGTTGACGTTGTACATTGTGATGACCCTGCTGGGGTTAGGTTAGGTAGCGCGGGAACCAAAAGCGGTTTATTTAAATAAATTAGAAATAACATAATAAACGCGGATTGAAATAAGGATGTTTTGATTAACAACGACACTCTCTCTCTGCGTCTTATCCGGGCTTGAGACCGGCTACGGCCGCATTAAAAGTGTTTGAAACGTCAAACGTGAGATAACGAGGAGAATAAAGTATATGAATATCGCGACAAAACCCGTGTGTCCTTTAGCACGCCTAATTCGTTGTAGCCCGGTTGAGCTCCTCCGGTCCCTTTCAAGGCACGACTGCGACACGGAAGTGCCTTATATTGTCGATAGCGAAAAATGTGTGAGATAGGATATCTCACGCAATTTTTTACCAATCGGGCTGAAATTTTAAGAGAGATCTACTCCAGCACAATATGAAATTCTTTTTTTTTATCCCGGTCCTGTATGTAGTTTTTAAATTGCGAGCATGTTTTGCTAATTTGTACGTGTTTTTACGTGTTTTTTTTTTAATTCATGTTACACGATTATCTCCGCGAAATCTTAGTGGATCAGGCTCAAAATCAGGCTTTGAGAACTCTCCTAAGTATAACAACCTGATGGTCCTATTTTGGGATTGATCCTGCAAATATACGCTGAATGCGGCAACTATAAAAAATCACTAAAAACTGTTTTTGGGCTATAACTTGAAAACTAAGCATTCTACGAAAAAAAGTTACATAGAAAAGTTGTAGATCTTTGAAAAATACAACTTCTTCCCATTGGCATATATTTATGAAAATACTTTTAACTCGAGTTAACAGGCAAAAAACGAATTTTAACATCGAAAAAACAGCTTTTTACCATATAACTTTACAGCTATGCATTTTACATGAAAAAGTTAAATGGAAAAGTTGTAGATCTTTAAAAAATACAACTTTTTTTCTGTACACCAAGACGCGAAAATGCTTTTAAATCAAGTTAATAGTCCAAAAGCGATTTTTGACATAGAAAAATGCAGTTTTTCTATAAAACTTTGCAAGTATGCATGTTACGTAATAGTATATTATGACACTGTTGTGGGAGATGATTTTCTACCTTGCTCGAGGGTTTTCGCACGAGCGAAGCGAGTGAGAAAATCGAGCAAGGTAGAAAAACACCTCCCACAACAGTCTCATACGATATTTTATAGCACAACAACCTCAAAATCGACAATAAAGTTGGCATTTTGAGGTTAGTGTGCTATAAAAAAATTTAATGAAAAAGTTGTAGATCTCAAAAAGAAAACTTTTTATGGTAGCAAATATTTAAAAAAAATGCTTTTACACATAAACTGCCTAAAATACGATTTTTCATACACATCATTTAATAATAATTGCGGTGCAGCACGCCCAATCGATCTTAAAATTTTTGAAAGATGTCCCCTTTTCAAAAAAAAAACAATATACTTTTACTGATTTCTGCAAAAATAAACAGATAATAGTGTCAGAGTTAAATGTAAGTTTTAGTTTAGCACTTTGCGCCAGCTGAGTTCGGTCGTGCCTCTAATGCAAAACGCGAAGCATTTTGCATGCCTTGCATTGCGCGCGCGGAGGAGCTTAAGAGCGAGCGCGAAGCAGTCGCTCTGCAGCTCCGGAACAGGCAAGTCACATGCGACCGAGGGCCGCGTGTGGCGCGCTAGTTTGTATATGCAGTCTAGAGGCTACTTCCAGCCACATGTTATTGTCGTGCAAGCGACACGCTTTTCTTCCCGGAAAAGCACTTGAACTCGGACCCCGCAATATCGCGTAGAACAGAGTTTGAATGTTTTTAAGTGAGCATGTTTTCTTTGCCTTTCAGACACAGTTTGTAAAATTGAATATTTTGTGTCTGAGTCTGTTCGAGAATCGAATGCTTGTATATTTTATACCACTTTAACTTCAAAATTATAACTTCAATATGATTATTCGGCTCTCGTGGTATAAAATACAGTTCGAAACTGGTGCGTAAGAAGATTTTTACCTCATGTGACTTTTCTCACTCGCTTCGCTCGTGCGAAAAACGTCACATGAGCTAAATAACCACCTTCCGCACCGGTGTCGAAATGTACTATTTGAATATTTTCTAAATAAATGCGTATTATTTTATTTCAATATTTTCGCGTATAAATGGCGAATAACACTTGATATATCATTACATTACAACATACCGCTAAAATTCAATAACATATTCGACGGTTGAGAGAAGTCGCGTGAAGAAGGGCTACTTTTACCAAATTTTCTTATGTTTAATTTTGTAATAGGCAACAATAAACAAGGGAAATTTATTTGTTAAATTAGCCCTTCTTCGAGCGTTTTCTGAGATAGCACCTTCGTCTTCTCTATCGTCCATATTCGATGTGCATCCCAATTTTTCGGTTTGCAGTAAACCTGGTGAAGCATAATTATCGTTAGATATACAAAGTAGTCATAAGAAGTTAAAACGAATAACGCTTATCACCAGTTCATCAAATTTCTTTTCATAAATGTATAGTAGTTTAATTGGTATGTATGGAATGTAACATCTTTTTATTGTATTTATTTGCAAAAATAGTTTAGCGAAGGTTCATCATCTCGTTCAGAAGATGTCGCATTGTGAATTTTTCCACCCTCGAAATTCACGATTTTTCCTTTTTCGGATTTCAAGGTTTCAAGGTTTCAACTTTCAAAACGCCAATCAAATTGTCTTTTTTACAACCAGTCACCAATCATAACTAATCTTTGAAATTCCGCGAAATATACAAACAAATTATGTCGCCTGCACATTTCTGTCTGCTTCTCAAACTAACCATTTTATTTGTTATTGTGAAAGTTTATTTTTCATATCTACCGCGATCGGTATTACATTGAAGTAGTATACAACCTAAACGAGTTTTTGTCGCATGTTTGTAATTTTAATAAATTTTGTAGATAATTGAAAAAATCGACATATATACATTAGCCGACCTTAATCTGTTAATAATTCCCTCGGATGGTTAAGAGAAACTGCAGGTACGTGGTCCCGTTTTTAGAATATAACAAATCGTTTCAGTTCACATCAGTTATTCGCCTCATTATACACATTTATAAATGCCATCACATGTACAGTAGCCTAACTTAATTAGCCATTCAAATGAAATATTTTTGTTAAAAGTTTACTTGTTTCATTTATAATAGAAAATATTTTGACAATAATCATAAAGAATTCGTTTGATTAATATAATAAGTATCTGAAGTGCATGATGAAAGTAATTGATAAGAAGTATATATTGCATCAACGCTCCTCACAAAGACTAGCATATTTTAGATTTATTGAACACTATATTAATTCTTTTCAGAGGTCCCTTACAAACACTATATCATTTAGGTTATTTGATAAAGATTCTTTGATTTAGATTCTTTTATCAGAGAATTTTAAAAGCGCAAGATTTTGTAATTATCATCTAAAGAGAACTAGTAGTTTTTGACAAATCTGAAATCTGTTATAGCTATAAAAAACTATTTAATCATGGTTGCGTTCCTTTTAATTTAATAGATATTACCTTCAGCATATTAAAATAAATGACTAACCTCAATTACAAAAGTAATTTTAATTTAAGGGAAGTGTAACTGTACATATAACTAAAAGATAGTAAAATCTGCACCTTAAATATTTTTGAAAAAGGTAAATAATGGATAGAGTATACCATAGTTCTTAAAATGGCTTATTTTATAACCTAGGATATAATTCGACGTTCTTTACGAAGAATAACGTGCTCCGGGTTTCTCAATAAAGACTAATTTTTCTAGGAGCCTCTTTCAAATAGTAGTACTTTCTAGCTAAATCTGAAATATACTATAATTTAGTAGTTCACTTAAGTTACTTTTTAGTTTTTATCAGATAATCTAGAAAGTATTAGTTTTTGTAGAAGGCTCTTGGAAAAAAGTTGTCTATTTCGAGAAGTCTAGTTCACGTTATTCTTCGTAGGGAACGTCGAAATGATTTTGAATTCATAGATAACTAAAGAACTCTAAAAAATTAGTTTAACCTCCTACTTTATTAATAGCCATTTTATTAAAAGAACTGTTTATTCCCTCATACATTTTACGCCCGCATTAGTGGGAGTAATGTACTATTAAAAATTTAAAAAATTAAAAAGATTTTTGAAAATTTAAAAAATTTTAAAAAATTGTAAAATTATGAAAATTATGAAAATATTGTATATTTTGAAAAATTTTCAAATTTTGAAATTTTAGTTTGTATTAACAATGGATGAGTGGGTCCCACTTTTCAAGTCAACAAAGTGGCTACACAGTTAAGTCGTGAATAATAGTATATTATGGCTCACTTTATTCACGCGTGCAATATACAATCTTTTAACATATCTGCCAAAAAGTTCGTACTCGTTCACCGCCGAAAAGGGAAAATAGTGCTACATTAACTCGCCTTCGGCTCGGGCACAAACAGCGCGTGGCGCGGCGGGAACTAGACTGGGGGTAGGGAATTAATGTAGCACTTTTTTCCCGGCTCGGCGGGGAAAAAGTACGCACTTTATGGCGGGGTGTGTTAAAAAGTTCTATATGCAACACGAGAGTAAAGTCTATGATTCCCGCGGGTGATTACTAAAATCCACCCGCGGCAATAATCTACGTCTTTAGTCCCTTGTTGGATAATTTACTATTATTTTCTATAGAATATTGAGATATTTATTAAATATAAAGTCATTATTAATAATAGAAAATGCTATTTACTATGTCAGATGACCATGTCCATAATATGTAAGGATTAAAATAAAACATTCGACGAGAAAAAACATTTAAAAAGATATTCATAATAATTTTTAATGTTTATTGATGTATAATTTCAATTAATTACATATTCCTCATTCAAGTGGGAAAAATGATATTGTTTGACAAACATAATGATTATAATTCATTTTTTTTTATTGATAATAATTTCCTACAATGATAATTTTATATACAAATGGCATCCTACAAAACAAAGAAATCAACTTATAACAACAGTGTACACCGAATAATTCATCGGAAATTCGGTATAGTGAACATACGAATACGCTGACTTTTTTTACTTTTATCATTTTTTAACGACTCCTATGAATTTTATAAATTTTGACGACAAACTAATGGTATATGCTTTTGAAATTCTTTACGAACTTTTATCAGTAAAAGTCTATCAAGTTTTCATGATTATAAGCAATATATTCACGCGTATGAGTTGCGCGTTCGATCATTATAATCACTTGGTATACATATTGTTAAATAGCTTTACTATCTTAATATTTGTCTTAATGTAAATATACATATATAATTTTTCTTATTTTCAACATTTTTCACGCACGTACTAAAAGTGCATTTAGCCTAGCTGGTATATAATAGTAAATAGGAACTGTGATTGCCTGATGTATATTTTCGTTCACTTTAAACATGTCATCTATATAATAATAAGTATATTAAAAAATTATTTACTTTGTTTATTTTTTTAGCCAATAATTTGCACAATTCCAGTGTTTATTGCATGTACTGACAAAATTTGCATAGAAGATCAATCGAATGATAATTAATTACAGCGATTATTTTTTCCGTGACATTGGTGATCAGCGAGTGAACGTATTGTGCGCGCGTAGAGCACGCACAAACAGGCCGTAAAAAGGCACAATACCCGCAACGCACGAGCTCCTAATTTATATAGATAATATTGTGTGGCATTCTTTTTTTTCATTTATTTTAGCATATGATTTCTGGAACCTTTTCCTCTCGTCTCCGTATTATGCTTTTAGATAATGTTACTTCTTACATTGCACTGCCGAGTAAGCCACCTTTCGTCTATACGCATATTTTCCTTCTCATATGCTTATCGTATACGCACGTTCGTATATCATGTTTGCATTTAAAGCACATTTCTAATTATATTTCAATTTTACCACCTTAATAATAAAAACTAGACAAACACGTAAATTTTTCATTACTAACATTATTTATGTTTATTTTTTCAAGTTTCTCAACACTAAGTATGTTTTTCATTATTAAAATTATACAATAAAAATCTTACAAATATTATGTCGTATTGCGAGTTATCGAGAACTTCAATGCATTTAAAAATGAAACACTGAATCCTCTCGTTTATGATATTTCCACTTGTTGACAATTTATCAGTTCATATGTTGATTTACTGCAAGATATTTAATCTTACATGAGTGTATCATTCTAGTGCTAAATTAAGTCGATGCCCTAAAAATAAAAATTAGTCGGCCAACATAATAAAAATGAAAACTAAAGGAAGTAAATAAGGTAAAAAATAAATAAAAACAGAATAAATAAATCGTTTCCAACATATTTATTGATTCGCATTGGCAAGTTGAATAGCTTACACGCTAAGAATGGCAAAATAATAAGAACATAAGTAGTTTATGTAGTACGTGCGCGAAGGGCGATAATAAAAAATAAACAAACAAACGAAAATATTCGCTAGGTATTCGTAAACTGGGAGCACTAATAACTGATAAATAGAACATATTTACAAAAAGTGGTAAGGAAGAGAAGGGAAGACATTAGACAGAAACAAATGAGGTGGATGAAGGACTTTTAAAATTAAACTTTATAATAGCTGACTTATTAACGTTCTTTGTGCTCCCAATGGATTAATTTCAATCTGTCTCTGCGGATGAAAAAAAATAATATGTAAAAACCATTGATACGAATGAGAAAAAAATATAAACAAAACATTGGCGACATAAAACGCAAATAATGAGCGATAATAATAATAATAATAATGACAGCGATAAATGTATGTAACAATCTAGAAGCACCTTAAATCTTCATATATAACGACGAACCTAAGTAACTTGATTGCGCGCATTTCACACTCATTATTTTTTTTTTCTTTAAGTCACTCGAAGGCATAGATTCACCATTAGTATTTCAAGTTTATCAATCGCGTAAAACACATAGTCGTTTGAAATCAAAATTTTTACTAAACTAACTGTTCTAAAAACGTTCGACAATCGAATTTCCTTGTTATTTCGCAAAACGCTCATTTAAAACAACTGCAATTGATTAATAAATTTTTTTGACATAACAAAATTCGTTTTACTATTTGCCGCGCATGGGTCGACGCGGCTTTAAATTGCACAATAGAAAAAACAGAATTATAATGTACAACATTTCTGAAGCGCGTAGCGCGGACGCAGATGGTCCTTCTTGGATCATTCATATACAATAAGTTATGAGATTGAGCAGTAAAACGGAAGGACTTCTTTTTCATAGAATTAATGCGTTATCACTAGAAAACTTTATGTGTCTATGGCTTAAGACGCTTCCCTGATTATATTTATTGTGAATATCACCTAAGGATACTCTTTATTTTTGTCAAATTCGTCCTCTTGCTCTCTCTCTCTCTCTCTCTCTCTCTCTCTCTCTCTCTCTCTCGTTCTCTCTTAAAATTCTTTCTTTCTTTCTTTCTCTCTCGCTCGCTTTTGCTCTTACTTTATTATGTTGCATTCACTCGTTCACACAAACGCATCGCAAATGCATCTGATGTTTTTTTGCCCGTTTCGGTGTTAAGTGACCGATTATGATTCAATGAAAATTACCTCTACGATAATTAGTAACTGTAAGTACATCGTTATATTGCATTGTAATTTGGAATTCAGCACGATATCAGTTCACAAAATATATGGCCGAGCACGAGTAAAATTGTTTCGTTTATGGCAGTGAAATTTCAGTTCTTGGTATTTTAAGTATGTAAAATTAAATTTTTCGTTTCCTTACAAATTGCCGATTTTTATTCCGGTCGACTTGATTAAAAACATTGAACGCTCAGCTATTCGGCGCACGTTGGCAATTTTCTTACATCGTAGGCTATCTCGGTACTGGAAGCAACAATTTATCTCGCGCCTGTACACGATCTGCCAAAATCATCGATATCCTTTTTTTTCTTCATTACAATAATCATTATTCAATTACTATTATTACGCTTGACGGTGCTTTGCGTATCGCACCTCGGGGTATATATTTGAAGATATGACCAATACAACAAAAAATTATAACATTATCAAGAGCATTGGGCCATTCGTCAAGGACTATTCACTTTCCCTTTCCTTACTCGCTTTCTTCCGTTTGTAATATTGTTTTTTATATTGTTATAAATGTACTTTATGTTATATTCACGCAAAAAAAAGAAGACTGACACGACATGGAGGTAGCTGTGGTGTGGTTTTCGTTATTAACTCGAAACTGTGTATACAAGCAACTGTTGCCTGCAGCAGTATAAAAAAACTTGTAACAAACAAACAAATTAACAAGTAACACATAAAAGATAAAAATAGAGTTTCTTCTGCAGATGTCGCTATTTTACGCTCTAACTGCACGTATCTCGGTTTTCTTTCCGCTACTTCTTTCAGTTAGTACACGTATTAGTATTAGTAGTAGTAAGTAGTAGAAGAAGAAGAAGAAGTAGTAGTGGTAGTAGGTTCTATAAGTAATAGTATCACGGCCTGCCTGCTTCAGTTTTCCTGAGTTTGTTATTATGTATTATTTATTATAATGCATTCTTTTTTATAGAGGTCGAGCGGTGAGGGCTCGGGGCGGATCTACGGCCGAACCGGCGGTCACTTCTTTTCTGGATATACACTGCCTTTTTTCTGACTAAACGGTCTTGCGGAAAAATGAACGAAGAATGCGCACTGATGACATCCTTCGAAGGACGGATCTCAAAGGCAATCTCGATTAACAAAGGACCAGCGGAGTCGCGTTCGCCTCGGGCTCTCGCCGGATTTCGACCTTCCTCTCTAAGACTATTGCAATACTGTTATTGTTAATTGTAAGTTCAAGTGACTATTGCGGACTATTTTCGGGTACGTTGCCTCCGCGGGGTCGTTCGCAGATACGAGAGATACTGAGCACTTCTGTCATTAAATATAATATGTTCACTTTGTCTTGGCTACGATATGAGAGACTTGATAAAAAATACATTTATATAATCTTTTCTTTTTTCTTTCATCGTAATATAAATATATACATATAGATGTGTGTATACATATAGCTATATAAATACTGTAGTAGAAAACTATTATTGTATATAAGAGGCTGACTCGACACGGGCGACTTTGATGCATAAATATATATTATATAGAATATACGTATAAATTCTGACTCTTTTCTTGCAACGCTTTGTCGCTCAAGTATTACTATGTATGCGCAGCATTATCTCTCGTTCGTGGCGTAACAACCCTTTGGCTTGGTATCTTAATTATTGATAATTGTGGAATTATTGTAATCGTACGTCGGAGACGAAAAAAAAATATTCAAAAAAATTCGTCATTTTAAGTAGTCGTTATATCGGCGAGATCACTGTACAATTGAAAGAACCGTTTTTCTCTTTTCATCGACGTCGATTGCTTAAAAAAAAAGAAAGTATTTGTTTCAATGCGGGCTATGGCACGGAACGGTTTTCTTTTCGAATTCCCTCTGTGTATTTTTTTCTCGATTCGACCATTATTATCGCCTCACTAACGGTATAGTTCTCCTGACGTTTGATCATCGATATCATTCCATTCTCTATATAATTAATGTCATCTTCATACAAAATTGCACGCACCATTCGCTTCAAGTTTTATCACCCACGCATGCGGTACTGCTCCTTCAAAGATATTAATATTTTTTATTATTAATATTACTATTAATATTATTAATATTATTATTACTACTATTAGTATTATTATAACTATTAATATTATTATTAATGTTTTTATTATTATAATACACGACTTAACGATCAATGCGCAGAAAGTTCGTAGCTCAATTTTTTTTACTTTGTTCCTCCTCTCATTTCTAGGTTTGCAATGTCATACTGCTCTATGTAATTTTCTAAATGAAAAAATTTGTACTTTTGTATGATTTTTTTCTTTCATTCTTCTTTATCCCGTACCTCAAAAGTATGGGTTGCTTAAATCAATTTTTTCATTTAAAAATTGTTTTTTTTTTTCGTATAATAATAGAGAGCTTCAAGGCAAGAATTGGTTTCTTTGTACCGACTATAAACCTGATTTTTGTTAGGAGCTTTAAGTCTTTGACCGCGAGATCGAATCTTCCTATTAAAAATACGCTTCTTAAATTTATCAACGTATTTTATTTTTTAATATTTTCATGTCCATTAAAACTCTGTTGACACGCGAAATAAAAGCTTGATCTATTTTCTCGAACGCGGAAATTTTAATTTTTCAAATCTTTCCATCTCAGACTTAATTTTCGTATACAAGTTGATCTTTTCTTCTCAAGACGGTATACCTTTATCGTATACAAACTCGTTTTACCATGTTTTGTTTTGCATAAAAGCACGCCACCGCGAATCTCTATAGTCAAGTCACTTATATCATCCATAACTTCTTTCTCCCTTTTAGATCCGAAAAAGTTACTTTTTAACTTTTTGCGTTATTGGCCGTTGTGACCAGAAAAATCTGCGCGTCATTTTTTTTATATCGATACTTACATCTACGATTAGTATACTCAGAGTATTGTATACAGTATTTAAATTTGCAAAAAATTTCTAGCTTTAAAACTACCCGTCATAATTGTTTATTTTAGCGTTTATACTATTAATCTTTCTTTCGCAATCATTCTCTCACTCTTTTGCATACTCTCGCTTTATACGTATTTCATTATTAAACATAAGAGATTTTCTTGAAATTAGTTTCAATCTTCCTTTTCTTATAGACTGGTCGTGCGTATCCCTAAGATATTGCCAGGTACGTAGGCAAATCTAGCGACGCGTGTTTCTTCCATCGAAATTATCCGCTCGTGTATGCATTAAAGTAGGAACTACTTTATACTCATATACTCGATTCATAACGATAGCTTTTTTCCTTCAACTTGTTATTTTCGTTTTCGGGTAAAAGTTAGAAAATGGCAAGAATAATTTTTTTCACTTCGACTTCTCGAGTATCGGACGATGAATAATTTTCCGTTTACCGATACCCGAGCTGTTGAGTTTCATTTTGCCTCGTATTAGAGCCACCGATTTCAATTGGTGTTAATTTTGAGCTTGTAGTAAGCACTTTGATAATACAACAACTGTCCAAAAAGTAACATGCCACTCACATTCAATTGGATGAGTAAACAAAATTGTCTCTTCCGGAATTCTATGCCACTTTGTTATAAAAAACAATGAAAACGAAAAAATACATTTTGACGTTCCATAAAACGAATAATAAAAAAACGTTGTTCGATACGCTCATAAAATCTTTTTGACTGTCGTACAAAAAAAAACGCTTCAATAACGCTCACTTAGTCCTCGCGGTTATTTTACGCATATACTTCTCGTACTGGCGTCTCTCAAAATCTAGACAATATATATATCTTCTCAACATTCAATATATATATATACACTCGTTGCGACGAGCGTCGAGAACTGCATCCCCGCGTTAATAGTAATAATAATATTATCCATAATAATCGCGATATATCTGGTGTGTGTATGTGTGTGTGTCTGAGGGGGTCAACAAAGGTAGGCAGATCAAATCTCTGGTAAATCGTTATAACTGCTGCGAGTTGAGGTAGACGACGGATGGAATAAGGGCGGGGGGAGGGGGGGGGGGGGGGTAGAGGCTGTCACAAGATAACACACCGATAGCGAGGATTCTCAACAACCCACCCCCCCAATGATTAATAATCCCGACGCGGTTCTTAATCCTCGGGCATTGACAAGGCTTGAGGTAAGTATTCCCTGGCTTTGACATGTTCCGAATCCTCAAGTAGCATTGTAGGACGCTGGTGCGCACTAGTCGGCCTTGACGAGGACCTCGGGCTCGTCGGTCTCGCTGAAGTCGTCCTCCTCGCCGGCCGATGACTCGGCGCCCTCGTGCATCCTGTCGTCGTGATGGTGCAGCAGTCCCCTGCCCTCGTCCCTGCCGATCATCGGGTAGTCCTCGCTCGCCAGCAGGCCGGCACCGGCTCTGCCCGCCAGCTTGTCCATCGCGCTCAGGTGCGCCATCTTGGCGTGGGCGGCCGCGTACGCGGCCGCCTGCTCGTGGGTCAGATTCATCGCGCCGATGGCCGAGTTCTCGGCGATGAACTGCAGGAAGGTGTCGACTATCGCCGAGCCCGTCGCCGTCTGCTGCTGCTGTTGCTGCTGCTGCTGCTGGAGCTGCTGGAGTTGCTGGTGCTGGTGGAAGGGCGCGATCTGGGGCTCGCGACTGGAGTGGAGCGACTCGGCTAAGGATTTGGCCGCGATCGCGCCGACGGACGACTTGTTGCCGTTGTTGTTGGACTGGGACAGCTGGTGCTGGTGCTGCTGCTGCTGCTGCTGCTGTTGGCGCTGCTGGGAGTGGCCGTGGCTGTTGCCGTTCTGCCCGGCGGGGAGCTTCGTTATCACGGTGTTGTTGTTGGGCGTGGGCGAGCCGTACCTGCCAGCATAGTTCGTGCGTGAGAAACTGCGGGGGAGATGGACAGAGGAGAAACAGATACAGTGCTTTGTGATTATGAGTTAGTAGAATTTGCCTTCGCGGTCAAAATAATACTTTAACGATCGTCAGTTGAGGAGAGTGTACCAGCTTTGAGCGAGGTTTTCTCGTACTTTCGAATGACGATTTTCGAAAATATACGTCTAAACTATGACAAATGACATCTACAATAAAAATTATAACTCAAACATGTTCGTTGTAAGAATACGGTTGAAAAAGTTAATGAAAAAAGATTATTTCCTGTAAAGATTTAGTCATTAAAAATTCACTCTAAAAATTACATTAGAAAAAAGAAGAAACAAAACGAATGAAATAAATTGAACTATTATGCAGTTTTTAGCGCGATTTTTAATCGACTATAACTTTGGAAAGAAATAAGTTTTTATCACGATAGACAAATTATAGCTTCTTTTATATTGTTTCATATTGTATTTCCACTCTATTTAAACAATGAATAAGTGACAAGTTATAATTATATTGATTGAATTAAAATTGGGACCACGTTAGTCAAAGTCTTATCAAAATTTGTTTCTCCCATCTGGCACGCTCTCCTGGTGAGAGTTGGAAATTATGGGACCTACTCTGAGAGCAGTAAATATACCGTCCTCAAAGCAGTAAACGCACTACACTAAGAATAGCGTTTTTACTACTCTCAGAGTAGGTCTAATTTTCAACTCCCAGATTAAAATTTTGAAGAGGACTTTTTACAGTGTAAGTGCATCTTATGTATAATAAAAGTGCCTTTATTGAATCGATAATTATGCTCAAGATCAGTTAATAAATTAATAAAGCACTATACTGTTTGTTCAAAGCAAATATTTATTTGAAATTAAGTTGGTAAAGATGTTAAATTTTCTTTTTTTAAATCGCATCTCCAGAAGAAGACTATGCCAACTTTAAAATTTTCTCGTGAACTAAAATACTTTTACTTGTTCTTAATGATTTATAACGTAAATATGAGATGTTTTCTGCTCTAAAATCTATTTAGTTGTCATAGTTTTGCTTTAGAAGAGCGACCTAGTGGAAAATAAGGGCAAAAAGTACGATAAAGTAATGAAATTTGTATAAATGTGCCCATTTTCTTAGTTTTGCATATTTGTATACACTTGTTCTCAAGTTTTTGAAGTTAACTGAATTGAGTTGAATTTGAGTTAAAGAATATTTTTGAGTATTGTAAAAACGTAGTCGGAAAATGTAAAAAACAACATGAAAAGACGTGAAAAATCTTGCGATTGGAAGATTTGCTTGGAATGTGCCAAACAAACTTATTCATCGTCACGGCTAATGAACGAATCCCTCCAGCTTGAATCATTGACACTCCGATAATCTCCCCAAGAAGCAAAAAGTAATGATCAGTCACAGGCTGATGAAGAAATCCAGCAATTACCTCAAACTCAGCGGCAGCGTCAAATCCTCGGGATCGTCCCCGCCGCACAAGGAGCTCCCCGCTTCGCTGGGCGCGCCACCGGCTCCCCTCGGCATCTCCAGCCTCATGTCGCCCCTCCTGGGTCCCGTGGGACTGGCCCTGGCCCTGAGCTCCGCCGGGCTGACCTTCACCCCTGCCTTGGCCAGTAGCTGCGAGGCCAGCTCGGGATCGAAGGGACTGGGCATGGGCAGGACGGGCAGGTCCTTGGTGCTGATGCCCCGGTGCTGGCGCGACATGTGCGAGTGCAGGGAGTTGCGCGACTTGGCCACCGTGCCGCAGAGCACGCAACGATAGCCCGGACAGATCGTGTGCTTGTCCTCGAGGTGGGTGCGCAGCGTGTGCGCCGACCGGTAGATCTTGCCGCACTTCGGACAGGGCCGGGGATCCGTCGCGCGGACGCGCAGGCTGTCGAGGACTCGACTGCGGGCTGTGGCAGAAAAATGGACCTTCGTTAGACATTCGGTATATTGTGGGTGGCTAGGAAATTTTAATTAACGTTTCTTTCAATCTTCCTGACAAAATGTTTCTTCCAACGAATGAGCGTTCTTTCTCTTTTGTGTCAATATTTACTTGGACAAAAATGGATGCTTCAAGTCAGACATGGCCTATTGTCCAACCAAACAAGCGTATATTTATCAGTGCTGGGATTTTTATTTTCATTCGTTAACATACAAAAGTACGGAAAAGTCTACAAATGTTAAACCATAGTTATTTAATAAACCTACTTTTTTTAATACCATATTAAGTATCACAGAATTGTAAAATTATATGCTTTGCAGATGAGCCATATTATGTTCCTAACGATACGAATAATTTAACGTTATTAACGTTTCAAATCATCGAAAATTGTTTTATTTTCCTGGAAAATAGCTGTTGTATTTAACGAATTAATAAAACCAGGTTTAAGAAATATTTGATATATAAGCTTTTACATATTTAGTGAGAAATTATAATTTTTAAAATTTGATAATCAATTCCGAATCAAAGAAGCAATTTGAATATCCAAGATACTATACTTAAGAATACTTTAACCTAGTTGTTTGATAACAAGTGGTGGAATGAAACAATTCTATATCACGATGCTTACACGATTGTTTTTTTCAATCGCGCGCTTAGCATTTCAGTTCAAAATCTAGCCTGCTACTTATCCCTCTTTCGCCTTTCCTCGAGAAAGAGAAAGAGAGAGGAGAGGGAATCAGAGAAAGAAAGATGCACAGAAAACCCGAGTGCGGTCGAGTGGTGCTAGAGCCGAACCCGAATTACTAACTTCTCCTTCCTCCGTGTTCGTTGTAGATAGTGGGAGGTATGACCACCGAAATAGCTCTCTCTCTCTCTTTCTCTCTCTCTCTCTCTCTCTCCTTCTCGCTCGCTCTCGGTACTCTCTAATTATTTGTCTACTTCATTTCTCAAGCAGACTAGAGAGGAACCCGAGTACGCCCAAACTAACTTCCCTTTTTCGAATTAGTTCTCCTAGGTAGCGGGAGGTAGGTATGTTTGTCCAAATTTTGTCTCTTAATTTAAAAATTATGAATTAAGATTCCGTTAGTTCAGCAGTGTAAAGATACAATTATTAATATAGTAAGTATAGGGAAAAATGGGGTATTTATTTACAGTTGAATTATTTTACAACCCAAAGAGAAAGAAACAAGATAATTTATAAATATAAGTCAATAGACTATTGACTTATCCTTATATATTGTTCCTCATTATTGTTCTTAAGTATGGTTTCGAGTTTTTATACAAAAACTATTTTATTGGAAAAATGTACCTTTTTTCGTTCAAATGTTTGTCCATGACAAAATGAAACTAATCTAGCAGTTCATACTAGACTAGCAGTATTGAAATAAACGTTTATTTGAATTTACTATTTTTTGTAATATTTAAAGACACTTTAATATTAAATAGAATAAAACATGTTTTTACCTAATTTGCCAAACCTCCAAGTAGATATTATGAAGAGAAGAATAAGAGAAAATAATAGAAAGGAGCATGCTGGTTTATGCGCACGGGACACGGGTAGAACTTTAATTGCAAATCAACAGCCAACGAAAATTCACTAAATACCTTTTATTATACAAAGCATTATTGAAATAGTACAACGTTTTTTACTCTTGCTTGTGTTCTCGATCTTTCGCATATAATTAATTAGTTTATGCACAAGCCAACGGATTTTTTTTTCATTTCCATCTAAAATAGTGCGCACGTTATATATCTATACAACTTGTTCGCATAGCACATTCGCTCAGTAGGTATACACTGACACTGAAAACCGCGTTCGCGTATAAATAAATAACTTCTTCTTTCGACAATTTTGTACGGATAATAATAAAAGCCGGTTTTCAATGTCAGTGCGCACACGCCACATTCTCACCTAATATAATAATCGAATGAGCTGCCTTTCCACGATTCAATACTCGACAAACTGACTGAATTAATTTTTGGCAGAAAATAAAAGTCCGAACCGTATATCGTAAAGTGCACGCGGAGAAGAGGATCTGTTTATCATCGCAAAAAACGTTGTTCGTCTTTTAATTTATTCAAGTGCATTAAGTTTTAATGTACGCATATTTCGTCTTGATGAAAGCATGCGTACCTCAGCTATAAATAAATCCTTGTCTCAGCGCGTGAATCTTATATTTTTTTTGACGAGACAATAATCGTGCAAAGACAGCTCTTCCTTAGTTACAATATTTATCAACATGAATTTTCAGCTCATATAAGTCGGCCGTGTTTCTAGTAACTTTTAAGTTTTTCTTTTTTCACCCATCATATTATCCGATCCGCGAACGCAACAATTGTGGATGCCGAGGAGACTTTTGCACTCCAGTTACGAAATACTGACAAAAAACGCATAAGATCGTAGAAAAATAAGGCTAGGCGAATTCTTATGTGGGTCAATGCGCTACGGAGAATATTTGTTTTATTTTTTTTTTCTTTACATGTTTGAGCCTCTTTCGCGACTGCGTCATTATACTTTTTTTTTCTTTTCATCCGTCGTGTATGGGATTTGTGGGGGTTCGAGCACGTCGCTTGTGTTTCACTATTATTACATATTCTTGCAATGATCAGTCTAAGAAAACCGATGATCCACCGGTACGTTTTAAAAAAATTAAAAAATTCTCCCACTTTTTCCTCGAATTACTCATTTATTTTATTTACTCTTTGCACTACGTTTCGCTAAATTTGCCTCGTCGCTCTCACGCACTCGTTTTACTTTTTCATTTTTTTATAATCGCCTTATATAACTATATAATCTAGAATCTCTAAGTCTTAAAGCTATCTTCTTGTAGCGTAAGGCTGGCTTACTCAGCTTGGAGGAACATTGTTTTCGCGATATATTAATTTCAACTTTTTTAAACTAGTGTGCTCTAAGTACAGTCTAACTCTATAAACTTTGTTCGTCTGTACAAAGTCGCGACCGTCGTCATATATATATATCCCATACGTGTATACATCTGTTTAATCAATATATATATAATCTATATTTTTTTTTCTCCTTCGGCGTACCAATTATGTACAGGTGTGTTACTGTTTCTGTGTATATGAGCGGGTGAAGAATGTAAGGTAAGTATATGTGCGCTTTCTAGCGAGTATAAAGGTTCATAAAGGCCTGCGCACAAAAAATGGGAATAGAAACAAATATTAGAAATAAGGCCTAAATGTACATAAAAGGTAGTTGTATCTGTTATTAGACTACATAACCTATTCATTTAGTACATATTACAAACAAGTCAATAGTTCAATTACCACGTAATTATTTAATCCAGTAGTAAATCAAGTTTTACTTGTCCACTTCTGCTAATAGGTTACGTCACCCGATCATACACACGACGGTACTCGTTCCTTACATTTATTCCTTTGTCCTAATTGTTCCTATTCCTTGTTTCTATGCACATACCTTAAAACACGTTTCGAAAGCCGCGGCGAAAGAAATTAAGAAATTCACGTCAAGGTAGGTATACCTTTATACTGGGAATCCGAAAAAAGCAAGTTTAGTTTATCATATAATATATATATATATATCACCCGTAGAAAGCTATCGAGTTGAGAAGCGGATCGCGCCGCGTCGCGAGCGCGGCGAAAAATCACAGAAAGCTCGAACATACATAAACAAAAAAAAAAGAGAAGAGGAGATAAAAAATAATTGAGAGGCAAGGAAGATATTTCGGGCTTTATCAACAATATAATATAATCAGTGCAATATGGTCAATGTCTCAATGGACGGCTCAGACGTAGGTCCACCTGAGCGTCTTGATCTGATCCCACTGCACGGGATGCTTGAGCCTCATGTGATTGCGCACGCTATTGGGATGCGAAAAAGTCTTAGCGCAAGACGTAACCGGACAGGTGGGCGAGTCCCTGGGGTAGTGCTGGTCGAGGTGGGCCCGCATCCCGGTGATGTCCTGGAAGACCCTCGTGCAGAGCGGACACCTGAAGCCCTGCTGCTGACGCTGCTGTTGCCTGAAGTCTACCTGTTGTTGTTGTTGTTGTTGTTGCTGCTGCTGCTGCTGTTGTTGTTGCTGCTGCTGATGTTGGACCATGCGCGACTGATACTTGGAGGCGGCTTCCAGCTGTTGTTGTCGGTGATGCCTTTGCTGCTGCTGGTGATGGCTGTGGTGGTGGTGGTAAGTTGCCGCGGCGCCCTCTGCCTCATCGAGCCCGTGATCTGGAACCACCACCACACCAACGTTACACCACCAGGCAGCACTGTGTATATGTACGTGATTGTTTTTGTTTTTTTTTGTTTTTTTTTGTTTTTTTATGAAAGGAGATAAATCGCGGGATCGCTCGCGGCCTCTCTAGTGTTTCGCACGTGTTTTTTTTGGTAAATTGCGCAGTTCGGTTGCAGTGGCTCTGAACGACTCGTGCTGGGGGTGGGGATAGTGTGTACACTGAGAAAAAGGGCTCCTTGCATTGATTGACGATAAATTTTGCATAATGAGCGCTGTGATGATTGCATAGAGAAATAATTTGCTGGAACAGCCAAAAATTTTGCTAGAAAATACGAATGGGTGAGCTGAATTGATACAGCAGAATTTTCTCTGTAGCAGCTAATGATTTCGTTGTTCTAGCTAAAATATTAGCTTTACCAGGTAAGACGATTCAACCAAAATGTTTTGCTGTTTTAGCAAAAATTTCTATTTAATAAAATTACTGAGATAGAATAAAATCAAAGCAGCGCGAAAATCGCTGTTTCAGCTAAAAATTTCGATAGCTCAGTCAATAAATTTGCTAATCCATAACAAAAGTTAGCTAATGCTGTCCCACCGATATTTTTTTCATGACTTTCTACGATTCTATAATGTTTACCCCCGTTATACAACCAACATTTTTTGTTGACCCCAATTTCGCAATTATTTAATTCCTTTTCCTACTTTAGTGCTTATAAAGCCCTTCCATAAGTCCAGAAACTGTCAAATAATGTCTTATACTCTGGCTATTAAATATGTAACGGATCCTAACGGCCAGCGCGAAAATTAATAAGCATGCCGGACATCTAGATACCTTTTACACTGTGTAAATAATAAATGTCCATAATAACTAACCGAAAAAAATGTTTAAAGTGATGCTAAACCCACTGTTATCGTAAAATACGGGGAACCACTTATTTCATATAATTTTCAATTTTGAGAAAATATCTCTCTGGAAAGTTGTTGTTTTTGATTAGGATAAATACGATTCATAAAGATATTTGCTAAAAATTGTAAAATAAATGAGAAAAGTGGTTCGTCGTATTTGTCGGTGGCAGGTGGCTTTGGCATTACCTTAAGAAGTTAATTAATTAAAAGCCCTTTAAGAGTTATAAATGCATTTAAAAAATAAAAATATGGGATTAAATTTGTATACTCACAGAGTACATAGGTAGACCAACATTTTTTTTATTGTTCAATGTTTCTTTTTTTAAAATTTCCTATATATGATTAATATAAAAGGTACTTATTCATCCGTCATATTTTTTTTTATCATTGATAACTCTTTACTCGCAATGGTAGTTTTCTGCTATCAAGTGCCCCAGTTCTTGACTGTTCGGCGATAAAATCTATTGAAGCGTACGTTAATTCTACGTTAAAAATCTGATTTAACTTTCTTACGTACAGGTTATAAATAATGATAGAAAAAGTTAAAACTTTTTTTAACGATAAAACAGGAGATTCTTCCTTTTCTCATTGACTACTAGTGTCAACTTTTTTCTAAACGCTATTTAAGGGTATCTGAAACAGCGATTCTATTATTTTCTGGATCACGATACGAGAGCTAGCTTGGCCTCTTTATCCACGTCAATTCAATTTCTAACTAAAAAAATCATTTAGCATTGAAGGTAGAAAGGATTGAATGCAAGTAACCCCCTCTTTCTCAAGGACAACACAGACACACACATACACAGTCAGTCACACACACAGCTACGAGTTTTCACATCTCACAAGCCGGGCCGGGCCGCTATCGCACTCTCGTATCTCAGTGCTGCTGCTGTCTCGGCTCGGTCGCAGCCGTCGCCAAAGCTCCTCCAGCTGCGCCCCCATTGCCAGCGAGAGTCGGCCTCTGGTGTATCCCGTGCGCCTGCAGCTGATGATTGATCAAATAGTGCTTGGTCTTGCACCTCTTGCCGCAGACGTTGCACTGGGGCCAGGTGTCCGGCGGGGGCCAGTTCGAGTGGACGTTCTTCACGTGCTGGCGCAGATTGCTCGGCGACGAGTAGCTGCGCCCGCAGTAGCGGCAGACCGGCCGCAGGTCCTCGTGGCGCAGGGCCGTGTAGAGCCGCGCGAAATTCTCGGCCGCGGCCGCCGCCGCCACGGCTGCGCTACTGCTGCTGCCGGTGTTGTTGTTGTCGGCGGCGGTGGTGCTGGTGGTGGTGCTGCTGGCGCTGCAGGTGTCCTCCCGCTTCGGCAAGACCGATCCTACAACCAGGACGTGCCCACGTCAGCGTGTTTACTCTCTCGCTCACATGCATTCCGAGTTCTGCCGCAGATTCCGTCGACAACTCTCTCTCTCTCTCTCTCTCTCTCTCTCTCTCTCTCTCTCTCTCTCTCTCTCTCTCTCTCTCTTGGGCCCTGTTCGGGCGCTATTTACTACGCTAATGGAACGAGGAATTCTGGTGGGAGAAATCAGAACTTTTGAATGACGCTTTTTAGACGGGAGTAAATCCAGTTTTATAATAATCGGTAAGAAATGATTCAAAATGCTCATTGTTCTGGTATAAGATTAACATTGGCTACTGTATCTACATGTGTATAAAGCATAGACTAAGTATAGATATAGTAACTAATGTGATTCTTATTGTACCATGGGTCATTTTGAGGCTAGGTAAAACAACTTTATTATTTCTTGCCGATTTTTGTGAAAATGGCTCATTTCTAGTCTAAAAAGCGTTTCACAAATTGTTCGATTTCCATCTTATTTCTCATTCCTTTAGCGTGTAACGGGTTCAATTGCTCTCTATTAAGCATCAATCATTCACTCAGGCACACACGCGCAAGCTTATATACTCTCGTACTCTCAGGGCATGCCCGGTTGTAGGATATAGTGTGTTGGTGGTGTTTTTTTCTGAACATTATTTGTCTGTCTTTCTCAGCTTGCCGTTTTCGCAATTTTCTTTCTGGCCTCAGAGACGCACATATAGCCATCACTCGTGACATATATATATCGTTTTGGCCGCCCGCGATTCATTTCATTTTTCTTTATACAGCGAGTTTTTCGAGCTTATTTTACATTCGTTAAATTAACAGCGATGATTAAAACAAATCGTATTATAAAAAAAGAGAGAGCGCCATTCGAGAAAAAGATAACAGGGTGCAGAGAGAGAGAGAGAGAGAGAGAGAGAGAGAGAGAGAGAGAGAGAGAGAGAGAAAGGTGAACATGTCAGTAGAGGCAGAGCTTGAAAGAAGGCAAGGGGAGAACAGAAGGGTGGGCAGTGGTATATATTGGAAAGGCGAGAGCGAGAGAGACAGAGAGTGTGTGTGTGCAAACTACGTAAGAAGCTTTGGTATTGATCTATCCTCCTGCGCCTCCTCGTTATGACTATCATTCCTACGAATCTTCAAGCGCACAAGACCTCACCCATTTCCGTGACCCCCCCCCCCCCGTGCTGCTGCCGCTGCTTCAGCTACCCCCTCGCTTTTCTTACGTCAAATACGCCCACCGAGAGAGAACGAAATTTCAGAAGTAAAACGAGGAATGACGCAACAGCGCTTTATCATTACGCGCTTGTGTTTTTTCTTCTCTAGCTCGCTCTAATTACGTCTCCTGCTTCTGGTGCGTAAGCAAGCAGTCTTTTTTCCAAATTAAAATCGAATGAGAGGAGGGCGGAGCAGACGCGAGTTGACATATATTTGCGAATCGCGCCTAATCTTTTCAGAGTCTGTAGAGAGAGAGAGAGAGAGAGAGAGAGAGAGAGAGAGAGAGAGAGAGAGAGAGAGAGAGAGAGAGAGAGAGAGAGAGAGAGAGAGAGAGAGAGAGAGAGAGAAAGTCGTGCTGGCGTGTGATTTATATATACGCGAGAGGGCAAATACCGAACCAATCTATTAGATTTACTCGGGCGTGTAGTTGGAACGGAAAACCATTTGATATACGCGAGGCGCGGCTTTACTCTTCCCCGGCAAACTCTCTTATACCCGGAGCGGCTGTGCGCGGGGAAAATTCAACACCTCCGAGAAAGGAGCTCAATCTGGCTCTCGCCTCCGCCGCGCGCTCGCCCGCTTCCAGCCGATCGAAATTCGATTCGCAAAATGTACGCCGAGTTTTGGTGGAAATTGAGCCTGGAAGCGCCAAGGCGTTGGAGACAAATTTTTAAATAATTCAGGGATCGTTATTTCGTCATTTACTGATCGGTTTTTGCAGTTAAAATTTTAATTATCTATTGAGTATGCGATAATTTGTAACCCTTTACAATTTTTTTTAGCTACACATAGTTGTTTTGCTGAATTTTAGGTTCATTGCTTAACTGTACAAGATTGTTAAAATTTGGATATAATTCATCTTCATGGAAGAAAAGCACTTTTATTTGCGTGGGGTATTGCTGTTTTATTTCGTATTTTAGCCGCAACGCATCTACAGTTTCATGATAAATCTTCACTTAGTAAAACTTTATAACTGTTCGATTAGATTATACAAGCTTTTGTTGTGCGTCTGGATACGGAATATCTTTACCAAGGAATACTTTGGGTCTAAACCATTTAACTTCATAATATCAATTTTATGGTCGAGATTTGACTGCTTTAAACATTTCTTCACGTGAAACTGTCTAAAAATGCTTAGCTCGTGGATTGTGATCAACAATAAAGTCAAACTTTAACAATGCAATGTGCACAGCAAGCAACAGAATCATTTTATAAAAGGAATTCTAAAAAGCGAGTTTTGAGAATGTGCAAGCACGCGAACAATCGACGAATACGAAAGTTGCTCGGATCCTCATCATCGGTCGGCAAAGTTAAATCTTCGCCGGGACTTAACTGCAGGAAGCGTCCGCAGCGATTGCGAGACAGAAAATAGCCCGCGAGAATAGGGGGAGGAGCATCGAAAGCCGGGAAAGAGATTTTGCCCAAACGAGATTTCGCTTGAACTGATTGCGCGAGTCCATTAACAGTTGGCGTTTCTACGATATTTTCCGACGAGTTTTATCAACGAAAATTTCTGGAAGATGCTCCGACTCCAAGATAAAATCAAGAGACTAGGGGTTAATCTATTTTTATCCTTGTTAGGAGTGTTCAGAATTTGTATAGAGAATCTCTAGTCGAGCTGACATTTAATTCTATTTGATTTAAAATAATAGCGTATAAAAGTGTATTGTCATCTATTTTCAGTCGTTCCTAAAAATTCTCAAATCTGTAACATTTGTGAAGTGCGTATACTTTTCAATTCAAGACTTGATCAGAAATATTGTGTACAATCAGTTTAAATAAAAGAGTTTAAAAGCCAAAGTTCGTGAAAGTTCTAGCTTGTTAAAATCTCTTTGATGAAAAGATCGTAGATAAACTTTAAATTACGATGTCACTACGAAGTGACGTCACAAGCTTTTCGTGCACTATAAGATGATCTTTATGAAGACTAATAAATTTCCGATTTCGAGTTTTTAGAGGCCTCGCAGAAAGTAATACATTTAGATTCTAAATGTATTTTTCTGGGAAGCATTAACCTTCGTAGAAAGTTCGTCTGTACTGCACTAGTTTCTGTAGGGGCGCGATCGATCTCATCATTATAAATTTTGAAAACATTCAAACAATCCAAAAAGTTAACAAAAACAAGTATACACTAAACCCGATAAATATCCAAAGCTTATTCAGTAGGCAGACTGAATTAAAGCGTAAAATCGAGCAAGCTCTACTTACTCCCTCATCTAGCTTATATTTCGAAATTCCCCCAGAAAACACTCCAAGCCCGTGGCCGTCCACATAAAAGATTAAAAGTCCCACGTTACGAAGAGGCGACGTACGCCTCGTGTATATCCTCGCGCAAGAAGCTCTTGAAATGCGTCGAGTTAGGGGGGCCCTCTGCGAGGTATAGGGAAAGCTCGCGCGCAGTGTGCAAGCTTCGCTTGATCTATGAGGGGGGAAAGGGGACGGCCGAGCGAGAGAAGTTTAATTTAGGTAGTCGCGATGTCGAGAAAGGGAACGACCAACCGGCCGCCCTGCACCTCAATGAGCCCGGGCGCGCTGGCTGGTGTACGTCTACTACGTATACGGTAAAGTATAAGTGAACCCCCGCGAGGCTGCTCGACACGTCCGGGAAGACGAGGAGGAAAGGCAATCGATAGCTGCCTTCTTTCTCTTTTTTCTTTTGCTTTCTTTCTTTATTTTATTTATGAGCAAGAGGTATATTGGCTCGTTGGGAGAAAAATACGGGGCTAGATCAGATATTTCGTGCATGAGGTTTTAGGTTAATCATGTTTATGTATATCTCAATCTGGAAAAGTTCATTCTTTTCTTTGCTCACTGCATTAAGTTTCTAGAACAAGAGATAAAATTTGGAGAGACCATAGTCAATTTTTTAAAATCAAAATTAAATGCAGTGTGGACTACACGAAAGTTTAATTATAGAAACCAACAAATTAAATGGCCTTTCTTTAAACAGTAATTATAAAAAAAGTATTAAATTTACGTTGAAAAAAAGATTCCCCTGCGATAGTCAATGCCATTCCTATAGATGAATCTCAAAAAAATTTCAACCGATTTGTTATATATTTATTTTATCAATTCCAAAAAATTGTGCATTTAAATGTCTCAGCATAATATATACTCTTATACAGTCCACTCCAACAAGCCAAACACTTCCAAAAAACTAACCAAAAATCAATATTCCTTTGAATCCGAATATTCCTTTGAATCCGAATTCCCAGCAGCAATCCCCCTTAAAAAATGCGTGGCAACGATATTACATTGCCGGGGCTCCTCGTGCACGTGTCGCATTTGGATCGCACGCGAAAAAATGCGCGCCACCGACAGAGAAAAAAGTAGAAAAAAGTATCGCAGGCACGGAATTGACGTAGGCGACTCTCGCTTTCTCTCTCTCTTTCTCTCTCTTTCTCGCTCTCTCTCAGAGAGAAAAAAAAGTAGTGGGAGGAGGAGGAAGGCGAAAAGGGCGACGCCCGACGCCACCGCCGCTGCCGCTGGCAGCAACCCCAGATCAATGCGGACATGTGCGGGAAATTGCACGGAGAGAGAGAGAGAGAATGATCGATCCCCAGGACCCTCGGAATAGCGAGCGACGCCGCTGGCTTCTTTTCTCGTTCCAACTATTTTTCATTTTTTTTGCTTTTTGTATGCTGTTGGGGCTTTGCGCTGGGTGTAGAGGGTTAGCGATTGCTTGCATGTATGAGATGGGTTGGGTGGGTTTTTACGTTATTTAAGCTTTGAATTTGAATTAGTTCGATTTTCAGTGATTCCGTATAGATGTTTTCACTAAAAAATATACAATATTTTTTATGAGATTTTATCGGCTGTGAGAACTATTGTACTTTACATCTGCGGGTGTGTGTGGTTTATTCAGATAAAAAAAAATATTTACAAGATAATTTAAGGCCATTTCAGGTGATGTTTTTGTGAGAGGTTTTTTTCATTCTTGCGTAGATTAGAAAATTGTTTACGTTCAACGAGGGTTCAAACCATATTATTTGCGGTAAGGACGGAAATATTTATCAATTATATACACTAAGGGGAATTAAAATGTAGAATATACATTAATTAATGTATATGTAAGAACTCTAAGCAATCTTTTATTAATTTTTATTTAACTCTTCCGATATAAAAAGAGGCTAAAAGTATCTTATCTTTTTATATTAGAAAAGTTGGAAGATTTAACGTAAAAATCATGGACCTGTCCGAAAGTTTCGTTCCATTACGTTCCATTACAATATTACATTTAATACAGAATATTGAATGTTTAAAATTTGTGAGATTATCATATCGCTCATCAATCGAATATATTACAGAAGCGAAAGGAACGAAATAGTTTTGGACAGGTCCTGGTAAAAATGGCCAAAATTTAAAAAGTAAAATGGAATTGGAAGGAAAAATATTTTCACAGATTGTTTAGTCAATTTGGCTACAAACTCAGTAAATTTCCGATTTACTGATTTAATTGAAAAAGTGCACTAATAACATTAGCGAATACACAATTTTTACTGAACTTTTTACAAAACGTATTTACCGATTTAAATTACGATGATATATTATTAAAAAATCGCCACGTATTTCAGAATCTCACGCGTTCATACACCAAAGAAAACTGCAAGCCCCTTTATTATTTCATTCGCTTTGCGGGCGAACACACCGATATTACCCCCGGGACCTTCATTCTGGAAAATCCGCTAGTTGTCGAGAATTTTCTCTCCCTCGCCCCCCCCCCCCACGCGCGGATAACGAAGAGAATAAAAGCCAGCCAGCCATAAAGAATGCAGAAAGCAAGCGTCCAATGATACAGAAAGAGAAAAGAGGGTGCTATACGCGTTCGTTTAAAAAGGAAAGATTGTAAATATTGTATGGCTGACGAGACTGGGCGGGTGGGGGGGGGGGGGGGGGTGCATTAGGCGGCTAAAAAGTTAGACACGCCGTTCTGAAATTCGACTTTGGCTTGCTCTTGCTCCGTGCGAGTGGTCGAGCCTTGCAAGTTTTATTGAATTCCAAAGGGAGGCGGTGAGGAAATGGACAAGTTGCTAAAGCCACGCCAGAGCCGCGTGATGGTCAACGTTTTTCCGCAAACTTTTTACCCTCCTCGGGTTTTTCGCTTTTTTTTCCCTCCATCAGCTCGCGCGCGCGCGCGCGCGGCCCCTCAAACCTTCCACTCTCTACGACTTAGCCGCGCAAATGCTCGAGCCTAATGGATGCCTTTTTCTCATTCTCTTCGTCTCTCTTGGACCTGCGATAGATACAAGATACGTATGTGGGCTGGGGGAAAATTATCTGTGTTTTAGATGTGGGTGGTTCTCGAGAAAATGTAAATTTGTGTATCTGATCGATAACTTTTTCGTAATGTATCTAGACTTCCATGGTCAAACTAGGTTTATTTAATTGTAAAAAGTTTCCTTTTTACATTAAGTAACTGTAAAAGCTTCAAAAAAATTATACTTTTTTTATGAAGTGTATGTATCTTTTTTCTTTATAGTAAATTCTGTGGTAATTAATATTTCTTGAAAGCTGTAGTAAGACATTTTATATCTATTGTATCCTAAAATTAAGTCAGTTAATAATGTATATTGATCCCATAAAATATCATCCGATGAAAAACTCTTTTAAGTTTAGGGTGAAAATCACTATTGAAGTCGAAATTTCACTGGATAAGAAAATAGTTTTACACTATATAGCAGCTTCATCAAAATTGAAAACTAACTTTATCAAGTCTTTACTCTAAAGACTTCGAAATTTTAAAACTGACATAATATGATTATAAAAATCTTCTGCATTTTTCGATAATTACCCACATATAACATAAATACTTATTAAAAATATTGCTTATCAGCAACCGCTTTACTGCGCTTTTTACGAAGAGTGGCTTTCAGGAAGCAAACAAAAATACACGACTTCGAAAAAATTATTCCAACAAAGTATACAAAATTGTATCCTTATATTTGAAAAATGAAGCTCTACCGTATTCCAAAGAAGCATCGACGCATTATACACCCCCGCGCACGTCCCGAAAATTCAAACGGCAAAAGACCACACAATTTTATCGAATCCTCGAATCAGCGCACCCCCGACGACGCGTTACAATCGCGCTGCGTATACGGGGCGTGGATCTCTGGGCAAAGAAAAAAAAAAGAATCGATGAGCGCCCTCTCCTCCACTGGCTTCGCTTCACGCAGGATCATTTATGTCGGGTCACGTCTTTAATAAACTCGCATCCGAGGAGGGGTTACTATCGCCGCTAAGACCCGCAGACCTTATACCGCGCGCGCGCGGTCAATCAATCTTCCGCCCCATCCGCGCTTCATTCGCAATGATCCGCCTTCGAATTTCGATCGAAATGAGACATTCCGGCATTCCGACTCTACTCTCTCTGTCTCTCTTTTTTACTCAAAGACACTGCGAGTTACAGCGAAAAATGGAGGCCGATTTATCGGGAAATGGTTTAATTTGAGAGAGGGAGAGAGGGAGAATGGGACAAATGAGCGCTGGACGTGTGCGTTAATCCCGGAGATCGAGAAACGAAGGGAGAGTAGGAAATGGAGAGCCGCGCAATTGTCATTTGTCGAAGGAACGCAATATAAGGAACAGAGGAGGAGGGGGGGGGGGGGTGCGGACGAGATAAGATGAGGGATAACCAGGAGCGGAGAGAGATACGCTGCGCGGCCCTCGGGAGGGATGGAGATCTCTCGCTCTTATACTTAAGCTTGGACGCTCGGTCTTCGCGGCTTATCCCGCTGCGACATCGACGCACGCGGAAATCTTCTTCCTCTTTCTCTAGCGCTCTCGCTCTCGATTTCTCCGTTTTTCTACGGTTTGTTGACTTGAAATGGTGGTTAAGTTTTTACCGTGATCAGGACGCTGTCTGAATTTCTGGGTTAGTTCATAAGTATTAGGATGTGGAAATGCAGAGCTTGCGCTATTCTTTTTTATTTAAACGAAAACAACGGTAATTTGAAATTTGCGTGACGGCATGATCGTACATTTTTATATACTATTATACATATGGTATATCTTTATGTATAAAAATACTGAATCTTTAAAAATGTATAATTTTTGTAATTACCGTATTTACGTAAGAACTTAAAGTGTAACCTAATTAATTAATTTTATTTTAATTAATTTTTATGCAAAATTCTAATTAGGACGTTGTATGCTTTTTATTTATTTTATATGTTGATACTTTCTGTAAAACACGGAGGTCCTATGTTTGTAATTTTATATTTAATTAAAAATTAAAGCAACGTCATGAAAATATGTTTTTGTCATATCACGCTACACTGCTGTATACCTAAATTTATATAAAAAATACAAAAACTTCAAACCCTTAAAACTTTTAAAATTGAAATTTTAATGAAAAAATAATAAACGCGAAATAATTATATTTTGTCGATCTACCCAGAAGAAAAATTATATTTCGTTTTTATGCAACAAAGCAGTTCTCTCTAAACAAAATGCGAGAGAAGCGAATTTTAGTTCGTTATTATAATGGAAGGAGAGTGAAGGCTTCCTCTCTCTTTCCTGCTTCTGGGATTTGAGTTCACTCGCCTATACAGTATAGTGCTTTCAATTAAAGTCTCAAAGTTTTAATTAAACCCCAGCGAGTTTCATTGGCGGTATATAGCAGACTCGGGCGCGCGCGAGAGTTTCGCGCGAAATTTAAATTCTCAAAATTAACTGTTAAATTGAAAAAATTTATCAGACCGAAGAATGACGTAGACATATATATATATATATATATATATATATATATATATATATATATATATATATATATATATATATATATATATATATATATATATATATATATATATATATATATATATATATATATATATATATATGTACAGCCATTCCAGTGTATACTGTGTATACAGCTATATATAAGAAATTCGATGAATTAAGAAAGTAAGAAAGAGAGAGAGAGAGAGAGAGAGAGAGAGAGAGGTTGGCCGTTGCCAGGGTTTTGCGCTCGCTCGCCGCCTGCTAATGACTTATCGATTTTTCATCAGTCTAATGGAAGATCTTACCGAGGAAGGCGAGAGAGGGTGGCTTGTACTGGGGTAGAAAAAGAGGTTAAGAGAATGAAAGCTCCGATCTGACGGGAGAGCGTCTTGTCTCTACCGCGCCACGCGGAATCGAACCTTTCGCTCGCTGTCTTTCTAGACCACGAGCGCGCACACCCTTATTTCCTCTCTCTATATATATATATATATATATATATATATATATATATATATATATCTCGCTCACTCTTCAATCGCACTTCAATTTCCTTTTTACGTGGCGCTTCGTAATTTTATATGAAATACAAAATGAATATTCCAATTTCGCCGGTAACAAGCTGTCGAGGAAAAAAGTTTCCTTTTCTCCGATGTTGAACGTAGTATATAGCCGGGACAGAATCTTGATGAATAATGCTCGCGCATAAATGAATTTTCAAATTATCACGATTTCCTCGGCTGGCTGGTTTGCTTTAGCTCTTTTACGCTTATTTATTTCTCCGCACAACGCGCTTCTGTACTTTGAACTTGTTCTCAAGATTATTGCAGGCATGTGGGGCTAGCGGTGGTCAAATCGTTGGGAGAAGCTTTGGGCTAGATCCACGAGATTTTGTAAGCTCCACGCAGCTTAGGCCAGAATTGAAGGCTCGATTCGGGCATTATCCGCAATCGAATACACGAGTGATAGATGCCTCTAATTCATCGCGTCAGGGTTAGCTCGTGGTAGAGCCGAAAAGCCGGAAATCACCAGCTCCTTTCTCTCTCTCACTTTCTCACTGTTTTTCCACCAAAGTTCGAGCTGAATCAGACTAGGGAAAAATCAGCTCCAGATTCTGATTGACATTCAGTTAGAAAAAGTTGAAATCTTAACATAGTAGAACTAACCAATCAGGATACCGGTTTCTGTTGAGAACTCAACTCCTGATCCTTTGTTAAAATAAATTGTTACAATTTATTCATACAAAAGAAAATTGTAAAAGCACAAGATATATGAATAAATTAGTTAAAAATGTACTTAATAAGATTCATATTAATAAAAATAAATGTAATCAGGAACCAGTGTCATGACAATACATTAAAATGACAGAATAATTATTTACAGTTGAAAAATTATGATTTTTATCAGATAAAGCATTTAAATAATACTAGTCGAAACATCGAACCATAATTTTCCAGATGATTGAGAATGCTTAAAACTTAATCATTTATAATCATACATAATATTTTTTGATCTTGACTATTTTGATTGTTTGATATTGGATGTTTAAGATATTCTTAATATCGACCAATACTAATACTTTTTAATATTATATGTTCTCTTAAACAAACGTTCTTCGCAAGATTCACTAATCTAACTAAAAATCCTCCCCCCTCAAGCACTCGTCCACGCGCAGTACAAAACCAGACTCTCGCATTGAACCCTAAAATCCAACCCACGGTACCTCCAAGATCTCCAAAAATCCGTCCACACCGAATCATATTCTGTCGAGCGTAGCATCTATTTAAAATTCAGCTGCCAGCGCAGCTCGCGCGTGAAAGAGCGTAATGCGCGCGGCAGAGTATAGAGCCAAAGAGGGGCAACATCAGTACTAGGAGAATCTCAGCTTGCGGGGTGGGGGGGATATCGTTAGAAAGAGACGGTCGCGGAATACGAATCCGGGGGATAGCCCCCGCGAGTAGAAGAGAAGAGAATCAGAGCCAGAAGAAGCAGAATGAGAATAAGAAGTAGAAGAAGAAGAAGAAGAAGAAGAAGAAGAAGCCGATAGACGAGGCAAAGGAGTAGAAGGGGAAGGAAGGAGGCCAGTAGAGGGGGCAGAGTCGAAGGCGTGGAGGAGAGAGAGAGAGAGAGGAGCGGGAGGCACTAGGCGTTGTTTGTTGAATCGCGCGAGATCAATACGATGTACTACCTACTACTTCTCTCTTTCTCTCGGGATCGCAAGCACGCCTGCCTATCTCCGTGCGAAGGGAGGCTCTCTCTCTTCCATACGTGTGTAGAACGCGCTATCGGTGGGCGGGCGAGACGCACGCGGCTCGCAAGTGGAACACTTATCGGCGAGAGAGAGAGAGAGAGAGAGAGAGAGAGCAGCGTCGATTCCTTTGCGCAAGAACGCTCAGGCGCTCGCTCGGGACTAAAATGGAGAATAGCGATGATCGGTCTGGCCGTATCATTGCTGCAGCTGCTTCTCCTCCGTCGTCGTGTTCCATCTGTCGGCCAGACTGGAGAAGGGCGAGCTGAGACTGGTCGTGGCGAACTGGGCCAGGTTGACCTGCTGGCTCTGGCCCTGGCCCTGGGACTGAGCCTGCCCGTGGGTCTGCATCTGGTAGACGGGATAGCTCTTCCGCTTGCGAATCCCGTGCATCGAGAGCAGGTGTATCTGCAGATACTGCTTGGTCTTGAACTGCTTGGCGCACACGTGGCAGGAGATGTACTCGGTCTGAACCGTGTGGACGTTGACGATGTGCTGCTTGAGATTCGAGTTGTTGGAGTAGATCTTGCCGCACTCGGGACACTTGGGCTTGCCCTGCAGGCTGTTGGCGTCGAGCTGGTGCTGGAAGGGGTGGAGCAGGGCTAGCTCCTCGATCTTCTTCTTGGCGCACGACTGGAGCATGAGGTTGAGCTGCTGCTGCTCGCTCGTCTGCTTCTGCTGGAGGCTCTGGAGATTGTTCTGGAGCTTCTGGTGCATGATCGTCAGCTGCTCGGGGTTCAGGCTGCTCAGGGCGTTGAGCGCCTGCTGTTGTTGTTGCTGGGCCTGTTGCTGGCTGGTGGTCGAGTGCTGCAGCAGGAGATCTTGCTTGGCGCTGCTGCCGGTGCCGAGACCTGGAGTAGCGCTGCTAGTGGTAGCAGCAGTAGCAGCAGTAGCAGCAGTAGCAGCAGCGGCAGCAGCCTCGTTCCTCGTGGACGACGAGTTGGGGCCGGCGCCGGCGCTGCTGGCGAGCCAGGCGGAACAGGAGCTGGAGCCGGAACCGCCACCCTCGCCGCCACCCGAGGGCTGCCACCGCCCTGGAACCACCAGCCAATTTTCAGTCCTTCCGCCAAGCTCGAGCGAGATCCCTTAAACACTAAACTCTCTCTCTCTCTTCCTTTTTTCGCGCGCTTTCTCTTTTCTTTTCTTTTCTTTTCTTTTCGACTTTTTGCTCTTTGCTGAATTAATAATTGCTTTTGCATTTCTTACACGGTCTCTCTTTACCCCACCCTTATTCTGTAAAGTTAGCGCTGGGCTAACGCTGGCGTTAAGTACTAAAATTAGTCTCTGCGCATGCGCAGTATCGTTCAATCGCTGACTTAACGTTGCGTTAAACTTACAGAATAAGGGACTTCCCTGTCGCAAGGGCAAGAGAAATTGAAGCTTTACTGCGCACAATGCACAAGTCGCCTGCCGGGCTCTTACTCTGTAAACTTAACGCTGGCATTGAGTACAAAAAATTACTATCTGCGTTAATCTTACAGAATAAGGGCCCTGTGGTATACATACATCTTAGTCCAATTTTTCGCGAGACTCTACATAGCCCTTCAATTTTATTTCTTTCTCTTGTTTATTTATTTATATTCCTTCCCACAGTGTATTCGTTCATATTTTTTTTTCGTTGTCCTCACTCTCTCTCCCTCTCCCTCTCTTTGTCGCTCTCATATATAAGATATATACAATACTAAAACATCAATGAGCGCATAGATATATGATATGATACAAATTGGCTTCGGTGAATATGCGCGTGTAATTTTAGTGCGCCTTGGTTGTAACGAGCTAATTTATGACATAGGCAAGAATATATAATGAGGAGAAGAAAGGGGGATGGTGGGAGGAAATTGAGAGAAAACGGAGTTGAGAGGTACGAGAGTGTTCCATGCATTCAACGCAACAACGAGAGATCAGAGTTGTACGGAGGAATGGCGGGAGGATACTAGTTTAGGCTACGACCGTTAGAATGGATATTTTGTAAAACGAGACTTGTGTGAAAAAATGGGACTCACCGTAGTTTGGGTCCTGGTTCGCCGCGTGGATCCCCGATGGTCCCGGCATCAGACCTGCAATTAATAATAGAAATTTTGCAATTTTTTTCAATCTTATGAATAGGATAAAGGGTACACTTTAACTTTTTAAAACAAGGCGAGATTCCAGACTTTTTTGCTTTTTTACTTTATTGGAAAATATTTTATAAATATAAAAAATATGTAATTTCCAAAAAAAAATTTAATTTCTTTTTGTAATTATTACAAAAAACTTGTGTCAGAAAGATGACTAAACTCATACTTATGTGACAGTTTGTTCTAAATGATTTTCAGTACCACTAATTATGAATCCGTTATCAAATCTTTAACATTCAACCTATACTTATTTTGAAAAAAACATATAATACATTTTTTACATTAATCCAGCATTTTTTATTTAAACAATCTGACAACTGGTACATAATCAGTTACCAAATATTTTTAAAAATGCACAAAAATTCGTGCTTTAAAAGGTTAAACATTTTTGTCACTCTGTCTCGTCAAAAACCATAAATAGCGATCTTAGGAGGGTGAGCTATAATTATACAGTAATGACTGCGTTTGATGTTCGACTCTTACCTTGGAGGCCAAGTAGCGCGGCCGGAAACGTGTTGCGATGGTGCTCCAGAGAGTCGTTCAGGAGTTCGCTAGGCTCAGTTTTCACGGAATTGAGGATGCTGTCGTTGTTCGAGGTGTCTTCTTCATTGTCCGACATCGAGTTCGAGTCCTCTCCGGTCGATTGTGCCTATCGAACAAAAAAATTACCAATAAATATTATTATATCAACTATTATATAATTTAATTTATAGCTAGACAATACTTCAAATTTATTCATGAACGTTGATATAACTAGATTTCAACAAACCCAAATACAAAAATCTAAACTATACTATTATATGCGAAATAGGCATCTAAATAGTCTCAATAAATTATACGCTGTAACAAGAATCAACTATTTTTGCAAACGATATGATTTATTTTTGCGAACTTAGCATTAAGCCGATACAACTTGATAAAAAGTAACGTTATAAGTTATTTCACAATCGCACTTACGTCAATTTTTCTCATTTAAAATACCAAGTTTCTTATAAATACAAGATAGAAGTGAGAGTCTGAGTCTAGAACACAGCTTGTTAAGAAGTAACAACTGGTATCGATAAATATGCCAACAGAGTGGTAAGACAGGTTTAATTGAAAAATGTTGTGTATACAAAGGAATTTACGATTTCGCGTAAGACATGCATAGAGACACTATCTTCAATTATCGTAACTCTGTAAATTATGATTTATCAATTGAATGATTTACAATAAAAAAAAAAGAAACGCAATATATATTGCTGATTTGATTATTGTTATCTATAATACACACAAAGTTAATCTATGACTATTTAATTTTCTCAAATTATTATTCGATACATCAGGAATTTACGATTTCGCATAAAACAAGCATAAAGACACACAATTTTTAATTATCGCAACTATATAATTTATAATTTATCAATTGACTGATTTACAATAAAAATGATGAAACGCACTATCATTAATTGCTGATTTAATGTTTGTTATTCAATTTTTTCACTATGATTCTGAATGTCCAATTCGCGATATTTTTAATGGAATACACAGTTTACCGAAAACTGCAAGTTTCCGTAGACGGTACAAAAAGTACTCGTGTCCTCACCTGAACATTGTTTGTTGTGGTTGTGTGTATCGTCGGGCCGCCCTCGAGCGCCTGTCCCAGCAGGGACTCCTGGAGATCAGACTTAGCCTCGACGTGATTGCCCAGCGGCGGCGAGTAACTCCTGGGCCGCTTTTCCGGGGGTGGACTTAGGCCGCTGTCGTTGAACTCGCTCTTTCCGTTGTCCTGCCAGGGATTGCGCGGCGTCGCCTGTGCCAAATCACAAATTTACAATTTCACGTTATTTCAAATGCCATACTATTGTAGTTATGCTTTTGTTACGCAAAAGGGACTTATATTTCGGTGGGATTGATTCATTTTTCTATAGGCAAGATGTACCTAAAGCCGTAGGTATCCATGCTAATATCGGACAGTCTTTGCGTGAGTTCGAAAATTATATATTGAAAATATGTTTTTATTTTAAAGTCTCCCGTGTTCTCTTTCAATTCAAAATTAAATGTGCAGTTCATTTTTTAAAAGCTAATATTCATTAGGATGTGCGGATAATATTTATTGTATATATTTTAGCTTACAACTAGCAAAAAATGAAAAAATGATATATATTTTCATTCAACTGTGTAATCTATTATGATAAATAAAACAATATTTGAAAATTCATTTTTATATTTCTCTCACATCGATTTCATTATATAATATTCATTTCAATTTTATGTATTATCATAACAGAATAATATTTTATATAATGTAAGTCTTTTTATAGGGTTATTAATTAAAAATAAAAGCAATAAAAAGTGTCCGATATGAAGTACAAATTCTTGAATTTACCAACTCAATTCACGATGTTTTTCTACATTTAATTATTAGTAATTGTTACGGCTGTTTCATTAAAGTGAATCGTTGCATACTGTAATAAGCTCACTTTCATTTATAATCCAAATTTTTATGTGTAAGTACATCTTCCCAAAGTTATTAGAATTATAATGAAACTTCAGATTTAATTATACGAGGAGAATTTTCTGATACTATACCATGGTAATTCTCCTGTGAAGCTCAAAATAGCTTACGTCTACCGAATATTTATCAAACATGCTCGAATAAATGTAAATAAGTGAAAATCACTTAGAATAAGTGCATACGTATATAAGTGTATCTGAACTTATTCGAAGTGACTAAACAGGAAATAGCGCAATTATAAATAATTCAACATCGAGCCTTCTCGAGTCCTATATAAGAATGGTAAAATTGCTAAATACGTACCGGCGCGCTCGCGTTGTTACCGCTGGAGGCCCCCGCCGCCCCCGCCGCCGTTGCAGCAGCGGCCAGCGGCAGCTTCACGTCCCCGGTGCTGCCGCTCTTGACGTCCGCCAGGCCGCGCACCTGCAGCATCTGCGCCGTCTTGAGGAAGGCGGCGAGCTGCTCCTGGCCAACGTGCACCTCGCCGTGGTACATGAAGCGCAACAGGGACTCCATGTCCGAGCTCGCCACGTCCCTCAGTATTACGATCGGGTGCTGGCATGGATTCGCCTGCAATGTCAAAAATGCAAAACGACAATTTAGAATTCTATTGTATTATTGTGTTTTATTCTATCATCTAGAGGGTGAAAGTTTTTATTTCCTTATGCATCTCAGGCAATATCGCTAGAATATAGGGAACTTGCATGAAAGAATCCACTAGGTCCGACAGACAGAATATAAATATAATAAACAAAGATATTCCATTGTAGTGTATCTGTATAGTGTGGTGCTGTGTCCTCACGCGATATTTCAACCTACTATACCTTTGTTTGTAATCATGTAATTGAAAAAAGAACAAAATACGTGTCAATTATTTTTCGATATTCTATCGAAACGGACTTACTGGGTTTTTCATGCAAGTTCCCTATTTTAACTTGTGCTTTGAACCATTGGATGCAGATTGGGGTCTATGATATCCCAGGCTGTTTGTTCGGTTGTCATGCATTTAGTCTATAAAATCTTTATATCTTTATAGAATCATATAAAATAATAAATTTCAGAGTTTTCCTAAAATTTTTTTTTTTTCATAATATATAAGTAAATTCCTTAATCTATTTAGCCGTTATTTAGCATTTTTTCATTAAATAATATTGAATTAAATTCCTCAATTTATTTAACAATTATTCAGCATATTAATTATATACAATTTACAAAAGAATAACCCTTAAAAGTTATTCTTTTATAAAGAGTAAAAAGTAATTTTTTTAATTTGTCTACAGTTAAAATTAAGCGGCTAATTCAATCTTTTCGTAAAGAATAAACTTTGGAATTTACTCTTTTAAAAGGTTAAAATAATTTTTTCTACTTTCGAAATGTAAAGATTTAATAATTTATATATAATATGAAGAGTAAAATACACCGAAAATAATTATTTAGTAAATTCAAGTAAACGTTTATTTGAATACTGTTCAGAAAATCTTTTATTTGAAACTAATAATATAATTAAAAACAGCTAATTTTATTTTCAGTGTAATACATTTTTATTGAATGCTTAAAGTGCTTTTTTTCTAGTTGTACAATATAAAATTAAAGGGTCCAGTAAGAGATAAATTCTTTATGCTCTATTTCTCAAGATTATCGCATACCTAGTTTTGTGTAGGAAATAATGCCCTTTAAATATGTTGTAGACGTAAAAAAAGTACGTAGGAGTAATATGCGACATTTATAAATAAAAGTATTCATATCAACTACTTAATGACTTCTTATCATTATTGTAATTAATATTATTTATTTATTTATTTATTTATATACGCGACGAGCCCTTTTACATTTTCGGTACACACATATTTTTAACCCCTCGAAGTATCAGGATCAGACTCGATTTACCGTGAACAATTAACCCAGAACAATTATTCTTTCACATAATTAGTAAGTATATCATACAACATTTCAGTTCTAAAGTTTTTCATTTAGTGATATAAGTTATCGCATTGTGTATATGATTATTAATAGTTATACTGAGAATAACTGTCCACAATTATTAATTTTTATAATTTCTATTCAGTGAAATATATATCACAGAAAAAAAGAAAGAAAAATAAACTTTTCTTGTTTAAATATTAGATTACAAGTAAAATAATTTAAAACTTTTTAACAATGATTTTAGATGATTTTAAAAATAGTTAAATAGTTCTTTCAAGCTTGTATATGTATAATAAGTGATAGCCGTGCAATTATATAGAATCGTTTCGCCGCTACAGGCGCGATGTTAATTGGAATAACTGGAATAATTGGAATTACCAGCAAGTGAACGTCAGTGAATGACTCGACAGTCGACTAGAGCCAGGCATACGAAATTGCGTTCGATATAAATTGAATATGCTTATACTTTTATTATATGTAATTATTTCGATTTTGCACTTTATTAAAATTTATAATTATCGCGACATTTAAAATATCAGTGAACAAAAACATAGATATCATTTTTGACTGAATAATTAATCTTCATATTTATTTAATTCTTCATTAATAAAAGAGTAACGATTTTGAGAATGATAAAACAACTTTTAAACTAGTAACTATACCCATTGCATACCGATTTTTATAAAAACGGTTAGTTTGTAATTATAAAAAATTTGTTACTTAAAAAATTAAAAAAAAAAAAAAAAAAACATAAAATGCGTCTCCAGTTATTTGAGTTGAGACAACATAAAATCAGCATACAGCTGCGGATGCGTCCGGTACTTGAAGGTTAACACCTCAGATTGCACACAATCGTCTCGCAGATTCAAGTGTCTGCGCGCGCGGGCCGTCAGTCTTCATTACACCTCGTGGGAAAATAGCAGAGCTTTTCAACATTACGACTCAAAGCTAAATCTCGGGGACTGATAATGATTTATCACTCAGAGCCTTAGATGCTTTTAGTCCAACATAGGGGTACAAATGATTGCAGATTTCGGAGAACTTCTGGTGATTTCAGAAATCACTTTATTTTATACTTTAAAACTGTTATCGGCATAACACTCATCATTGATAAATTGAAGTTATTAAGTTATACTAGTAGATTCTAATCTAAAGAACATAAGTATCTTAAAAATCAATGCTGAAAACACTACGAAATATGAATGAGTCCTACAAAGATTGCAATGAAAGTAACGACGTTCCAACTCCAGAAGCACACTCATACAAACAAGAAGAATTCGCTCCTAACGAAATTACAGGCACAAATTATACAGATTAACGAAGAAAAGGTTGCGGCTGCTTATTGGATTTTCGAGTAACCGGGCGGCGGTCTGCGCGAAAAAAAGTTAACGAAAGAAAGAAAAAAAATCAGTTGATGAAAAAGAAAGGCAGCAGCGTCGAGTCGCGCGCAACAATCATACACACCCGTAAGACCGCGTACCTATCCACACACACACACACACACACACATGCACAGAAACACACGAGTGCCGGCTGCAGCCTAAGCAAAGCGTATAAGTAGAAAAGTAGATATACGACTGCATGGTTTCTGATCCGGTTATGCATCGGCGTTCATGGCTTCGCTAAAACACGCCTACGTGCATGTGCATGTACGTATACGTCTTTGTGTGAGTCGGTGCGTGCGCGCGCGGCGCTGTGTATACCGGATAGATTAGGCAAGCTCGTGCAGGCGCGCCTCTGTACTTCGCCAGCTTCATTATTCTTCGTCTTTCTCGACAATCGATGCCGAGGCGAGGGCCTCGCCTTCTTCGCTTGCGCGCGGCCCACGCACCCGAATTCCACGACACTTTCTCTTTTTCAGAATGGGAATCGTCGGCCGTTCATTCTTGCTAATGGGGAGTTTTTGATAATGGGATACATCGGGGGAGGGAGGTTTTTTCGCAGGTTAGTGAATTTTTTACTGGAGGTTTATGTGGAAAAGCAAAATGCAACGGTTAATTAATCTAATGATAGAAGATATTAGAAGAGTACGCTGGATCAAATAACTATTAATACAATTTTCTGGCCCCTGACAACACTTCTATGCTTTTATCGTTAAAATTATTCCAGAATTTCAATTTACATATTTACAATTTTCCTTAATAATACGATGAAATGAAACTTTTGCTAGAATGACCCAATACTCGATGGCATTTATGAAGCTGACAAAATGCTAATAATATTTGTTTTCTAATTTCAACGTAAACTTCTTTTCCGAATTTAATTATGACTTTTTAAGTTTTTAATAATAGTTCATATAGCAACTTATATTATTACGCACTTTAGGTCTTAAAGCTATTTTTATTGATTTTTAAAGTATAAGTATGATTTATATTTTTTATATGTTATTATTTTTCGTATTAAAATTAAGCTAATAAAATTCTTAATTGTCATAGGTCTTCTGGGAGGCATAATGCTCCGGGAGTGCGATATAGTACATTTTACGATGTAAAAGGGAAACCGGGGGCAAACGGGGTACTTTACCTAAGAAAACCTTCATTGTCTAAATTTAATGGGTAAAAGAAGTGGTATGAATTATTTTCATTTATCATCATCTTATTTACATAAAATACAATTTTATACAACGCTTATATATCATTAATACGAACAGTTCTTAAAATCATAAATTCCACATCTATTTACGACCCTTCAGCTACGCTACCTCACCGAATTCCATAATTTCAGACAATAATTATATTCAATACCAAAAGTTTTATCAATAAACCCGCGTAAGAACCCGCGCCCGCTTTGAACCGAATGAATTTCCTCATACATCCAAAGCCACCGAATATCGTGGGCGGCCGCGTACATCCCCCCCCTCTCCCTCTCCCTCTCCCTCCCTCACTATCCTCCTTTACCGCTTCGCGCGTATAAAAATACAATTCGGCAGCGCGAAGCCACTGTGCACTCCTACAGACACAGAAAGTCACGACGACGGCGACTAGCATCGGTTTTCCAGACGCATGCACGTCGTCGCCGGCGTCGGCGTGTGTGTACCCAGGAATGCGCGCAAACGGCAACGACGCACTTCCGTTGATAAAAATACACGACGGCTGTGCCCGCGGTGTAATGTGTCTCGGTACCGCGCGTGCACAGCACTTACACACACACACACACACACACACACACACATATATATATACGTCGGCGACAGCGCGCAATAATAGCTCTCTAAGAGAACCGGCGCGATGTGTCACGTGCCCTCTACTACTCTCTCTTTCTCTTGTATGCCCACGCACTCTCAGACGCCTGAATGCACATTTTATATATATACCAACATACGAATATCTCTTCTCGCTGCTCTTTTTTGTACCCGTGCGGTCGAGCTGATGATATGCGCGTACGTAGGTAGCGCAATAAATATAACAGCGCCCAAACAAACGCTCAGTTGAGATAAAAACCTCGTCCGCGCAAGTAGACGCGTATATATACGTATCAGTATCTTTGATATTAACTTACATGTGTGTATGTATGTAAAACCGGATGCGGTATGAGTTTTGTTTACCTCCTTTCTATACGTACATACACGAGTTAATTATTTATTATAAAACTTGTAAGCGCGCGCGCGCGTTGCGCTTTAATAAGCTGAAATAAAAAAATGGACAAAGTCAATGGGATTTTTCTGTATACAGTACTTGCGCAACGCGTAATTATACATGTATCTGAAAGGCGGCGTTGAGCGCGGCCCACGCGGAAAACCGCAGGCGCACGCATTGTATTTGCGCTGCGCAAGCGTGTAATATAATAAATACCAGCGAATCACGGGTGTATTGTTCATCGAATACTTTTTCCAAGTCTCTTTTTGCGCGCGTAAGTACAATGCTTTCGTTCGGTATATACACGTAAATATAAATATATGATAGAGCTGGCCGAGTGATCGGAGAGAGTCAAAAGCTCGACAGGAGAGATTTTATCGCAAAGGGTAAATGTATACGAGAGGCGGGTGTTAATCTGACTGGCGGCGGCGCGCGGATGCATTACCGATATGCAAATAGCGCATCGTAGCTGTGTGTATATGTGTATGTGTATAACGTCGTTAACGAATTGTTTGGTTACTTGCGAGACGCTTCGTCATTGTCAGGAGGAATAATAATACCGAGCTTTCGTACACAGTTTTTTAGAGGTAGAATGACCGAATTAATTATAAGGAAATTAAGAATTTTTTAGGCGGTAGGCTCAGGGATAAAATTGTATACTGGTGCTTTAATGCGCGACGATAATTGGGCTTGAAGGAGTAAAACTTTTGTAAAAAGAAAAAGAATAAAATGAATCATGAATGTTAAAAAGAAAAATCCTATATTACGAATTTTATGTCATAAAATAATTGTTCGTCAGCGTTACTAAATTCATTAGTGATGCAAAATTTACTTATATAAAGAATTCTTTTATGTGAACATATTCTTAGGTATAAATATATGCATACTTAAATTGCATATATTTTCTTTTCTATAAATAATTATGGCCAAAAAATGAGCACTATTTGTCAATCTTAAAATAAAGGATTTTTACTATAATTTCTATTTGTTTTCTACTAAACTATGAATGAACAATATAAGTTTTTTCGAACAGTAGTTCAACTCGTTTGTCTATATTCGTTTTATTTTGTTCGAGTAAATCATTAGAAGTATGCGTAAAGTCACAGAAAAAGTGGACATGAAATGTATGTAGCCGCGCGAGTGTAGAAGACACTGATAGACAACGACACTCCTATATACATTAACTATAGTATACTTGTTTCGACACTTTTTCCTATTACAGCGTTTATTGTACACATGAGCGCGTTATATCCGCAGCGGAGTAATTCGAGGTTCCTTAATAAAATGGGGTGAGCGAAGCGTCTACTGATACATTGAGGATGGATGTAAAATATTTTCTTGATTGCTAACTTAATTTTTTGACTGAACCATCTGGTATTATTTTACTAAGTTCTGTTATTTACTATTTCGATACTAAGTACACACAATTACAATGAGATATTTTCAAAATCATTAAAATAAAATAAAAAAATTAGTATCACTTAATAATAGTATCAATAATCTGTACCAAATAATAACACGCAACTACTGGCATGCCGCTAAGTTACTGTATCTCCAATATTTGATAATTATATAAATTCATGATATGTAAGAAGTGTCAGCAATTGGGTCAATATCACTACTTGAACCTTATTTTCCCCATAACACATACAGTTTTGTCCTCTCCATTGCGGTACGCGGATAATGAAACTGGCCTCATAAAAGCGAGTAAATAGATTTCGGTCATTGGTCCATTGGTTTTTATGATTATTACACTTTTTTCTCAAACACCCCTTTTTTTCTTAACCTTGCGTGTGGATATACACGCTCGACAGCTAGTGCCTAGCAATACACCGAAGATTATGCAGTCCAATGGGTAAGAGATAAACTCGCATGAGAAACGAACGCCGACAACTCATTTATATACGGCTATATATGTTTGCTCATCGTTTTACTCGTCCGTATTCCATTTTAGACTTCACACTCCCAAATAATTTACTATCAATATTATCACTTTTGCACGCTTGAATACGTTCGAAAGTATTTTTTTTCTTTCTATTACACAAATAAAGCAGATAGATTTGATGTCTGTGTCAGTATCACTACGGGGCCAGTACCGACACAAATAATTTGTATTGAAAAATAACAAATTGGTACATTTGTAAGAAAATAAGAGATATCACCTTCGCCACAAATAAACTTTTCTCGAAGCACCAGATGCGAGAGGGAAAAACATATTTAAAAACAATTACAATTGATTTTTTTAATCGCGCTCATTAACATTTGCATAATGAAAAAGAATCATGGTACATATTTACTAAAAAAATTATAAGAAATTTGTTAATTTTTAGTCTATAAAAGAACAACCCCTTAACTTTACCACTGAACTCCAGTACAAATCAATTGAAAGAATAAATGTAGCTCAGTCGTTGCAATTCTTTTAATAAATAAATAAATAAATAAATAAATAATAATAACATTTTAAATTACTAATTTTCTATTTCTAATAAAAGCATGGAAATTAAGTTTTAAAAAAATGATTTATTATGTTGGCACGCTAAAAAAATTGTCATAAATAACAACTGGTCCGTTATGGAATCATTTAAGTAAAATTATCATTAACAAACTATCTCTCTCTCTCAACACGATATTCCTCTTTTATACGCAAATATTTTCACCGATACTTATAGGTAGCCAAGATACACGCGCATTCACACACAACTCCAACCTCTCTGCGGTGGTCGATCTTATTTTAAGCCTCGGTACATCGCGCATTACCACCGAAAAAGAGAGAGAGGGAGAGAAACACGCGAACGCTTTGCGACAGCCTCCTCCTCCCCCACTCCCACGCTTCTTCTCCTTCTTCTTTCCTTCTCTTCTCTCCATCATCGTCATCTTTCACGAAGCTTCGCAGCTTCAGCTTGAATGAATTAATCGAGCTGTGCCCGCGCGAGACATCGTCATATCGGATTACTCCTTTCCATAAAGGCGAAACTACTACGGCTACACTTATAAACGTCACCGCGCGCGAGCGCACCCACAGAAATAATACACGAGAGCGTAGCAGCGGCTAATGGCCCTCCTCTAACTACTTTATAAATAGGTCCCTTTTAACGCATTGTACGCCCATGCGTGTGTACGCGCATTATGTTTTTCCCGGAATTTATATTTACGCGCGTACGTATAAAACAGAATTATACTTTTAGATTAATAAGTTATACTTTCTATATGAATGCGCGCTTACTAGAGGGGGCTGTCACGATATTATTTGGATACTCACGTCATGAATGTTCGGGTAATAATAGTAGAGCGATTAATTGTTTGACGTGGCTACGCAAAAGGTAGATTAAAATATATATTGTAGAAAGTTGCGAGATGTGCAAAAGCTTTCATGTAACGGCCAATTTGCGAGAATGTAGCGTATATAGAAGCACACGAGCGGTTAATCGATATTAAATTCAAAAAGAAAGGAGCCACGCGGCCTTTCTAGAATATGCAAATAGTACGCGGACCGTGCGCTGACGGGTCAAGAGAGCGAGAAAAAAGTAACCCGATGTGATTCACGGAATTATCGCAGGCGTGGACTTGTCGAAAATGTTAACTTTTAATCGGCTTATGTGTACGCTGAAAAAAAGAATATGCCAAAAGCCTCAAATTGTATAACAAAATTTACTATTTCTGTTTCGAAATTGGAGACATGCTTGGTTTCGTATAAAAATTAATAATAGTGAAAATCGCATATGAACATTTTTACTGTAAATGTGGTAATTGCTATAAAAAAAAACATTATATATCAATTTTATTATTATTTTTAACAAGAAATAAAAATTTGAAATCTAAGAACATGTTGTTCTGTCGCTTTGCATCCGAACTGACCGAACAGCCAAAAATAGATATTTTTGCAATACAATTTCTCTCAATATACTCGCGTGCGTACATCGCCGCAACGAGAAACGATTCGTAGAACAACCGCCTTGTACTTTTATTGGCAGGCGCCTCGGAGCAAAGTAACCCAGCACTTTGAGAGACGATGATGACTGTATACGCGCACTTAGTGCGCCGCCTGCGGCGACGGCGATGGCTATTAAGAATGCGTGTGCACTTAGATTTTTCCATGCGCGCGAGTCGAGCAGCAGCAGCAGCACGTGCAAGCGAGTTCGCATTTAACGCGTCGCGAAAAGTCGTGTGCATACAGTACAGAATGCGTGATGCGCATTGTCAGCATTTATGTGCGAGCGCCGCCTTTCTTTGCGATGGCTCGTCTTTCTTTTTTCTTTCACTTTTCCAAAATATGTAGACAAGTAGTATAGGATTACATTATAATTATTTTTTTATTGCAGATTACATTTACGGAATAATAGTTATAACGCTATAAAGGAGATTGTTTAAGAAGCTTGGAACGCTAGAGTCTGTTAAGAAATAATGCTTTTGTAAATAAAGCAGCTCATCAATGTCCAATTCTTAGTACCCAACGGTAAAACCACGAAGACTAGAGTAAAGAAGTACGAACGCAATGCATAAGGAATATTCTATATTTTAATACAGTTAAGTAAAAACTTCAATCAGCAGGGGGCGCTCGAATCGCTAGTTTCCTACAAATATTTATAAATAAACTATATGGGTACACATTAAAGTTTAAATAATATAGTTTCTCGTAGACCAGCTTGTTATTTGGCTATTCTATTAACGTATCTACCACTTTGTTGTTTATTCACAGCACAAAATCGCCGCATAACAATTATACTTTTACATACAAGAAACTTTCTTTGCGTTAAATGTAACATTTTTCTATTCACAACCAGCAGGATTGAAAAAAATAAACAAATGGTCATCTTAACCTGAACTGCTTCAAACACTACCTACTACAGCGCTTCCTGTACTACAAAATATCAAACGTTTCTATACAAATTTTAATCTTATAAATCTAGGATTATTCCTATTTCGTTAGTACTCCTTTATTCAAGACTTCATGGGTAAAACCATTTTTCCGAACGTGCCCCTAAATAACAACTTTTTCATAGGTGTAAGAAAAAAATTGCATCTGAAGTCATCTTTTGTTGACTTTTTGATGACTTGACATTCTTACGCCTATGAAAAGTTGTTATTTAGGGAAACGTTTGGAAAAATGATTATACCGTTGTGTGTACATATGCGCATTGTGCATGCTATATTGTACTATAGGCAATGCTGTATACATATTAATAAGAATAATTTTGAAATAGTTTTAAAGGAAGAATAACAATTTAATTTAATATAATGACCAAAAATATTATCCCAGGAGGGGAGGAAATCAACTCCCACATTTCAGACAGTTTAGAAAAATGCTAATTAGAGAAAATGCATGTATTCTTATCGATTATATGAAAAAAAAGTTAATTTGTTCTTAGCAGTGAGCTTTCTAAATGACTATAAATTTTGTTATAATTAAGTATTATTATAAAGTTTTCGTTAGTATTATTTTTTGAGTTCTGTGATTTACTTCGAATTTTGCTCTTGAATCTGTTGAGGCTATTCTTGCATTTCCATGCGTGAACAAAATACGATTTTTATGATAAAATATTGCATAAAGCAACGTTACTTTAAATTTAAAAAATGGTTTACATTTTAGCAAAGCAATTGATGCAGAAATGTTCCTTAAATTAAATCATTTTATTTATTTTTATTTATCGTGCGATATTATATCAAATTAATGCCGCGTACGCATGACGCCAAACTTAAGTTAAGAGATGAAAGCAATTACAGAAAAAAACATTCCAAGTCCATTTCAATACTCCTCTCACTCGTTCTCCTCAAATAATACGAGCGCACGTACACGCATACGTATTATCCTCGTTGCGTTGATTCTAGAGGCGCCTAAATGCGCGCTCTCGCGTCTAATGGACTACGTCATCATTCAAGTCGCCGAAGGCGAATTCGCCATCGCCTATACACTAAAGTGCGTGGCAGGCAAGCCGGTTGTCTTGTCTCTCCCAAATGAATATTGCTTGTCTTTCGGACAAGTGACTAAATTAATGCCTCGCGTATGTAGCTCTTCTCGCTCCGTATCTACCGATGCTTCTGCTGTTAGACTTCGAAGGATCTCATCTCAGTCTTATGCCCCGCCGGGGTTAATATGATATACCATTCGGCGATGTACCGTTCTTTTTTTCCTCATTGTTGGCTTGGAATATTTGCGAGTCTATAAGTATATGGAGGTGGAAAAAATCTTTATCGCCCTCCGCGGCAACCCGAATAATTAACATTTATGCTAATGCGGCCTGGACTGGAATGCGCGCGTCCCGCGTTATTTTGGAAATAAACGTACGGCGAGCGGATAGATAGCGCATCTGGATATATCATATAGCTATAGTGGGGACGATTTTTAGTTAAATGTACGTTAATCTATTATCTGTCGCTATGAGAATTATTGAAATGTGCAATCGACTTCCGCGTGCAGTTATGTTATGTTTCTTTAATGCTTGTGGGCTGGTCAGCAAAGATAAAACTTAGATTATCTTGCACGTGCAGTTGTTTTTTATTGAAGAGATAAGCTGACGCATTTATCTACTTTACGTCTATTTTCAAACAAGTGTATACTATAAGCACATCATTTTTAGGGTCTGATTGATTCTAATTCTCACGAGCTTATCATATCAGCATAAGGTAAGTGAACCAGTTACTGTGTTCCTCTAGCAGACGATAGAGACAATTATCGTTACTTTTTAGTTAACTAATATCGAAAACCGAAGCAGGATTCAGCATTAAATTACAAATCAAGATACAGGATACTAAAATAACAAAATCTCCGAAATGCACAGAAAACATTTTTTAATAATTTTTGTCTAAGACACTCTATTGTTAAAACCTATATTTATGAAAAGATACTGTATCTAGATACTCAAGTATCTAGAAACTTAGTTTTAGATACAGTATATTTGTCAATGTATGTAATACTGTGTCATTTAGATACAATACAAAAAAATTTTTGTCATACATGCACGAATTTCGCGTTATTCTTACCTAAAAAGCGGGCGCAAAATAGCTATTTTTTAAAATTTGAAAATTTTGGATAATTTTGGAAAAAATGTTATTGATATTTTATTTTGGTTTTATAAATATATATACGTTTTCACCGATTCGTAAAACAACCACAATGACCTGCGAAATCAAGACATATATTACATAAAGTACAGTGTGTACCTTTGGTGAATAATCTTTCTTACCCTTGTGTGATTGCAGTACTCGTCTTTGGCTCGTAATAGGCACTCGCCTTCCGCTCGTGCTTGCTCGCCTCGACGCGCACTGCAAACCAAACGCGAGCAAAAAAGGCTACTTTTCACCCTTAGTACACAATATACTATTTTTTTTCACCCCGACTTTTAAGACGACAGGCATAGGTTAAACGCCAAAATAAACATTTTTCTTATTAGTCTAATAATTTTTTACGTTTAAGAGCAATCATTGTGAACTTCTTTTCACCTTAAATACTTATTGATATCTTCAATGTTATCATCGAAAAACCTTAAAATCTTGATCTTACGCGTCATAATAAATCACTGTAGTCAATACCTTTTTTATTGGAGAAACTTTGCGACGTGCACCATTCTAGGTGACAGGATATACGAAAAATCGCATTTTACGCACACTATTGCAAAACAAGTATCTTTACTGTATATCTTGTATCTGGACACTCAAGTATCTAGATAATTTGATTCAGATACAGTATGCTTTCGATTATCTTAGATACTTTTGACAAAGATTATACAGGTGTATCTTGTATATTTTTTGTATCTTCAGCTAGAAGTTACTGTAACACGTTTATACCTTCTTTTAAGTAGTCACTTGTGAAATATATTCTACTTTTGAGAAAAGATAGTTTGTGTATCTTTTCATGTATCTAGATACTTTTCATAACATACTTGCCCATGACTCACTCTGGCTTGTTAGTTATTTGTCAAGAAACAGAAAATATATATACATTTTTTTTGTAGCTTTTGATACGTAAATTATCTTGAAAGCAATTTTATAAAATTTGAATTTTTGATTGATGTAATAATGCGGTTCAAAACAAGCGCTCTTGATAAGCTGAAGTATACTTCAAACGATTTTCTCTCAAATCAAAGTTGTTTCTAGATAGACGATATCATATCTCTACTGAAGTCAAAGCTCTTTTGCACACATCTTGACAAGATATTTGGTTGTTGGGATTGTTTTCGGGGCATATACAAGCTGACATTTTCTTTGGCCAAAATCAAATGTTTTAAATCAATTCTTTAACATGCTGTCATTATCTAAGTTTGTACTTTTAACCCCTTAAATCCTGGTGGGTCCTCCAGGACCCATGTATTTTTTAGTTTTTTTAAAGTTTTCTACGTAAGCTACATAAGCTCAAAATTATGTAAACTAAATGTATGGATCAGGTTGAAGTAGACCATTTCCTATCTTTTAATGGGAGTCTAATTTATTTTTGACCACAAAATAGCCAAGAAAATTTAAAAATAGAAGAAAGTTATTGCACATATCCACAATGATTGCGATGCCTGGTACTAGACTGAATCATAGCAACAATATTAATAAAGAAAATGAATTTATATTTTTGTGTATTAATGGACTATAAACCGTCTTTCACACCTTCACCTGTCAAAGAAGAATTTTTTCAGAGCAGTTTGTGTCATTTACCGTGTCTATGTTTGTATTCGATTAAAACGGTCAAGAAATTTTCGAGATGACTCAAACATACCTCAATATATAGGAAAAACATCTTTTTATACAATAAACAAAAATTTGTATCCATTTACATAGTTGTTCTAAGTGTTCTGTTAGAAAATCAAGCCGGCATCCTCGAGCGAAATAATGGAAACGCGAGCAATGAGCCTAGCGGAGCAATGAACGTCTACTTGCATCTACACAGCCACAGTCGCAGCCACAGCAGCAGCAGCAGTAGCAGTAGATTTTAATAATAGAATATGGAGCAGCGCGTTAAGTCTCCGCTACCGTTGGGCGCCTAACGGCACCGGACACACGTATATAAGCGAGAGATCGTGCAGCGGCGACGGCGGCGAAGGATTGTGCAATCCTCGCCGGCGCTGAGCTTCGCAGCTTCGGAAGCGGCGCTGCAGCGGACGAGAATAGACGTTTTTTCGTATCGGGGGACCCTTTTAATGGCGATTATTTAAGCGCCGCGCGCGCGCGAGCGCACTTAAAAAGAAGGGAACAAGAAAAAGCCTCCGGGGAATTTTCGAGGTGCGTGGGAGGTTGCTAGTCTGTGGGTATTATAGGGCGATTAAAGTCCAAGCGGTTGTGTGATATAGAGACGAGGGCTTCTACAACACCGCGGCGATTATTATTATTATAAAGGAACGGATTCTGTTCTTGGAGATTCTTATGAAATGCGTGTGTAGTTTAGTTCATTTTTATACCAAGTATAAAGAAGATAGTAAGAAATTATCTTCTGAAAATAAGAACGAAAGTTTGCTAATTAAAGAAGAGTGTTTCGTAAAAAATGTAAGAAACAAATTTAATACTACATATTATAAGAAACAATCTTATCAGAAATAAGAACGGACTCTGCTGAATCTCGGGAACTCTAACCTCTTATTAGGCTATAAATATTTACCTGCATTTATAAAGAAGAACTTTCTTGTATAGGTTTATGTTATTCATTGTATAGTTAAATTTATAATCTCATTCATTTTGTACTTACTTATAACTTACTTCAGAAAGAAATTTTACTTAAATTTAGAAAAACAACTTTATTGTTGTAAGCAACATTTGGAGCATCTTATTTTCAGAATTTAACATTTCTTAAGTTTATTGCATCGCCTTTTAAGTATGGATTCTATCTTAAAGTAAGTAAATTTTCTTGTAGTGATATCTCTATACTAATTTATTTTCCGTAATATATCGACTATCTCCGAGCCTCGGCAATTATTATTATAAAGCTCCCAACTTTCTTTTCTTTATTAAAGCTTCTTACGAAATGCGCGTGTACGTTCGTTTCCCTTTCTTTTTACAGCTTTTCACTCCACTTTTTTTTTATAAGTCACGCGCTACAACTGCGCGAGCACGAGGGGGAATTATTTTTATTTTTCTATTCTAGAGTTCACTCGCGCGCGTGCTCACGGAATCCAATGGAATACGGCGTGTATAGCACAGCAATACGTATTTAGACGCGGATCGCGTGTACGGGCTAGTGCGTAACGGAGGCAGTTTTGTTTTATGTACGGGGGTGGTATATACCTAGTGTAATAGTCGGCGCCCGGTACGTATAGTATTTACAGATACGTTTCGCGTGCTCGGCCCTTTCGAGACGTCGCGCGTCGGAGGATATATACACCCCACGGTGGATTGTACTCACGCGGAGCCAGGTACCGGCAACACGAACGGAAAAAATAGTAAATACAAGTTACTCTAGGGTAGTCATTTTTGGTGCAGGTAAAAATGAGTGCTTATCTTTATGCACGAGCATTTTAATACGGGCGCCGCAGGTGGACTCGATTTTTTGTATTTTTGTGAAGTTTCCTCAATTTTTTGACGTATTTTTGTTTTTTTTATTCTCGTGAGTTTAAACATATTTTGTTGTTTGACTTTACAAATGGTTACATTGGTTTATTAATAAAGATACCTGTAAATTATGTTTTTTACTAAATCTTAAGAAATATTGTGTTATATAAGGTTAAATCATTAAATATTCATATATTTTTACGCGGTACTCTTGATATTTTGACGTAAATTTGTCCAGCAATAATATTAAAACGTAGATGTCTTGGTATTATAAACGCTACCTTATTAGATTTATTGTTATTAACAAAAACTATAAAATTATGATGGTCTTGTCTACATATTCTAACAAATATTGCATATAGAGAAAAAGTTAAAAAAAAAATTAATTTTTCTTATAATCTGCACATATGTTACATCATGCATGTTATATGAATATGTTTGTTATTTCCAAGACCAATATTATTCTTTTATCCGGTCTTTTCTTATACATTGGGTTTTTACTTTTACGTAACTGCTGGATAATAAATTGCATTATACAATTACAAGTAAAGAGAAGAGGAACTTTAAAATGAAGCAATATATGAATAATCTAAAAAGACAAAAAGTACTATGACTTCTATTAGTTGGACTTATGAATGAGCTGAGCATAGATAATAGAAGGAAAAAAGATAAGAGATGAAGCAGTTATTCCGGTTTTAAGCAGCTAAGGGCTGGCATAGCAATCGTAGTTTATATATATATATATATATTACATATACAGTCATGTCAACATTGATAACAATAATCTAGTTAATATGCAATTTAATGTTGGTCTACATTGATTTTTTAACAAAAAATCGAAAAATAATTTTTGACACTTTTTGAAGCTCTACATTTGTAAGAACATTTTTGGACCTGATAGGATAAAAAATTTCATTATCAACAAAGTTGTAACCATTCAAAGAAAATAATTAACATTGCTTCTTATATAAACTGAATATTTAAATGCGTTTTTCTCGAAACTTATTTTTCAAAGTTCAAAAAGTTGCTCGTTCATTTAGAGTCGATAAATGCAGATGTAACTCGCAGCAAATATTCCTGTAAGGACTATTTAAATATGTTAGTATTATTTGTCAAGAATTGCGTACATACAAATTTTTGCTGATTAAATGTCTATATATAAAAACATGGATTTCTTTGTCATATATTTATTTGAAATGGAGATATATTTTTTTCAAGCTATTTATGGTAGAAAATTATCATAAAAAATAATAAATTTTGTTTGATAAAGTAGCTTTCTGGTAATTTTTGACCGAAAAATCGAAGAAAAATTTATTGCAGAAAACTGCTCTTTACTCCTAAATGGAAAACATACAAGCAGTTCCAAAACATTATTTTTTATAGTGGAAGTAATACATTAAAAGTAAAGTTTATCGTTTTTACGCTTTTTTACCAAATAGAATGAAGGCTTGAACGTTTAATATATTATTAATTAATTATTGTTTACCTAATATAGTACCTGACATAGTTACCGGATATAGTATCAAATGTATTTTATACATGAAAGATTTAAAAAATTTTAATAAATATGATGTAAGGATGTAATACGAAATATATGAGAATTTTAGTCTTGTTTTTACAAAAGCTCGATTTTCTCAGCTTCAAGTTTTGCAGTATGTTAAAGTTAATTTGTGTCAACATATTCAGAGAATCATTTTGAATCTTTTTTTCAAATATTGTTTGATGTATTTCGAACAAAAGATAGCAGTTCTTAATGTACTTTTATTGAATTACTAATGACATATAATATATTGACCTTTAAAAAATCATGAAAATATGACATTTGTTTATGATTTCAATAGATTATATTTCTAAAAGTAAATTAATAGACCTAAAAGTATAATAAATACTAACTTTTCTTTCTTTTAATGTGTAGAATGATGATAACTTTCCTATATACGTTCGATGAATATCTTGACCCAAACCAACTTTACAAAACCTACCTTATTCTGGTCTAAAAATGACTAATGTGTGCATATTTTGAAATCTAGGAGGGTAAAAAATCTGAAAAATTCTGTAAAACATACTTTTTATATTACGAATATTAGGTAATTTTTTCAGATTTTTATCGTGGACAAAACAAAAATTTTGGAAAATCACCAGAAAGCCACCTTAGGGTTCTAAAGTTAGTGAGAATTTATTAGGTTGATATTGTCAAACTTACATACGCAAGAAACTTTTTGAATTAACCTTTATTTTTACTGCAAATACGTGCATTTAGTTCAATGAATTGGGGTTAGGAAAGTGAAAATTGCTCAAAATTGGTATAGATTCCTCTTTTTTGGTTACTAATAACATATTAAAATTTTGAAATAAAATCCGGATGTTTAACGTTTTTAAGAAATCTGTGTAGACTCACTTGGAAGTCCGCGGAAACATAATTGCGTATTTAAGGGTTTTTGAGGATGAAGATTTTTAATCTAAACTCACAATTTAAACAAAATGGCTTTATCAATATAATTTAGGTTTCAAAAAAGATATTTTATTTTGTGGCTATTATTATTTACCTAACTAAATTTTTATTGTTTTTAAAACTTAAAATTAATAAATTATTCTTCTTTGAGATTACTAAATCTAAATATAATGTAAACATTTTTTTAATTAATCATTCAAGTTCTGTTACATTAAGATAGTTTCAAATTAATGGGCATGTCTTAATATGATCGCCATCGTATATCCGCCATTCTGTTTTTATTTACAATTTCAAATCAGATTAAAAATTTAGACGCCATCTATAACACATTCGCACGCATTTTTAATTAATTTTACTTTCATACTAATCTGTAAAAGATTATCAAGCGGTCAAAACAAATCCACTTTTAATCGTAATTTTGGAAGTCCAGGGGCTAATCTACTTATTACTTTCAAAAGGAACAAACAAAAATAAATGTAAATAGGCTTCTCGCTTAGAAAATTTGCAAAATAGCATGAAAAAAAATTTTTGTCCCAATTTAAATATGGATGATCAAGCTGGAACAATATCTAGTTGTCAAGACTCGAAATTCATAAATCGTTTAAGAAGTAATCGGTTTATAAAATCTGCTAATTTATGTAAGTAAAACTATATATATATATATATATATATATATATATATATATATATATATATATATATATATATATATGTGATATTTACTCTGTACTCAATGTAGCCTTCTAATTGTCATATGTTCATTTATGAGGACAAAAGTCTTGAATCGAAAATGAAGAAATACAAGTTATGCAACTGAACATTCAGATACAAATCATAACAGGTGTCAGGAAAATACTCTTCTGGGAGAATAAAATTCATAATAAAACTGAAACCTGTCGTCTGCTTAGCTAATGAAAATCTGTATCCATTATAATTCTATTCAACATTGACAGCTAGAGCGAAAGGATGGCGTATCACTATCTCTATGTAATGAAAAAAAGCAACTGACCTTGAGTAGCCTGCGGAAGTAGGGACTGCAGGCTGAGAGGACGACCTTGTGGGCGGTGAAGCTGCTGCTGTCGCAGGCGAGCGTCACGTCGACAAAGTCCTCCTCGTCGCGCAGGTGCCTGAAGCTGCTGAGGATGCTCGAGTGGAAGTCGTTCCATCTGAGGGAGTACTGCTGCTCGCCGCTCGACGAGGACGATGAGGCCGCCATGGCGCCCGTCCCCCCGGGACCCACGGCCGAGGGCACCAGCGGTGCTATCGTGCTGTTATCTCGGCCGACCGACCGCGGCTCGCCAACACTCGCGCCGTCTTGTCTCCCTGCTTCTCGATGCACTCCTCTATATATATATATATATTTCTCTCTCCCTCTCTCTTCCTTGGTTTGGCTCTGCTAGCAGTGGCTAATTATCAGAATTGGAACTGATTCCCCTTGACTTGGTTGTGAATTGTGGCAGTGCACCCTCCGGAAGACTGGGGAAGTGTGCCTGGCGAAGCTCATGCCGCCATAAGATATACCTCTGCGCCAGGAGTCAGTTGTAGGTCCGGTTCCTCCTCGGCATGCTCAGTTCTGTCCTCTGTCTGTAACAATGAGGATTGTGGTCTGTTAGATTTACCGATGACTGCAGGTGGCCTGGCTAGGTACACGGGAACATGGATCGGTCATGGTTACCTACCTGGATAGGTAAAGTAGGGATGATAAGATATTTTTTGTATTGTTAAACACAGGTACGGAGTACCTAACTGGCTACGTAATAATTCAAAACATATTTTATCGTCTCTACTTTAGGTATCCGGGTAGATAACCATTACTAAACTCTTTTTCCACTTTTGTATTACACTTAGAAATTTTGAGTAAAATCTTACTACCACTAAAGAATGAATGGAACTACTGTCTCCTAGAGTATAATACCGGTTGATTCGATAGTCAATGAAGGGTGAACATTTATAACTAGAAATACTCGATCGTACCTAACAGTATTTTTAGTGAAAAATTAACTATTTGCAATCTCTAATTAAAAAAAGGTTCCATTTTTCTATAGAGGTAGTGAAAGTTGACTTAAAATTGTTAAGCTTAATAATGTATAAATCTGCAAGTGTGAGATTTCTAAGAATATTGCAGAGAAATGCAGGCTTACGTAATGCCAGTATACCGTGATTATTTTGGCAAACTGTCAGTACGTAGACTGGCATTTAACGATAATTTTGTGTCTCTCTTTTGCAATATGTGTGTTTCTGTCTCTTTTTTACTACACTAGTTGAGGATACACAGTGCAATCTCCAAATCGACACTGAACCTTCGTAACGCGAACTTATGATCTTGTACAGTGTACATCTGTACACCACTGGATCGCTACTGACAAACTTGCGTCTTAAATAAGTATCGAAGCCTCTCATGATTTTTCGCAATGATTTACTTCAAATGATAAGTAATTGTATATCATCTCGTACCATGTAATCAAAAAAGATTATGACGTTTTACCAAATCTTAATTCACTACATATTGTGACGAAATAAATATGTGGGTCATGCTCAGTTAACTTTGCACATTACTTTAATCATTATTTGATAAATAAGCAAAAGATAAATAGTTTTTTCAATTTCTCATTAACTTATGTATTATTTGCTCAAAGTAAAAATTTAATGCATGCAAAAAATTAAAATTGATACACTGAATATTTTCAATGCACAGAAATATTTGTATGGCTTGTTTCGATAGATTATATGCTACTTTCATTGTAAACTTTTCGAATTTTCACAAAGCGCTTCAAACATTCTGATGATGTCACTTTCATATAGAGGTACCTATTGATGTTAGATGAGTGTGATGTCATTTAAAGGAACTTATTTAGGCTATAACTTCTTTAGATTCCATTTTTTTTCAAAAATCCGAAGTAAACGAATCGTCTGCTTATGCTCTTTATTCAAATCATAGGTACCGCAATGATAAAAGTTTTCATGAAAATACCCAATTGCTCGATATAATGAAAAAGCCATTTCTGCGATACACTTCTTAAAACTTCAATGCTCATTACTTATACTTCGTAATGATTCGATTCTTGTAATCATAATCAAGCATGATAAGAGAATATATGATACTGTTAACTTCAATGCGTGGCTGAAATTTTTTCTTTGTTCTTACTTGGCATGATATCTCGAAACCTTTTGACTTTGGGATTAGATAGCTCATAAACGAACTTCTTTATTAATAACGAGAAACATCTCGCTTTTATTGTATATTACAGGTACATATTTTTTCCACGGAGCAAAAAATAGTATATAATAAATATATATAACACGTGTATATTTTTTTTATTATTACAAAAAAGAAGCATCTATCTATCTATCTATCTATCTATCTATGTATCTATCTATAGAGCTAATTGTTTAATTAAATTACGTGAGTTCATATAAGTTTAGTTTAAACTATAAGCTCTCTCTTAGCAACCAAAAATTATTTTAAAATTTTGTTTCGGCCGAATTATAAAAAAAAACATTTAAGGAACAAAATAAGATCTCAATCATTAAAATTGTATGAATACCGACAAAGTTTTTGCATTTTTAGTATTTTTTTTTCAATTGGCACTAATTAGGCTTGTAACATCACAATTGTTATTAATCATTTTTTTAATGCTCATGATGTACACCTTTTTACATATATAAATATCGACACTGATAAGTCTTAACTACATAGAAAGAAAATTGATCGATTTATTTTTCATCTAAAAAAATCATTAGTATAAAAATAGACATTTGTTGGGTTGTAAACGAGCATTCATTTTTCATACTCCGGGTACAAGCTCAATTATTATTATTTTTGATTATTACATTTTATTTGTAAATAAAAAAAGTTTTATCTAAGCAATGCTATGTAGTTACTTTGCACATCACATGCAAAAACTGCTGCCAATTCTTTGGCACTTAGCTTCCTCAAAATAAATGAAGTGCTCCAATATGAAATGATTTGTTTTAAAATTTAAAATAATAAAAGAAGAAAAATAGCTTATAGAAAATATCGCGTCGGAGAAAATAGGTAATTTTATGATCTTTCAAATTCACTGATTTACACTGAAGCGATCATATTATTTATACAATTCCAAAATAATTTACCTTATCTATTTCAGAGTGATGTGTAAAATAGATAAATCGTTGTTAAACAAAAACGGGTCGAAGAATCTAAAAATTTTTTTCAATTTTGAATCTTCATTAAAACACGAAAAAGTTTAGCCTTGGTTGGCAAACAATGATCACGAGATATAAACGATAAAAAAAATTGAAAAAGAGAACCCCATATAACTCGAAATATAAAGGTATACACGGGTAAAAAATGAACTCCAGAAATAGTAAAAAGCTACTTTTCTGAAAAAATTCAGATGGAATGGTGACGATTTACACAAGTTATCGTTCGACATAGAAAATCGATTTTTTCACAAAATGATTTTTATTGAAAATAGAAAAGGATACAGACTTCAAAATTTTCCAGATTAATATTCTCCATATTCCCAATTTCCTAAAATTTTCTACCTTATATTTGCCAGATATAACCGTTTAAACAAAAAACGACGTCACCGTGTGTAACAGAAAATACGAAATAGCCTATTTAAATTTTCAGGTTTGAAAAGATAAGTAATTTTATGCTCTTTCAAATGCATTTAAAATTAATCGATAATATTATTTCAAACATACCAAAAAACCCGAATAACTTAAACTCAAGAATTGAAAAACCGCTAAAAAACGAAAAACCTTCGAAAAACAAAAAAGAAATATTTTTCAGCCTCCTTCCTTTTAACAGAACAAAAAAATGACCCCAGAACCATTAATTTTGACCGGGAATATTCAAAGTAATACTTATTTACACACACAGACATTTTCTAAAATTAGTGTGTATTTTCATTCCTGATGTCTCAAAATATATTTCTATAATGTTTTTAGCAAACAATGTTCTTTAGCATCACAAAGATTCCTCTATGAGCAAGCAAGTTAGATAAAACTAACGACTTTTAGACTAGTATCTAACTATTTCTTACCGATTTTTGAAAAAAAAAGGTTTGTTTCTTGTTTAAAAATCGTTTCATAAATTGACTGATATTTACTAGAGGATTGTCACGCATACTTAGAATAGAACTATTTATATCAAACTAGGTTCGAGCGTGGTCGCGCGTAATACAGTCGCACATGTCCTAGCATCGCACGCGTCTCTCTCTCTCTCTCTCTCTCTCTCTCTCTCTCTCTCTCTCTCTCTCTCTCTTTCTCTCTCTCGCATCGCGAAGCAGCAGACTTTTGTCGCGTTCTATATTTATTCGTTATTTGCCGGCTTTACAATTAAAGCTCCCCGCTCGGTTAATAGGCTTCTCTTCCCCTCCCTCTCTCTCTCCCTCCCTCTTCTGTTTTTCATTCGTCGTCTTTTTTTAAACGCTTGCATGTGCTTTTACCTTATTAATGAGAATGTGAACTGTCGTCTACACGGGCGGATGGAGAGTCGCGTTGGGGAAAAAAGGAACGAGAGACAGAGGAGTAGGAGAAGGAGCGAAGTGGCGGGAATCGATGACGTAAAGCCGTCCACGGAAATTGTGCTTTTTCGAATGTGTGTGTGTGTGTGTGTTGGTATAGTGTTGTATAGCGTGATGAGCAGCTCCAGCGCGACACTCGACAATGACACGATCACGAGCTTGTATTATGCCCTATGAATGAACGACGCGCTGCGTATTTATTGCCGATATATCGATCGCGCCTCGCCATCTCGGACTCGCGACGCGATACACTTATTAGAGAAGATTACACGTGAGAGCGAAAATTGCTATTTCTGTATGTTCGTTCGCTGCGTACTCGATTTTTTGTAAAGTTTTGAAAAACGAATGTTACATCTTATAAGGCTTCTTGTAATTTAGTTTAAGAATTTGGGAAATATGAACCAATATCTGATTTCATTAAATTATTCAAAGTACTTGTAGTTACAATTTGATGTAGAAAATAAGTATTAAACTTCGAGGATTTCAAAATAGTCAACCAAAATTGAACATGATAAGTTTTTTCCAACATAAAATATGAATTGCTTGTGAAAGTTGACTTTTTAAATCGATTTCTACAAGGTTTCCGAAAATATAATTAAATTTTGCAGAAAAAGTTGCTTGAAACGTTGTGGTGCAAATACCTGCTGAATCTTTTCGACCATACTATTATCGCTCTTATCAGAAAATGAAGTTCTCAGATATTGCACTCCAACGCCTCTATTATCAAATTTTTTCTGTATTCTACTAGACGACCATTTTTTACCGATCCTGGGCAAACGTACTTTAAACAATTTACATATAGGTATACAAAATAGCGTAATTCTTCAACATCGACCTCTCTGTAATTTTATTTTCAGGTATTAGAATAAGGGAAATTTGTACGACAAATATGTTAATTTTTACTGAAAATCAAGATTTTCTTAAAGTTACGAACAAATAGTAAAGTTTCTTATACAAATTGTAATTTTTACCACGTAATGTATTACATATTTGTACAGCTCGCCTTAAAACCTGAGGCTAAAAATAGCCATCGATTCATTCCAACCGTCTGTATCAATATCTTTTTACACAACTTTTATTAACACCCATTACTAAAAGCACTAAGAACGCTCGCAAGCGCGAAAGTAATTTACAAGTCACTTACAGCGCAATTCCCATTTAATCATCCACAATAAATTATCATTTTAATTATTATTTTTTTTGTCGTCACAGCCTTGCGCTCTGCGGACAGCATTGCGCCTACATCCCATTCAGCTGCATCAGTAGTATATATAGTCTGCGAGCTCTCGTCCTTGCCTACGGCGCGCTCTGCGCATCATATCGTCGCGGCTATATAAGCGCGTCCAATTGCGAGACTTTTATAAAGCATCGCGCGCGATAATTGAACGTATGTGCGCGACATCGAAAATGCATAATGAGGAGTTGGGGATGTCGTGACCTCTCGGTGCGACCGAGCGCTTTTGTATATGTACGCGTTATACACGGCATTGCGCAACGGCGCGCGGCCGCGTCACCTCGTGCGAACCTCTTAGCATTTCAGCTCTTTTTCGCTTCTTCAAACTCTTGACCTTCCCATTTCTCGGGGATTGTATGTACTCTCTTCTTCTTTTTTTTTAAGTATATGTTTCAGAAATCGTGGCTACAAGTGAATTTGACCGAAGTTTTTAATGCGGAATGTGGTGTTGTGGTAATAGAATGGACGCGACCGAGTGCTCAAATAGAATATGGTAATTATCGGAATATGGAGGAATCGGGACGGCTAAAGAGAATGAATCGAAAGGTGCGCGTGTACGTCTAATACCGTACATAATGCGTAGAATTTTTTCATTATCATTTAGGTGTGCTAGAAAACAATGAACGACCGTTTGTACGTAATGAGCTTACTGGATTTTTCCGATGTCTCATTAAGTGGAGGAGGTACTAATATTTTACTGCGTTCTTCAAATTTAATTAATAACACGTGCTGTAGTTAACGTTTAAAACGAAATTTGTGAGAATGTATTTAATGACATCATAATAATGAGTGGTCAACGGCGATATTTAAAAGAATTATTTGTTATACAAAGACTATTCATTTTCAGCGTATACCAACTTTTCTATGCATATATATTTTTATTTTAGTTAAACCAGTAGCTCATTTGGGTTGAAATTTGCTCAAGAACTACTTCTGTGTATTACAAACATGTGTGAAGTGAAGTCCTCAATGTTATAAAGCTTATTATATGCCACACTTCGGAAAATACAAATTTCAGTACCTCCTTTCATTAAGCAGCTTTGATAGAAGGAAAATTGGCCTTACGGAAAGTTTTTTGCTAAGATCCAAAAGAAATATATTATAAAATAATTTAAGCATGAGATTTTTTTACCAATTATTTTATCATTTCTATTTTGTCCATCTATAATTTAAGGAACAAAATGAGACCTGAGCTATTAAAATGTTTTAAATACCCCACTTTTGTATATAATAATTTATTTTTTAATTCTAAAAGTTCGCTTCTTTTACATATTACATGAAGAAAATGACAGTACACCAATCCCTCCCCTCAATCCAATTTTCCGCCATCAAAGCTGTAAAAACGAAAAGCCACGCAATCCCCAATCCAAGCGATGCAGAAGCCGCATAAATAACGCGCATCCACACTTGCCACTCACATCCAGCCAAGGAATTCTCCGCGTTATCGGGCATCTCTCCTCCGAACTAGAGCACATCTTATCAGTGCAAAGCTCGCTCTCTATTTGCGGCGCGTATACACCTGCAGCCTCTCCCTCCCCCTGGCAATTCGAAATACCCGCGCGATCCAGCCTATCGCAGAGCAGCGGCGGAGCCTCTAGCTCTATACAGCAGCGAAATCAGCAGTCGCCGAATTCCGTATCGATCGGCTGAGCGCGCGCGCACTGCAACTGCGGATTTCATTAGACGAACGCGGGCGCGCGCGCAGTGCCCGGCGGCCCTTGTCAGAAATGCCGCGCCGCGAATTCTAGGTGTGGTCCGCGCGCGCAATCCTCTTCTTATTGAACTCCCCCCCCCCCCTGCGGGCCGGATGGATAGCGTGCGTATATCCATCCCCTGGGAATTGTGTGCGCTATGCTGTGTATGCGCCCGTGCCGTCGATATATCGAACGGGCCGACAGCCTGCGTTACTTTGCATTTTATTATTTCGATCTTCCCCCCGGTGATACATTCTTGGTTTGGCTTGCTTTCGCCTCGATGCCTTGTCTTCTCTGTCTCGCTCGCGCTGGCTCGATTAGCATTTGAGGAATGGACGCGGACGCGTGTATTCGATAATATCGATATGTGGTATTATGCTCTTTTTGTCTTATAAATGAAAGTGGAGGGAGCGTTTCTTGCGTGAAAAACTCATGATTGAAGTAGTATTCAAATGCACATTGTTTATAGTACTTTTGCAATTGATGATAAATAATTGTCTATTGGCACCCAAACTAACGTTATAACAATCATGTACTATAAAAAAAACTTATATTTTTAAAAGTTATTAAATAATATAATAATAACTACCGAATGAATGGCGCAACGCTTATAGAAATACATATACTAGAAAAGTTAAGAACATTCACTGGCTATATATGCACTATACTACTAAGAAAATTGTCTTTGTATATAACTTGTTCATATAAATAAGTAATATTTATCGACAAGCCCTGAAATGTTTAGAGGACCTTAATGCCGGAACAGAAAATTAACACAAAATGTATGTTTCGGTATGGTTAAGCCCTCTGAAACATACAATGCTTGTAAGTGACATTACTACTTACATATGATATATTAGTCAAATTCTTAACTTCTTTTAGTAAGCTAGTAGCCGACAAACGTTATAATTTTAAGATTTTTACTTATTTTTTCTTATAATTTAAATGTGTCTGCGATATCAACATAATTCAAAACTTATGATAATGTAATTTTTATACATTATCGATACTTTTACTTTCAATCCTGATAAATAATAAAATAAATTAAAAAAACATGCTTAATTTTCCTATACCTAATTATTGAATAAACGAGTTATCTCTGTTATTCTTCCTGAAAGAACATAAGCCATAAGGTACACGCGTGATATACTATTGTCGTCGACGCAGCGAAACAGCGAGACAGACAGAAAGAAAAAGAGACACAAAACGTGCCCGTGCACAGCGATGGCTATAATTAAAATGTAGTTGTTAAGGAAAAATCGTAGCGTCTCGCGGGCTCGTGTTTACGAGATCTCAAAGCGCGCGCGTTTATTCTCTCATTTCTAAATGTACGTCGCGCTTCGAAATTCGGGGGCTTAAACGTCGCCGTATTTTCGGAGCGTGAAGTAATACAACGAGAGCCGCGCGCGCGCGCGCGCGCGCGAGCTCAGACACTTTGCGATTATAAACCTGAGAGGCGGCGGCAGCACCGTGTGCGCGTGTATGTGTGTACGCGTTGCCGTTGTGCGCATTTCTTATATACTCCTCTTTCTTTCTTTCTATCTATCTCTCGTATGCGCAGCCATGCTGGTCTCAAATTTTTCGTCATGCGCATCAGACGCTGCTCTGGCGGTTTGGCTGTGCACGCACTTTTTTTGCCGCTGGCGGAGAGATATTAAAACATTGAACTACCTCTGGTGGAAATCTGAGCATTTTTGGGAGACGATTATTACGCTAGTAAGTATACAGAGAGAATTTTTTATGGAATTTAGCATGAAAAACACGGTAAACGTGGGGTGTTCTGACTTTTCGGTCATTTTTACTGATATTGACAACAATCAATCTTATCATACTGTATGGTGAAATTTGCACAATTTGAGAAATATCTATATTTATGTAATTACAACTTAGTGATATTTAGTTGAAATTTTTTTAAACGACTTCGAGAATAGACATCTGATAAAGGATGATAGCTGGCTGTACAAAAATTTTAGCTCGAGTCTAACATAATCATTAATGATGTTGCCATAACAATTTCAAGAATATACAAATGTTTTTAACATATTCCAGACACATTTTATGATCTATTAAACTCCATTTTTTACAAAAGTCGGTAAGAAATGATTACAGAGAGAATTTTCAATAAAAAATTTAAAGAAATTTACGGTCAAAATTACCGTCAATCACAGTAAACTTGGGACATTCCGAATTTCATCAAAAAATCCTTTCATAAATAACCTGATTTCTACCAGCAAAAATATATTCACTACAAGATTTTTCCATAGAGAAAAAAATAATCGTCTTTTCTTAAAATTTGAAGCGACATTTTAAGGATACGTTCGATTCGCATTCCCGAAAAAATGAGTTCTCTTTTGTATGAGTAGTCTCGACCCTTGCCAAATTCAATATTAAATTCCTCTCCGTATTTCCTTTGCCTGCATGTGCCTCAACACTATTCCTAATCTCTGATTTCGAAATTCCATGTAAAAAGTATCCACAGTCAAGACCTCGACTCGCCGTGTACTATCCTCGATCTCCGTATAAGTATATATAGATGAGAGCTGAGTCCCGGTCGAGCGGAAAAGTGCTCGCTGCACTTGCGAGCACTTAGCGGCCCGTGACACTCCGCACTCGGCACTCCAGTCCGCTTCGCCAGAGCTCGGAAGCGAAGAAGACGCATCACCGAGCCGCACCAAGCATATCCGCGTTCACTGGAAACCCAGCGCTCGCAGCGCCGTCTCGAATTACCTCGACTCCGAAATTGTCGTGTGCACTCGCTCTCTCTTTCTCTTGCGCAGAATATCCACTCTGATGGCGCACACATTGCGCTTGCAGCGCGGGCCACCTCTCTCCCCCGAAAATACATAAGTAGCCAGCGCACCACGCCCATTTGTCTGCCCTCGCAGTCCTTGAAATGCACGCATGCGCGCGTACGCGCATTGTACACACGTGTGCGCGGCCCAGGACTGCTATACACAGAGCTCACAGAGGCCAGAAGACACGGACTTTTTGCGCTAAATGTCTCGGGGGTGTCTCTTAGGGCTGCGCACGGAATTCTCTCGACGGTATACAACGGAGCCGAGACGAATTGTCGCGCGTGATTTCCTGCCTCTGATGAGCGCGCGCTGGATTCATTCGTCAATGTCGTGTGCGAATATTTGGGGGAGAGGAGAGAGGGGAGCGCTTTGGGATTTCAGGGGGTACAGATCCTTGGAGGAATAAAAGGATAAGGGTGGAATACTGCTCATTCATGTGGTAATTGTTCTTGGAATCTTTCATTTTGGGAGGGTTTGCGCTACATTGCAATCTCAAAACAGTAACTTTTCTACCGCAAACCATCTCAAAATTAAACATTACAAGAATGACCACGATTTTTCAGACTATCAACGAATTGGATATTTCTGACCGATTATTGTAAAAATAGATTGCTTCTACTCTTCAAATGAACATGATACTGCCATAAGTTAGTAAAAACGAAATTGAAATGAAAACATTTACTGATTCAGGACTGAATATTCACTAGTTTAGAGTAAAAAATTAACTTAACTTTGTAAAAAGTTAATATTTACTGTTGAATTAGTCCATTTTTTCATCAATACCACTGTTACATTTTTACTATAAAAATTAACCAGTGCCGACATTTCTTGTTAGAATTTTCAATATTAAAGTAGCCCCGATAGAAACGGGACAATTTTAAGGTTAGATTAATTGAATTTTAGACTTGTAAGATAACTTTGTATTACCAATTTTTATAGAAAAGGATCCATAAATGTCCTGCTTGAAATATTTACTCGGTAATAAATTAAATTGGGAAGCGAGTTTGCAATTCAAACTTGGCTTTCGTGAACGTTACATAAAGTACATTATTTTTAAGTATTTTATAATCAGACATACGTGACGTGATAGTTTCATAATTTCTCGACCGAAGAAGATGAACGATTATGCATAATTAAAAATGTTATTGTAACTTTCTTCGATAAGACTATCTGTAATAGGATGCTGGATCCATACGCGTCTTGTACAGATACTGCCAATCTTTTGTTTAATATTGAAGCTTGCCCAGAGATACATCATACCTAATCCTGGGGAAAATTTTGGAGTGATTCTGATTTTTATAGATAGATCCATAGGTTTAAAGTTCACATAGGGTCGGGTATTCTGATTGGTCCTCGCCGATTTCGTAGTAAAATCGCATGAAACCGAATTCTAAATCCATTATATATACATTATATATACATTATAATTCTTTATACCTAATACGGCGAACTGAATATGTTTTAATAGTTAGTAAATCTGACTCTGAAAATTCCAAATCTAGCCTCAGATTTTGAACGCAGATGTTTTAATAAGTATATACGGAATCTGATCTCGAATAAAATGTTTTCAAATGCATCAATTTACTCAGAGCAAAGACATTCGCCTCTCCGTACTTGCAGAATCGAAGCATACTTCTTACTGCCTCGTAGAAAGCGAGAAAAAAATTACCAACAGCCTTCGGAGCATGTGTCGCTTTACGGCAGTTAACGTCGGAGGCTGAGGGGACGTCGCTCTCTCAGGTACTTGCGCCTCGGCACATTTCCATCAGAGCCGGAGCCATATCCCCGAGGGGATCGCAGGCCGATTTACTGCGCTTTCCACAGGCCGTAAGAAGAAGAAGATGAAGGAAGAGGAGAATAATGCGTGCCACAGTGCGTGAGGGCGCAAGTGCAAGGATTTTCCGGGGAGCCAAGAAGACGCTTCGGAGAATCTTCGGTACGCGGTGCATTATAAGTGTACACAAAAAGAGAGTGTACGTAGGCCGTTGAAGCTCGGAATTCTCACGTACGGTGCGGGGCTTGTATAGGTATACCTGCGAGCGTGGTCCAGTTGTAGCGGATATTCGAGGTAGGATGATTTTACGGGATGGTAGGAAAAATTGCGAGTTGTAAATGGGCTTGTAAAGAGTTGCAAGACGTTCTGAAACATGTGTTAAAGATAAGTCAAGTTTCAATACGGATTTTTTTTATCCTCTTGTAAAATTATTTTACGTTTCAAGTAATATATGACTTCCAACACTGTACTATACTAAATAACCAATTTTTTGTTTATAAAAATAACTGAATTCTGCACAAAAGACCATTTTTTAATGGTCAAAGGCCAAGAAGTACTAGGAAGCTTTATTTCAATCAAAACAATTCCTTTCGAACGACTAAACAGACATACAAACATTCCCAACTCCGAGCGATAAATCCATTGATTTTGCATATAATCAGAACGCGCAAAAAGTCCCAAGAGAAAGGGATCTCGAGCTTCCAACAACTATACAATACGTGCGCAAAACTATCCATCAGGTATAATACACAAGAGCCTTGGTGCGTATAGGTGGAAAACCCACGCAGCACCGCGATAGAAATCTAGCCGGCGCGTCCGGTACGACTAAATCCGCAGCGTGAGTCGTGTACATATAACCAAGGAAAGGAGAGGAATATATAAATGCGTAGGTAAACGCCGCTTTGCGTTTTGCCTCTGTGTGCCCACGCGCTCTTCTTCTCTCTCTCTTTCGAGCTGCTGCTGCGTTGCGAATCGCCATAGACGCGTATACGATGCGCAGGCTTATACCTGCGAGCAATGGATAGTTTGAGTTTATGTGGACGCACGAAGAATCTTTGCTCGGGTATAGGCGCGGGAGTAATTATTTAGGCATGTTACTTTTACTTGGAGGGAGTATTACTTATTTTCCCCGGTTAGCTGCCCTCGGATCAACTTTTGTTTTCATTTGAGTAAGAATATATTTTATTTACTTATTTTCCCTCTAGCGTGGTCATTTGTTAAACATCTCTAGATGTACCTCATTTATCAGTTTCTTATACGTAAAATTTGTATGCGATATCCTTGAGCAAATGTTTAATGCGAATTTTGTATTAATCTAACTGCAGCGAGAAAAAGTTTTATTAATTTTATGTACTTTTAGAGGACACAAAGAATCTTGCACGACTCGGAGCAAGTCACTGTTTACCATAGTTATTTCCCCTCGAAGCAAGTAATTATTATGTTCGGTAGTTACTTTTTCTCGGAGAGAGTAATCATTTTGTCCCGTAACAAAAGTGTAGCAATTGCTTAAAAATCTCTAGATTCACTTTATTTACCAGTCGGTTTTTACGTGATATCCAACTTCACCGCGAAAAAGTATCTGTTATTACTAAATTGGTGGAGAACCAGAGGTTTTATGTACAAAATCTGTACAACTAATTTTTTCAACTAGCAGTCACTAAAAATTCAATGGGAAATCCATGGAAAGTTAAATTTCCATTTAAAATATTTCTAATTCAAAATTATTACGTTGGCATAATTAACACATTGGATTCTTGCTATATTTGTCTCCAATTAATTTTTTATCGAATTGCAATATATTCTCTATTTATATTGAACATTACTAGTGGCTCCTATTATATTACCACCAGTATAACTAAAAGCTACTACAATTGTTTTTACTAAAAGTCTTTATAAACATGAAAATATTACATTTTACTAAAGAGAAATTTTTTAGTATTAGAAATACATCACGAATATCTTATATCTCAGCAATAAAAATAAAAAACGAACATACACGTTCATTCCACTACCGCGTTACCCATAAACGCAGCTCCCAGCAAAAGAAATAAAACTTTTGATCGTACAACACAGCGCGCATGGCCTGTGTCTCTCTGCCATTATGATCTCTCGCAACGAGCAATTCACGGTCTATTGAGACTGGCGTCAGGTTTACAAAGAACCAAGAGAGAGAGAGAGAGAGAGAGAGAGAGAAAGGTTTGCGCGCGGCAGGCAAACAAGGCTCGCCGAACCGCTAAGTGCGCGCGGGCTACTCTACTAGCTCTGCTCGCACATCGCATTCGAAAGAAAGCCCGAATTTCAGGACCATTAATATGGCAGATGCAATTATCCTGGCTCTCGCAGCTGTGCGTACATGCGCTGTATACTGGCTTTGCGCGCGCGGCGGAGAAAAGGGTCTTGAAGCCTGTGTACTGTATATGTATACTCCTAGAGGCCCTAGAGAGAACGAGAAAGAGAGAGCGAGGAGAGAGCGCAGGTAAGCGCGGGCTCACAGGTACGTTACTTATGTTCGACTGCGAGGTTGTGGATTTGGCCCGCCCCTAGAGGATTTTCGGCCTAGACAAACGGTGTACGTTTTTTTTACGAGTTTACGGATTACCAGATTTTCCAGACCTTTACTTGGGCCTATTAACGGAAAGCCGCGTGACCGATGCTCTTATCTGAATACCCTGCTCACTTTTTTGCCTGTTTATATATTTTATTATTTTTTTTTCTTATGTATTTATTTATTTGTTTATTTATTATATAAACATAACATTAACAAATATATAAGTAAAAGTTGATAACGGTTAATTAATCAGCGACTTTCAACTTTTTCTAAGAAACATTTAATACAGAATAAGTGAGATTTAAGAACGAGTTCCGGTAAGTTCTGCGAACAAGTGAAAATTACTAAATATTATACAACTATTATATTTTAATTGTATAAAATATCAATAAATAAGTTGTACTTTAATAAGTTAAGTTTAGTAAAAATGTCAAATATTAATTAATTTAAGAGGTGTTGTTGAGTAAAATCTACCTGGCGAACACTTTTGATGACTGTTCAAATAATAAGAAAGAGTGCGTACCTACTCAATTGAAAGGCATTTACCACAAGATAACAAATTTTTAATAGTTTTATTTCATGTCTAAATAAGTTACTTTTTTACCTTCGAAAAATTAAATTGTTTAACTTTTCAAAACATATTTATGGATTTCCTAAATCTTATAACTGGATTAGTTGAAAATTCAAGTTTTAACTCAAGTTTGAAAACTTCTTTAAGAGAATGAATCTCAGTCATACTTCGTCTTATTCTTCGAAAAGTCACCAAGTGTCCCATTGATGGATTTTGATTTTCAATCCCTCAAATTGTTGCATTTTTCGACAGCTTTTAGGAAGTACAACTTATTTTCTTGTATTACACTTGCAATATAAACGTTGAATAGTATTTAATAATTTTCATTTTTTTGACTGTTTAACATATAGTGTAATAAAAAGTGTTATTTATAACATAGAATAAGTTAAATGACACTTATTCATAGGGTTAGAGAGTACAATATAACATTAGGATATTAAACTCTTTCATTCCATTGCCTTATCGGTCCACGTCATGACATACAAATTGTACACTAGCAACATGTTGATCATTACGGAATGATCTGCCATAATTGAAGATAAAAATTGCAATAACTCTACTGATTTCGAACGTTAGTGTGGAAACTTTTTCTTTGCGTTTCTACTTTATGAGTATTTCTGTTACATGATCTTTTTAGACCATTAAGCCTATATTGCATAATAAATAAATAAATAAATAAGTAAATAAATAAGTAAATAAATAAGTAAATAAATAAATAGATAAATAAATAAATAAATATAAAAAAAAATTAAATAAATAAACTATTCAATTAAAAGAACGATCGTCATGTCTAAAAATACCATTAACAAGTTACAACCACCTATGACAAAAAATGTCTAATCTGCCGCGAGTAATATCACAAAAGTGTTAACGAGACATAGCGATATAATAAGCAATCCGATATTTTTAGCTTGTAAACAGCGCTCTCTCTCTTTCTCTCTCTCGTCGGTTTGCGCTCGCACTTGAATGTTTTTACGTGCGGAGAATGACTGGATCGCGCGCCACGCCGCGCAGCGCGACCTTCCTTGACTCGATGTGCGTATATATAATAAACGAGCGCGAGTGCGTGTAAACTTTAGCGCGAGCGAAAATTCTCTATACAATTAACGGCACAGAGAGTGACGCCTTCTCCACGATGTCACCTTAAAATATGCATATACACACGCTCAAGGTATGGATTATACGAGCTGCATTGAAAATGGCAAATAATATTGCAGTGCTGAGGTATTATATAGATAGGTACGTATGTGCGCTTCAGGTAATCTCGAGCACGTCGAATCGCTAATTAATTGGCCGGCTGACCGTCGCGTTACTGGTAGATATATATATATATATATATATATATATATATATATATATATATATATATATATATATATATATACGTGTGTGTGTGTGTGTGTAGGTATGTATGTAGACTTTGACAATTGCACAGGCTGCTGCAACGGCTGATCGAATGTTAATTATTCTAGCGGCTCAACGCTCGGATGAGCTCGATTGGCGCTGTGCGCGATATGTGCAGCTTGCCCTTTGCTTCTTCGCGTTATCATTCGTCATAATATTGCTGCACTCGCTTCACTCGTCGTAATAATCAATAATCTATCACTCTTTATCTATATCTTTAAGTGCATAGCAAGCTTTTTTCTGGCTTGGATTGATTAATAGATTGATGGAAAGCATTTGTATGGCAAAGTTTGCTATTTTTCTTTGTCATTAAAGATGTACTCAATGTTAGAAATCAATTTGTAATACGTTTTTTCTGATTTTAAAAATATACATTTGTCAGTGAAAGTTAATTTACATACAATTGAATATTATTCATATATAAGAAAACGAAATATGTTCATTTTTTTTAAGCGTGTACTTATTTACAGTATAAATTGACATATTCATATACCAAAGTTTAATATTTATTTGGTAATTTTCACTATGAAAATGACAAACTTTACTATAAAAATCGTAATTTATTTGCAGGGTATATTGCAACTGTACTAAATACTTTACATAATTGTTGATTCACTCAACAGCAGTCGACTGGTAAATGATTAAAATATATCGTAGTTTTTCTTATCTAATTTAAAAAAGTTCCAGACGAAAGTAATTCAGCGTAAACTCGTTTATAATTAACCGCAAATGATCGATAAGGCGAATTAAAAATGCCGCAGTTTTATTTTTCGCGCAGCTGCTTGCTCGTGGGGCTTGAAGCGCCGATAAGAAAAATAAATCGATGAGAGCATCGCGAAGTACCGAGAGTATTATTTGATGTTATCTAGAAACACTGATGATCAATGATGATGAGTGACAGGACGAATTTTGTATGTATTATTAATCGATTCATTGCATTTTATTTTGTATTTAAGAGGAGGGGACCTATACCTAAAATTTTAAAGCGTTTGTTTGTACATTTGGTGTTCTGAAAATTGATCAATGATTACTAATTATGAAACTAAGATTTTTATTAATTTTGGACAATTATTACCAGTGACGGATCCTGGAGCCTTGCTTGGGGGGGGGGGGGGGGGGCGAAATATCTAAAACTATATTTCTGAATTTATTTACACTATATGAAAATGGTTTATAATTTATTTATTAGTGTTTTTATCATATACTATATAGAAACAATATAATATAGAAAACAAGATTTCAGTCCAAGTGTTAAAATAATTTATTTAAAACATATTGTGTATGTATGTACCCCTCTATATCTCGAGTAATTTACGGTGAAATTTAATGTTTCAGGGCTCATTGTTTTTGTCTTATTTTAAGGAAGGGGCTCAAAAATAATTTTTTTGGTTTTTCGATTTTTGAGTTTATTCCGTATTTCAGGTTTTTTTTTGTATATTTAAACTAATATTTTCGATTCAGTTTAAATCCATTTGAAAGAGCATACAATAACCTATCTTTTCCGACCCGAAATTTAAGAAAAGCTATTTTCCTTTTTCTGTTATACACGAAAACGCCGTTTTTTGTTTAAGGTGATGCTAAACCTCCTGTCACCGTCAAATACGGGGAACCACTTATTTCATTGAATTCTCAATTTTGAGAAAATATCTCTCTGAAAAGTTGTTGTTTTTGATTAGGACAATAACGTTTCATAAAGATATTTGCTAAAAATTGAAAATTAAATGAGAATAGTGGTTCCTCGTATTTGTCGGTGACAGGTGACTTTAGCATCGCCTTAAACGGTGATATCTGTGAAATATAAGATGAAAATTTTTTGAAAAATTCCAAGTAATTAGGAATATAGAGAAGAACATTTTGTAATTTTGAATGTTTCGCGTCTTTATGCTTTTCTTTTTTCTAGAAAAAAATCATTATGTGAAAAAAATCGATTTTCTGTGTCGTGCGATAACTTGAGTAAAACGACACCATTCCCTCTGAAATTTTTCAAAAAGGTAGCTTTTTACTATCTCTTGACTGAGTTGTTTGCCCCGATAATAATATGTTTGTAGCATTTAATACCAACCATTTTGTTTTTCTTTTCACATTAATTTAAATCAACAAAAAAAATATGTTTGGAATATTACAATTAAAAGGTAAATATTATTTGCAAATTAAATTCTTAATATAACCAGTAAAATATAATACAATACGAATAATAAGCCGAGAATCACAACGGTAGCTGGTTACAAGGAAATGTTTTCGGTTGGTGTTGAGATGCCGCTTTGCGGTAGCTCAAGAACTATATCGATAACATATAGAGAGTAGCGACAATCGTGCGAAGGAATCGCGAGAAATTAAACATGCGGTTCAAAGTGCTGTGAGTGTCACCTAAATGACCTCACAGTACAGCAGAGTTAACGACAATCCCATCTAGAACAGCCGGGAGTAGTGTGTAACAATACTCGACGCTGTTATTATAAAAAGGCAGGGGTAAGCGCGCTCCGACAGATTCTATTATCCGACGTCGAGTATGAGACACCGTGATTCGCCACCCTCCATTCACCCAGTCTAATCTCAATATATTTTCTTACATAAAGATCCGTTTTTAACATTACATTGCTTGTTCGTTTATTTATGCTTCCCAATCTACATTAATATTAATAACAAATTTTGTTATCTTTCGTACCCCTGGGGGCGGGGGTGGCGGACCCAGCGGAGGGCGATCGCCCCCCGCTGGATCCGCCACTGATTATTACTCAAAAACATAGAAATTATCTCATTTTTTCGTTTTGCGTTGATCTGAGCAAATGTTTCTTAATACATACGAATACAGTAATCAACTCATATTCTGTAGTTTTTCTGATTATCGTCACGGTACGGGTTCTTACTAAAACATTCTTACTAAGTATTCCTAAACTTTATATATACATTCCTAAACTAGTCCATTGTTATTTTGTGATTTCTAAATCTTATTACTGTAATAGCTTTTAGTAATAATTTACTTTTTATTAAAAAACCCAACTGGTGCCGTGATGGCAATTCATTGTTCTACTCGGAAAAAAATTGTACCGTAAATCTTAAAATGTAGATTTAAAATTTTGACCAAAATTTTGATACAAGCTACATACACTTTCTCATAAAACTTAAACTTTAACCGTACACATTTTCGATCCACCCTCCCCTCAAAACTATCACTACCACCTCCCCCACAAAAAACAACAAAAAGGCGTATAGCATTTATTAACCGTAAAAGCAATTTTGGTCTTTGGCGCGGGGCGCGCAATCCGTGCGAGGAATAGCGAGCGAGCGCGCGCGTGTGGGTTAATGCGGGGGCGGCTAAGCGTGCATAGAAGTCATTACGAAGGGCTGCCGCTGCAGCCGGCGGTGTGCTTGTGTACCTAGTAGTAGTCGAAAAAGGCGGGGGAGACACGAGCCGCGCGAGCGTATCGATCAAATAACCGGCGCTCCGCCGCGGCACTTCCCCAAAGACGCGCGACGCGCAAGGAATCTCCGAAAAGGAGCATGTACATACGCCGGGGAGAAAAATGCTGGAGCGAGGATTGCTCGAGTATGGTGGGCGATCAATGTTTCAAGTAAGTTTTCCTGAGAGATGCCGCGGAATCGGAGTCACCTCGAGACTGAGACTGGCAAGTGAGAATCTTGGCTTTTTGGAAAACCAAAGTAATCTTAATTGTTCGTGAAGTAAATATTTTTTTAGGGGAATTTTATTATTTTGTTTGTAGGGTGTATGAAGGACTTTTATTTTCGTATAAGCTATTTTGTGTACATAAATGCACAATGGTAATTATCTTTCCGATTTGTTACAGAAGAATTTTTGCTTCGGAATTATCGATTGATAAACTTCAAGATAATCATTTTGATTATTGATGCTAATTTAATTAAGGCTTTTTACCTTATCAGATGAAAAGTTGCTTTCACAGAAAGGCAAAATTTACTCAAATAATAAGGCACGAAACGACGTGGAAACGAAAATATGTCTTTCTGTTCGAAACATTGTTTCATCCGACGCGCATATAGTTTTATAAATATAAAAATCAAATTTATTTGGAACGGCTATATTTCTTGTAAAACCGCGTCCAAAGAGTCTTCCCGAATGAAACGGAGAGAAAGAGAGAGTGTAAGAGAAAAAGGTTGTGGAAGCTTAAAAGCTCGCACGCGCTTATATATATATTCCGCGGCGAAAGAAACGACACGTGCAGAGGTTTATTTCTCTCTCCCTCCCTCTCGCTTTCTTTCTTTTTTATTCTTTCTATTATTTCTCTCGTATACTTTTGTCGTCGCGGTCAGGAAGCTCGATATCGAATTTATCAAAACACACACGAACACGGGAAGTTCGATGAAGATAAACAAGTGAAACAAACACAGTAACGCGACAATGGGATCGTCTGAGGATCGATGTGTGTTTTCTTGCAAATTTTTCGAGTACTACTTTTTGCACGCGAGCGTCAGTATTTGCACCTGCGACTGTTCGATCATTAACGCATCGAAACTCGCAAGATTGCACGCGGGCAATTGTTGAATAAAGATTCGGTATGCCTTTTGAATTTTCTACAGTGGCTCGTGGATTTTCAATGAGCGTCAGTTAACATTGCAAAATCAAATGAAACTTTGTATCGGCTTTAATTTTTCATTAGGCGATTCGGAATACTAATGTACGATGCATGACCCGATACACTATTTACGAATAATTTGCAGCGATTTAGACTTGCTATGCTGAATGTAGATGGCTAGTTTGAATTTTATAATCTCGATTGACGATGACATTATCTCTTCACTATAGTAGAAATCAAACCATTTATAAAATGTCTTTTTTGTTTCAAAAAATAAAAATCGGTAAAGATTGATTTGTCTAAAAATCGTTAGATGTAACCTCAAAAGGATCACATTTCTAGTTACAGTGTAGTAAATTTTGGAATTCCTTGATGAGTGCATAAAGAGCATGCAACAACAAGTGCAATTATTCATTTTTTCAAGTAAATGGGACTTTTCAAAAACTTTAAATGGATCGATTGAAAATTCGAGTTTTAATCTTGCAATAATTTTTACTTCAATGGCTAACAACTGTCTCGTCACTAATTTACAATTCCATTCACCTAACATCAATAACGAGTTAATTGGTGAGACTCAAGACTCTCTCTTTCTCTTTTAGTTTTTTCTCGTCTAATTCCTCGAGACGAGTGCGCCGAGAGAATCAGCGGTAGCAGCGACACAGCAGCGCAGTTCGGCCTGTCTATTTTGAGATTATCTAAATTTGATGTCGAGTCAATTAAGTCTCGGGTAACGAGAGAGCGTAAGTGTAATTAATTAGGTCTACGTGCCTCGCGACAGAAGGCATAGGTTTTTCGAGCTGAGTCGCCGCAGAACGGATAGGAATAGCGTGTAAGAGGAACGTCGTGCGGTATGAACAGTATTACAGTATGGAACGCTATGAGGTTTAAGCTAGCATTGATAAGTAGTGATGTCGTTCGAGATTTACAGTTTGATCAAGTATTTGAAAAGTAGTTTTGATAATTTCTTCATTCCTGAATGAATGGAGTTTAAAACTAATAACTTGTTCTACAAAAAATTGGTGCGTAGGTTTTATACGTAAAAGTGAAGGGACGAAGTTATTAACATTGATTAACTCTAGTATTTTTAAATTAAACATATTTTTTAATCCTTCATAAAACTATTTAAAAATTATCATGACATTATTTTATAGATTCTGAAACTACAAAATAAGCAGATTTTTTGTATATAATTAGTTTTAAAATTTATCCATTTTATATGCTTAATCACGAAGAATAAATTGTCGTTACTACTTTTCTTTAGCCATGAAATTTTAAATCTCAATACTTTAGATTTATTAATAATAATAAGAAGAATAAGCATCGGACCGATATTCTCTGTTTCAAAAGTTTCTATTCGAAGATTCAGCATATAGGTCGAGTACATCAGATAACTATATTACACTAATTATTGTGAATAAACATATACTATTTTATATTTCACTGTAATGATGTATGTATGTTCAACTTGCAGGCCGATACTTAAAAAAAAAAGTCTAAATATTAATATTTCTGTTATCATTAATGATTGATTAAAAGCAGTTAAAATAATAGTTGGCCATGCTGAATGACACTTTTCCATAAACGGACAATTTTAATTTACTAATAATCATTGATAAAAACTATTTAAGTACTTCGTAAAGAACAGACATCGACTCAAAATGTTGCCTTTCATCTAGGAAATCAAAAGCTATTGATCAAAAGATATTGGCTTGTCCAGTATCCATACCGCTCGACTTCATCCCTATCAACATGCATCTTCATAAATACACCGTCACGAATCGAGTTTCCGATCCATTAAGAGTACTTCCCAATCCTAAAAGCAACCTTTCTTTAAAATCCACATTTCCAAATTCCCAATCTTGTATCATTGATTTCGAAATTAAAACAAAAGCTCCGCAACTCGATTCACCGCGACAATCATCACAAACCGAATACGAATTTGCAAAGAACAACAGATCGCGCGGCGTTGTCGCGGATTCTCCTCGACTCTGTCTATCTGTTGTGTGTACGCGACTATACGCGTATATTTATACGCGAGAAGGGAGAGGAGGAGAGAGAGAGAGAGAGAGAGAGAGATAGAGCGCGCGCGCGTGTGTGCGTAGGCGGCACAGTCGGCACTCGTGCGCTGCATACCTCGATTTATTGATCTCGCACGCGCGACACGCGCGAGATGCACGACGGATGTTGGCCTGTCTCTCCGTGTGTGTATACGATACGCTGCGTATGTTTTCTTTCAAATCTCTGCGCGAGAATGCTCTTTTTTCTCTCGATTCTGCGAATGCGCAGGGGAGAGCGGGCTTGTCTATCGTACCACTTCTATTCACGCTTTTGTAAAATTAATGACAGGGTTTTAATAAAGGATGTATTCTTGCGTACTCTATTAAACTTCTGGAGTGAAAGTCTCACTCCAGTGATTGAGTATGCATTGCACTTCAAAGTTGCGAAGATACTGAAGTGGGATTTTCACGTCAAAGATTTTATATTATAAAGATTATCTTTATTATTTATTAATTAAATAAATATAGTCGTTTCAAATTTTAAAAACAAGAGTGAGTGTACAAAGAGAAACCGCACTCTCTTCTAATCGTAAAAAATTGTCTGTTGACGTTCTGAGTACTAAGCATGAACCGAAATTCGCGTTATTTATTTATTTTCGGTTTCTACTTTCCGTAACAAATATCGTACCAAAAAACTCATTTCAAACTCTCGACTCAATTTAATATCGTGCAATCCCAACAACACACGCGAATTCCTATATTCTATTCCCAAATCACCCCTCAGCCCTCGTATTTCTTCTCTCTTACGAAACGTCGGAACTTCATTACAAAGCAACCCAAGCACTACAACGCTATTTTGCCGGGGCAGCGTAAAATTAAAAGCCAACAACATTTTCACCAGTATGTACCTACAAATAATGCACGCGTGCACTAAGATGAGTTTCGTGTCGAACCAGCGGTGAATCTCGGGTGCACGCGCGCGTCGAGCGAAGGTCGATGCAATTAACGAACGCGCGCGCGCGCGGTCTCTCGCAATTAACTTTAACGAACCGGCGGCCTTGCGATTAAACTTAATTAGTATTGCGGTAATAACTTGTTAATAATCAAGAGGGGGGGGGGGGGGGAGAATCGGGTGTCGGGGAAAATTCACGCTCCGAAGCGGCAACGCTTTCGGTGTAGGGTAGAAGTGTGCACACTAATACTGGCCATGTTTTGATTGTAAAAGATAAGGTATAAGTAGGAAGTTGTAGATTTAAATAAAAATGCGTGATTTTTAAGTAAAGTACGGCCAGAATCGGTGCACACACTCACTCCAAGTAGGTAGAGTTAAAATAAACAATGTATAAAATACGTTACCAAAGAGCAGCGGGAGTAACTTATTAACCTGATACACGCGCGCCTGTGTATGTGCACTTATTTCACTGTACATAAGATACATCCGAGTAGCGTTTTTCAATGAAAAAAAAAGCCGTTCAGAATCAACAACAACAACAAAAAAGATCACTATGCGACTGTATCCGTCGTATCAACAACACCATTAAACACTGCGTTTCGTCAGTCCATCATCACGCTCCTCGCGAATCCTTCCGCGAATTCCAGCGGTCCGCGCGTCGGCACTCTCGTGCGCACACCTCCAGCCTATATAACCTCCTTCTAACGCAGGCCTTCCCATGCAATTACATCTACTCAATAAAGAAGAAGAAAAAGAAATCTCGAAACAAAACAAACTCGCGGGTGGCACTGTTTATCCTCACTGTGTATTATCTATCAGCTGATCAATTCCTCGATGTAACTCTTTGATAAGCGACGAACCTCTGTGTGTGTGTACTGGGGCGGCGCGCCGAATTTCCTGCTCTCCTTGATGATGTGTACTTTCGAAGCGCTGCAGCTTGTGCACACGTACCAAAGCGATAGGTAAATGTACACACAATTTTGTGTATATATATATATATATATATATATATATTGCGCTGATGCTGCCTGCTGCAGGAGAGCTACGAGCTATAGAAGCTCCCTCGGCGTACGTCGGCGCGGCGCGTTCTGCTAGATGCTCGCCGAGAGACGAGACGTGCGAGGCTGAGGCTGGCTCTACTCTCTCTCTCTCTCTCTCTCTCTCGCTCGCTCGCTCTCTCCTTCTGCCGCGCAGCGCACCTTTCCCTCTCCGCTGTGCGCGCACGCGCAGCCCAGCCCCACTATCTCCGTCTCGGTTTAGCGTGTTTTCTACTCCCCCACTACTGACTTGTGGGTTCTGTATACCCCCCTCTCTTTCCGTCTGTGGCTGCTTAGCTTGTCCTGGGTGGATTTCGGGAGATTCGGTTCGATTTTTAATGCTGAGCAGCGAGTGGCTGCTGACTGCGTCACTCACTTAGTCCTATGGACTAAGTAGTGTATTTTTTTTCCACTTTTTGAATCTGCTTGGCTTTCGCTCGTGTGGATGGGGTAGGCGTTATTTGCCGAGGAAGGTTCAGTGGAGACTGGCTTAGTGCGTAGCTCGAGACTGCGTGGATATTGTCCTGTGTCTTTAGGCAGAGGTCGTGCAGACTCGCTTTGACTTTCCTTGGTGAAATATGCCTATCCTACCTATATAAAACACAGCATTAATCACTATTAATAACAAATCTTAAGAATATGTTCTCTAATTACTCTGTAGTCCAAGTAGCTTTATAATCACCGTACGAAGTGTCTCGTAAAGATTGAAAATCGCAGCGAGTCTCCATCAAACGGCAAAAGAAGACAAACGCGTATATTTACTCTCCCTCCACGAGTTTCTAAACTACTGGCCGAGGCTGCATTGTCCCCCACTCCTTAGGTAGGTATGAATACCTTCTACGCTCTCTTCCCCTTCGAGGTGCCGTGGATCTGGCGCTGCGTGCACAGCAGCTTTTCTCCTCACCTACCTCCCCCACGCGAGAAAGCTCTTTTCGCTCCCGCGCCGCGCGCGTCGAGGACGATTTATCGAGAAATTCGTCATTTCCGGATAGAAGGCAGCGAGGAGACTGCCTTGCAATTTGCGAGCTCGAGAGTGGGGAGGCGTACTACGGGTTCGGTTCGATTTCGCGGGGTTTCCGCTGTGTTGACGCGACGAACGCGTGTTGTTTCTTTTGGGTTTCTTTTGCTTGTGGTTTTTGCCCGAGCTATCTACGCGCGTATTAAAACTTTGTACTTCTCGTTTATAGTAGCTAGAAGTCAGGCACTTACGCATCTGGGTATACTTATGTTGTCAGCATTTAGGAGAACTATAGTGCTTATTAGATTTCACAAAAAAGGCTAGGCTGAAAACTAACAGTTCTAAAACCCAGTTCTTTTCAGAAATTTCTTACAAAAAGAAATGAAACTTCTATATCTAACTGTAACATTAATGAAGTCTTAATGAAATTCTTTTTGAATCATGGAGCTGTTTCAGGACAGATACTCGGACACATGTCTGCAGATTATCACTTTTTCTGAGATTTTAGAAAAGTATTAGTCATTACCTAAGAATCTAATAAGTGATATGGGCTTCTAAAAACTAGTATTTTTATGATCATATTGTACAAAAAAAGGATAATTCTTTTTTTACTTTTTGACACTAAGTTGAGACAAACTTTTTGGGGGTTGTCATTATTCTGTCTATTACAATTAGAAAAAGCATTTTTCATTGTAAAAAAATAGTAATAGATAAGATCATAATACCTGAAATACGAAATGTATAGCAATACGAATTCTTGAACCGATTATTCTTTTTAGCAGCTAGTTAATTTTAAATTTTTCAACAATTCATCGTTATGATTTCACAAAATACTTATAATCTCTGAAGAACAAAGCAGATTCGTTTATAGAATGTGGTAGTGTGATATCTACGATAAATAAATATTCATTAATTAACTACTTCTTAGAAACGTAATGATAGATTATTAAACGTAATGATAAATAGATCTTAGAAAGTGTAAGCGGATAGAAATTAAAAATTATCTCATTTAGAAGTCAATAGAAATTCCATACTTATCAGGCACAATCTCATTTGTTAATATTTTTTTGTCTAACTGATTTTTTTCGTAAAAAAGAGTTTTGTCTAATGGGTGCAACTAGATGCATGAAATGTATTGCACAACAATGGAATCATTTTTTCCGCTGTCCCATTGCAGTAAATCGCGTTTCTTACCTTAGGCATTTACACTGTAGTCTCCTCTCGATCATCCATTTTCCAATACGTAAATAAAGAAAAATCTGATGTATTTATTTATCTTATTCTCTCTTTTTATTTCCGTTCGACTGTTTGTAGAAGAATACTAATAAACTAGACATTTACCCACCTCTGCGATTACTCTGCCTATGATTCGACGAATTTCTCATTCAGCTATTCGTTACAGCTTGCAACACGTTTTGTTGATTGTCGTTTCTTTCGTTGTCCTCGAGATAGCTAATAAAGCTGTAATAGTAGGAGGAAAATTTTCGCCGCTAGTAAGCAGCACTGGTCGGCTCGCTATTTCGCCTCTCGCGCTCTCTCTCCCCCTTTCACAAAGCCACCCCGTTTTATCGATAACGTCGCGGCGTTGCCGCATTACAGTTTTTCCCGGGAAATCGTTACGTCAACTTGCGCTTCGCGTTTTATGAAAAGTTGTAAATACTAATGTTAAACGGTGGATGCAGAGAAAATAATAAAAACCGTTCGATTATTATTTTACAGATCTCTGTATGCTCTGCTTTATCACTAGTTCGTGCACCCGCCGATGGATGGCAGTGGCATATAACAGGGTGCAGCCTTCAACCCTGGCGCGAGATTTGAATAGGGGTTTTTTTTTATACACAGAGAGAATTTTCTAATAAAAATTATAACGAAATTCAGGGTAAAAATTACCGTAAATAACTATAAAGCTGGGACACTCCTACTTTCTGGCACTTTTTACTGATATTTTACTATAAAAATTATCTCATTGACTACAAATTCTACCGCACAGACTATAAATTTTACCGCACTGAATGGTAAAATTTACCTGATTTGAGAAAAAAAAGACAGCTGATAAAGGAAATAACTGAGCGTGTACACATTTTAGGTTAACTCAAATATAAATGTGTATAAATGTACTTATTTAAGTATTAATGATACTGCTACAATAATTAGAAGAAAATCCAGATTTTTAAAAAATATTTCGTACAAATTTTACCACAAATTTTGGCTTTCTCTAAGATTCGTACAGGGAACTTTTACTCTGCGGCAGGCAAATTTTTACCCTTCAGTACGGTAAAATTTATCGTAAATATCAATAAAAACTGCCGGAAAGTTAGAGAGTCCCAGCTTTATAGTCATTCACGGTAATTTTTACTGCGAATTTCGTCATAATTATTATTAGAAAATTCTCTCCGTGTATGATCAATTTATATGGTGAATGTAAAATAGTATGATGATAACAATTTTTGTTAGTAGTCATGTACCTACATATTTCATCGGGAATCAATTAATTATTCATGCTTTTAGCAAGAACAATGGTCAAACATTTTATGAAAATATTTTGAGTTGTAACTTTCTGTTCGTTAATTAGGCTTTTTCACGTCTGACGTCACGACCCCATGTGACCGAACGCTTGGAGCACAAGATTCAAAATTGCGATGATATATTTTGATTAATATAAAATCAGCGCAATTATTTCTGAGTATTAAAAAATATGCAAAAGATACCTCTTTTACTAAGCTACCTAATTAATGTTAATAAACCTAAATAATGTTAAGCACACTTAATTCGATACCTAAAAATATTGTTTATTTATGATCAAAGCATGAGCGGTCAAAAATGTTATCGTATAATTGCGATTAAATTAGCTAGGATATGATTTAATCGTAGTTGAATAATGGTGAAATATACTAACGAATTTAGTATTCAATATTCTATAGATAATACATTTTTTCTAATAGCAAATTTGCTTGAATAGCCCATTTTATTTATTTTTTTAGGTTAAATCATAAGTATTTATGCAATTTTATTGTTTTTACTGATAATTTGTAACAATAATATTACAAAATGTAAGTATATATCATATGCAATTATTTTCTTGTTAATGTTATTAAGTTAAAAATCTAAGATAGTCATTTAAAAAAAATATATTTTTAGAAAAAGTCTGGCAGTGTAAAAATGTATATTACATATATTTAATTCAATAAAATATGCAGGAAAATAATTGCATCCCTGATAGCACATAACATTTTTAAAACGTTTTAAAAAGGTCGCATCAAAACACCTTTTAACGTTTAAATGAATAAATTAAAAATACGTTTCCATAGCGTGTTAAAAAGGTGCGAAATGTCCGCAATTTGGCTCTACTGGCAGAATATAAATCATTTTAAAAACGATTTAATAATGTTATTTTATAACTTTGATGAGTTAATTAAAACAGTAATATTTTAACGCCTGAAATACGTTTTAAAAACCTTTTATTGTGCCAGTCGAAGAGTAAAAGTAGTTATACCGCTAGATGGCGTTCGGCACTTTATCCGAAAGTGACGGAATTTGTTCTCACTTATTGCATAAGAATGAAGTGTTTAATGTATAATATATATATATATATATATATATATATATATATATATATATATATATATATATATATATATATATATATATATATATATATATATATATATATATATATATATATATATATATATATATATATATTTAAATACGAACTTGTAGTAAATAATAATATGGCTCCAAGTAAATTCATATAAAATGTCGTATGTATTTTGTTATTTAATTATTAATTATTTTGTTATTATTTCAAAATATTGAAAACGTTTTAAAAATGTTTTATAATTTTGCCTACTGAACGAAATTGCGGACATTTCGCACCTTTTTAACAGGTTATCAAAACGTTTTTTAAACTTATTTATTAAAACGTTAAAAGGTGTTTTGATGCAACCTTTTTAAAACGTTTTGAAAACGTTATGTGCTATCAGGGATATGATATACTTTCACATTTTGTGATATTATTATTACAAATGATCAGTAAAATTAATAGAATTGTAAAAATACGTTACCATTTAACCTATAAAAATCGCTATTATAAAAAATGTATTATTTATACTATATTGAATACTAAATCATATCCTAGCTAAGTTAATCGCAATTATACGGTAACAGTTTTTGACCGCTCATGCTTTGATCATAAATAAACAGTATTTATAGGTAGCAAATCAAATATGCTTAGCATTCATTAGGCAGCTTATCAAAATATGTATTTTTGGCATATTTTTTGATACTCAAAAATGATTGCGCTGATTTTATATTAATCAAAATATATCATCGCAATTTTGAATCTTGTACTCACAGCGCTCGGTCACGTGGAGTCGTGGCGTCAGACGTGAAAAAGCCTAGTAACTAAAGTCAATACAAACTTATCACTAAATATAACATCCGTTTACGTACATTACGAAATGAATAAAACGCAAACTACACAATTAAAAGATAAGAGAATGTAAAAATAGAATAACAATTTTTATCACACATTTGGTTTTGTGGTAATTTATTTATTAATAATAGTGCGTGTAGAATTTGTGGAGTATTTTATAATTTTTTTTTCACTCAATGAATTGCATTTTTCATAAAAAATATATTATAAATACGCATTTCAATATTTGCAACTAATAGTATTATCTTACAAATGTATAAATAAATATTGTTGGCTGGTAAAATTTTCTTGGCACGTTTAAAAAAAATCATTGTGTAGGGTTTGATAAGATTATGAGTAAGTAGATTAATAAAGTATGCATATTTCTCGTAGTAATAAATCAGCAATAACTTGTTAATTTATTATTAACTTATTAATTAGAACTAATTTGTTTGATTCTCAAAGATATTTTGGTGTAAAAAGGTTACGTGTAATAAATTAATTATTTTTTAGATAATGTTAAACCTTTAATGTAAATTTAATTATGTAAACGTATTGTAAAAATGTGTTTTATTTATGTTGATAAATCAGTTCTGAAGAGGACGACAATAAAATTGCCGAAACTTTAACATCAAATAAATAAAGTTGTTGTTTTTTGTTGACTCAGCCAAAATCGATAAACTCACGACTTTTAACACCATGATTGAGTGACAACATCATTCTACATTGATCCTCAAGTGACTTGAACCTACAAATCTTTGCACCTCACAAGAAACATTATGCAAACAAAATAATACTGATTGCTAAAAAATTGATGAAGAAGTGTCAATAAGCTTTCAGAATTTTTCTTATATATATATTTTTTTTTTTTTAAATAATATATTTTAATGTAAATATTTTTTTATTTAATATTTTTAAGCCTGTTTTCAACAAGAGCATAGTATAATGATAGATTGTGTCGTCACTATAATACAAAGAGCTTTCGCAATAACTCGCAGAATTACGTATTTAAAATTTATGATTAATATTCAAAGTTTTACACAGTTGATAAGCTAATTATAACGAAAGGGTACTTGTATATGAAAAATACATAGATAGATTAGATAGATTAAGATTTATTTTGCACAAGTAAAAAATAACAAAATTTTCTAGGAACGACTAATTTTGTGAAACAAATTCTAAAAATTAACATATTATTATTCCGAACGAATGAAACACAAATTCCACTGAGAAAACCCATATCGTAAAATATTACAATATTTAATATGTAGCGGAAAATTAAAATTAAAAGACGGTATGTATTCCTTAAATGGACCTTTCTTAAGTAAATCAATAGTTTCTTTCATCTTCAACGATTTGAATCAATTATTAATAGAAATAGAAAAATAATATTTTTGGATTTAAATAGAGTTTTGCCCAGTACCGCCCACTATAAGCTTTTAGTAAAATGTCTGGTCTATTCGATTAATAATCATTATACTAAAAACACATTCACATGCTAGAAAATAGAATTTTTATTAAGATTATATAGTTTAGCATATGTTAGAAACAAAAGAATCACTATTATTACTCTCTTTGTAATATTTCATTTATCAGTCGTTATTTTATAGCGCTCTTTTCAGCGTTCATTTTACAGCTCAAAAATAAAAAGGAAATCTCAAGAGTATCTTACAAAATAGTTCAAGTTGCTAATAGGTTAAAATAAAATTTAATTTATTACGAAAAATATATATATATATAATATAATATATAGGCGGTCCTGGGCATAAATTGTGCAGGTGGTACTCGACAAGAAATACATTTTACGCAGCGATTACATTATTTCTAAAATACCTCAATTATTTACCTTATCGATCTCCGAATGTCGTAAAATAGAGAAATCGTTTTAAAACAAAAACAAGTCGATGAATCATGAAATTTCTTTTCAATTCCGAATCTTCGTTAATAAATGAAAAAAATGAGCCACAGTTGGCAAAAAATAACCGCGCTGTTCTCGCGATATTTTTGCGAGCAAAATAATGTTGTCAAAAACGAAAACAACCTCAAATATATCAAAAAATAAAGGTCGCTAAGACCTGGGCAATGTATTCAACTAAGAGATAGTATAAAGCTACCTTTTTTGAAAGTTTCAAATAAAATACTGCTGATTTGCTCTAGTAATCATTAGACAAAGAAAATTAATTTTTTTCTCTAAATGGAGAAAAGAATAAAGTCTTGGAAGTTTTACAGAATATTCTTTTCCATCAATCTAATGAACTCAAATTTTTTCAAAAAATGACATTTCCGCGTAGAACAATAGAAGCTTATTTAAAATTCTGGTCGAAAAAGATAGGTAATTTTATGCTCTTTCAAATGCATTTAAACTGAATCGATCATATTATTTCAAACATACTAAAAATCACATTGAAAAAAAAAGAATTATTTTTTACTTCACTTACTAAAAAAAAAAAAAAAATTTTATAGATTACTATAAAACGAAGCGGGGAAAACTATTATTTTTTCAAAAAAATGATTTCTCTTAAAATTATGAATGAAAAATCAAATAGACAAGGACAGAGATATCCGGCGTCCTACTGATCCACATCCGTACATACACACACATGCACGCGCGCGCGCACACGCACACACACACGCACACACACACACATACACATTCACACACGTATCATACACACACACACCCATTTTCTAAAAATTTTGATCCCAATGTCTCAAAACATGTTTCTATAATGATTTTATCATATTTTTTTGTTTACCATTCTAATGTTTCCTGTATGAGGAAGTAAAAAATGTATTAGCCATTTTTTGCAATATCAATATCATAATAACTTGTGATATCGTTTTCTCAGTGTGTTTTTTTAACAGCTAGATAAAATATTTAATTTTAATTTCAAAGTATTGTCAAAACATATGAAATAATCATAAAATCAGAAGACACCTGTAAGTTCTGTATTAGTCGATGACTACCTCCCAAAGCCCCCACAATTCCCACTTCCTCCATTTCTACCAACAACAATCAAAGCACCTCGCTCGAGCCCCGTGTGTCCCACTACCCGATCGCCTCTCCTCATCGTACAAATCCCGAATGAAGAACTCATATCCACATCCAGTGCATCCACATGAAGCAGAAGACAGCGAGCAAAGCAAACGGTAGTAGAGGGAGCGAGAGCGAATCGAGCGATTCTGGGCGTGCTCATCGCCAAGCACGTGTCTATACACACACACTCTCTCACTCTCTCTCTCTCTCTCTCTCTCTTATCTCTCGTATGCGCGCGCCCCGCAGCAGAACAGAGCAGCAGCAATCGATAGCGGCGCGCCGGCTATTTCTTTCTCTCGCTCTCTTGCGCTCGCGCTGCTGACGCACATAACAGAGACGACTCGAGCAACCCCGCGAGCGCAAGCGCAGGCACAGTACCTATACAGTACAGGCCAACACTCCCCCATCACGCGCGGCCGCGCGCGCGCACACATTCAGTTTTCACGTTTGCCTCGCCGCCGCGAGAAGCCGCCCTTGACGATCGCTCTCAGCAGCAGCAGCAGCTCTCTCGCAGTAGCACCAGCAGCAGCAGCTCGTCCTCGAGATACAGAGAAACAGAAGGATAATACACACACCACACACTCACACACACACACACACACACACACACACACACAGTGTGCCCGTGCGTGGAAATCCCTAGATAAGGTAATAACGCGCTCGCGTCTGTTTTCTGTTTCTCACGTATTGCAGTACGCGTACGCGTCGTCGAATGAGAGGCAAGTGCAGCCGTCCGCGCCCCGTACGCGATATGCCATCGGTGTCGTGACACGGCCAACGGCATCGTCCAGTAGCTGCGCTCTTTTTTCGCGCTATAGCCCCCGTGTGCGCGAGTGTGCGAGTGTGCTTTCGCGTCCGCAGCGTTACATACGCAAGCGCGAACTCGTCGAGGCCTCCTGTACTCTGAGCTGTATACGGGGTATAGCTTCTGTGTGTGTGCGCGCTCTCCCGTGGCGGTCGACGACGACGTCGACGACGACGACGACGACGTCCTCTTCGTCGGCGACACGTGAAAGCCACGAAAGCTCGGCAGCGCTCCTCAACAAATCGGGGGTAGGTGAGTAGGTGTTGCCGAGGGGGCACATGCTGCGCTCTTCTGCAGGGTATATTTCTGCGTTTTCAAAGCTTTTTACGAAGTACTGATGTGGAAATGGAATACAAGTAGAAAGACAGCGGCATGCGCCATCCCGTGCAGAGAACGCACTCAATTATAATTTAGTGTTCACAGTTAAGTTGAATGGAATTTGGCACTTTCTGTTTCTACAGGATAAGGAACTGTCGATTTTAGTCGAGTGTGTCTCAAATAACACTCAATTGAGTATTTTTTTCTATGGGATCTAGATCATTTATTGTGCTACAGTGTAAAAAAAGCTCATGTTGTTTTACGCAGGCGAGTAAAGTTACCTCGGTAGCTTACAGCATTAAATGTCGTCAAATTACTGCGCTACGTGCAGTAGATTGACCGTGTCAATATTGCTGAATTGTACATGAACGTGAATTGATCCGAGTGTAGTTTCAATTTATTTTGACTATAAGACGAGCAAAATCACTTTATCAAATACTGGAAATAAAGGCACCGCCTATAGCAGCACTGTAAGCATACAGTCGATCATCATTGTATATACTTTTGTGTAATGATTATAATACATTGCGCAGCAGTGTAAATAAGGTGTGAGTCATTCGTGTACCCAATACTGTCATATTACTGTCACTGGAAGGAAGTACATTTATTTCCAGCATTTAATGAAGTAACTTGATATCCGAGCTTTTACAATGTATAGTCAGTTAGCTGAATTCCAATACTATCCCTTATGAAAAATACACTCAAATGTTATGTATTTACAGTCAAGTTGTGTGTCGGTCTTTCAGTTCACACAAGCTCAAGAACCGTCGATTGTACTTAAATGTACCTGCAATTACACTGAACTTGAGTGTTTTGTTTCGCAAGGGATACATAAACTCTAAATTAACAATCCATCCCAATGTCCCATTATCATCCTAGTAACTCGCACCTCAAATCTCAGTACTCAACCCCCCCCCCCCCTCCCAACTCGCCACTTCCATTTCACATTCTCCACGCAGCTGTAGCCGTAGCTGTACATGCGTGTGTGATAATGAAAATGCGTGAGAGAGGCGGGGGGTGGGTGGGTGATAGTTGCTGCTGGCTGGCTGGTAGTGCAGCTGAGCTGCGACCGGGCGCGACCTACAGCCCTACATTCGCGCTCGCTCGCTTGGCCTGCGGCGGCGTTATATCGCTCTATCCGACCTAACCTCAACGCCCGCTTCCTTTCTTCCTTCCTTCCTTCCTTCCTTCCTTCCTTCCTTCCTTCCTTCCTTCTTTCCTTCCTTCCTTCCTTCCTTCCGTCCTTCCTTCCTTCCTTCCGTCCGTCCGTCCGTCCTTCCTTTCGAGATCTGAGGCTTGTGTGGATGGTATGTATGGAGGTTTTACGTATAGTTGGGAGATTTGGACGCGCACGGGTGTACTGGATGTTTGAGTTTGGGAAGGGAGAGAGAGAGAGAAAGAGATTCTGGGGATGGATGGATGTATGGGGTGGGTGAGAGCCATCTACGTAGAAGCATGTGTTTCAATCCTTTCAATGTCATCATCATCATCATCATCTTCAGGAATTGTATGTGGAAATGTGGCGATAACATGGATGCGTTCGTGAGGTTGGTTTCTATTATAATGTACATGCGAGAGGTACTATATGCCTTCATTATTGAAGCTTTTGGATGCACGCTACGCAATCAATCCCGCTAAAACATGAATGCCATCTTAATTTTTGTCACGCATATGTCCCTTAAGCTTTATGACATTTAAAGGGTTAATCATATTACCTCAAGATTGTTTTTAAAAATTCAAAAAATTCGTTACCATTGTGTATGAGCGATGTTACCTTACTGTAATTTTCGAGAAATATTGTCATGAACCATTGTGTCCGGTTTTGCATTATTTATAGTCAGAGTTTAAGCAATATTGTAAAAATACAAAGGAAAATATTTAGATAAGAGGTTTTCCTGCACTCGCATACTCCATTCGGGAAGTACCATCCGGATGATACCTATTTTTTAAAAGCTTGTAAACAAGTGAAACATTTTCTATTTGTTTTCAGCGAAAATGCTTCTTTTTTGACATATTTCACTGTTACCATATTTTTCGCTCCCTCCCCTAGACCTCGCATAGACGTGTTTAGAAGGTCTTTTCTTTGGTGATTATTGGGAAGTAGTACTTAGGTAACAAACTGAGTACGGGTTATAAATTTAGATCTCAACGCCTCATGCACAGGAAGTAGGTGAACAACCCTGCCGAAAATGTCCGATTAATGAAGATTATTTTTACTCTCCGGAGAATAATTTCCTACTAAAACTGATTAAATTTAATTAACGCTGGTTGGATTGAGTATCCTGCTCCGAGAAATAAAAATTGGAATCGCTTTTAATCCAGCACTATTAGCACGAAACCACGGACTTTAATTACTAGAGTAGTTTTCAAATAGTCTGTATTTTTCGGAAAAGGAACGGAATAGTTGAAGCTCATCCTGCTGTTGGTGATTTAACTTTGTTCCTTGTATTTATTCTTTATACTTTTTATTACTATATATATACATCATAGACGTCAATTATTGTCATATCTGAAGTGCTTGTCTATATTCTTCATTTTTATCAGTATCTCTATTAAGGTATAGTTTAATTATACTTTAATGTATGTGAGAGCAGCGCGAATTTTTAATAGGCAACAAATCGACGCCCCTTACCAAGACTAACACAAAACTAGCACATTTTAGATTCTCTGATTAACACTAACATTTTTATTGATCCTGTAAGAAAATTATAGTTTTTGTCTAAAATTTTGAAAAGTGTTAATTTTTGTAGGAGATTACTGACAAGAACTAGTATTTTTTGAGAAATCGGAAATATACTAGTCTTCGTAAGGAACGCCGAAATAGTCTTTTTTATATTCAAGTAGTCTAGATTAAGTATTTGGCCTTATTCATCCAGTCACTTTATGAATTGAAAAATAAGAAATTCGCGTTGGCGTATATTTTGTACGCGTTTACATGCTCGCGCTAGCACAGTCAGACCCTTGGAAAAATGCGAGTCGACGCCAGAGAGCGACGTGAAATATATTCCGAGATTTATTATTTACGGCTATATGGAAGAGAGCCTCTGAAAAATATGAGCGAGCGATTCGATTTCGCTGCCGTGACTCGATAAGAGTATGTATATCGATTGTGTTTCTATGTAAGCCGTGTGTGTACAAGAGCTACTACACACGTAGACGAATTTGGTGCTGGTCGTTAGCTATCGCATCGTTTACGATTGAATTCAAAGGTGTACATATATATTCAACTCGTGTAAGCTCATCCTCTCCCAGATTAAGCTGCCATTTCACGCAACGAGTAATTCGATGTTCGCTCAAATAATAAATTGCTTTAGACGAAAATTTATTTGACTCTTGTGTTGTGTCAAATATTCTATGAGATATTCTTGGGCTGATATAATATGAGAATTCTTTTAATTATATTTGTGAATGAAAAGCTTTTTTACGATTTAATTTTAGAAAAATATTTTCAGCGAGTATTCTCGGAAATTTTAGTGAGATGACGTGCACTTTTCATAAAACACTGACGTATATGTTTTTTTTTGTAAAACTTATATCTATATTATATATTAAATTAAAGGACATTTTCTAAAAAGTAATATTAATTTTTATTTTTTATTTAAAAAATATAATACAAGTAATAATAATAATAATAAGAGTATTGAACGAGAGACAATTGAATTCGCTGCGTAAAAAAGTACCTTTCAGAAGTTTCCACATGAGCACAATCCTGTCAATTCATTCAGATTCTAGAACTGAGAAGTGTATCCTATATATAGATGTGTATATATGGCTGTGATTGATCTTCGATATACGCGACCGGGTAAAGTACGAAAAACTTGTAATTAATTAATTTTCTATACTCTCCTACTGAACTACTAATGAAGCCATTACCATCGACTGAAGTCTTCAATAATTAAAAATTGTCATACTTTTTTGGGCCTTAATGTCAAAAAGCCCAAATCGCACTCTCAGAACTAGAGTGTGATAAAGGAAAGAGCATTTTTACGAGCTAAAATACTTCCACTTGACAATTATTATTATATAGCATAGATTTTCAAGCTATTTTACGGCTTTTCAATATATAGTTATCATTTTTATTTTTTTTACCAAGTAGATTTTTGACTAAAATCAGGCTACATTTTGTATGATCATAGTTTTGTTCTAAAAACACAGAAGTCACCTATAAATTACACACACATGCGTAGTCTTTACTGGCAACTGAATAGAGTCTCGCTTTAACTTTCAATATCGAATAACATTTATGTTGTTTAGAAAAGCAAAACTCTTTTAGTAAAATAACCAATAGAAGAAGCAAATCTCTACATAATAGAACTCTGTCGATTTTACTAGCAATTTTCTCTGTAATGATATTTAATATTAAAAGTTAAAGCCAGATGGTATTAAAGTGCTAGTGAAGACGAGGCAATAGATCCAGAATCTGAATGGACAATACAGCCACAGGACAAGATTCCACTTACGTGAAAGCTCCCTTATCTCCACCCTCGCGACGCCCGTCCTCACCGCCTCTGTCTATAATTCGCTCGCACAGCTCTGCTCTTGAATATTACCACTGAATAGATCGCGTCGTCGCTATGTATATGCATGTGTGTGCGCGTCTATGTATAATATATACGTATATCGCGCGGGGGCTGGGCTAAGCTATATAACAGACTCGGGCGAAGAGAAAGAGAGGGAGGAAGTGTGTGTGTGTGTGTGTGTTTACACGCTGACGACGACGACAACTGGAGGCGCTCTCCTTGAATCTCTCACTTAATTAACGGTAATCGATCGCCCACTGACCCGATTCTCTTTCTCTGTCGCGCCCGCGCGCACGTTTGTCGCCGCACGTTTGTCGCCGCCGGATAACGCTGTCGATGTGGAGGGAAAATATCGAGAGAGAGAGAGAGAGAAAAAAGGGCCGGCTTCCGTAGCGATGGAGAGATGAAAGTTCTGTGACGGGAAAAACAGAGGCGCTGTATATAGGGAAAAAGGAGGGCCTGCTGAAATGTGCGAAGCTTTGTGCCTCGATTGTCGGTCTATTGTTGTTGTTATGTTGGGGATGGGAGATGTGGCTGATGCGCATAAAGCTTTGAGAGCTTGCGGAGGAGTGATTTTTTTCAACCGGAAAAAATTTTAAATAAGTTGGTAAGAGGAAAACAGTTGTGAAATGAAAGTTTCTTTCTATATGTATTGGTTTGAAAGGCTTAGAATCCGTTTTAAGAAATATTTAACAATCAATGTGAAAAGATCATTTGTAATAAAATGCTACAATGCAGAGTGAGATTGGGAAGAAATCGATCTGGGTACTCAAAATAGTGTATAGTAAAAAAACTGCAAATGCACACCGCGTAAACACTAAACACAATCCCTTCTTTTAGAAGTTATAATTATCAATCTTCAGATTTTTAATATATTATGCACTCGAGAGATGCATGCTGTTGACCATAATCGTTTCTTTCATATGATTGCAATCATCTTCAATGTGTGCTTGTTTTTGACATTGTCGTATACTGTTTTAACCCTTCAACTGGGACTTTGCATTAGTACTAATAATTTATCATATGCTACTTAGTAATTACATGAACAGCATTTAATGCTTGACAATTTAAAGAGAAATTATGATTCACTAACACCCACAAAACGGTTCCACAAATCACAACTATATACGACTTGTCCAGCAATCCCGCGGGTTAAAGGGTTAATACGAAAGCGCGCCTAGATTATTGAGTAAAACAGATTTTTCTTAAATGTATGACTTCTCACTACTCTATTACTGTTTTATCAAAACCTATTCTCAACGCAGTATTTTTATGAGATTGTAGCATTTTTATTAGATTATTGTGTATTTATACGATGGTATTGCTTCAAGATTGTCTGAAACATTGCACATTCTAGTGAGTTACTGCATGCCCGCAATGGTTACGGCATGCTGATTAGTTTGTATACTGTGCAAAGAGAAAAATTTAACCTGAATAATCGTACATAAAAGTTGAAACCGTACACATGAGAAAATAGTACGAGATATGTGTAATATTAAATACCTATACTGGCTTGCATTGGTTTTCGATATTGAAGTAGGCTAAAAATACATGTTAATTAAGTATTGTCGTCGGTTTGAGAGAGACAGTAAGAGTAAGAGTCATGCGTGCATGCTGACGTGATTTTGAGGTTATATATTAACTTGTAAGTTTTCTTGGCGTTCACATGTCTTCCTATTTCAACACCATTCAAAGTACCATTTCTTTCATACTTATATGATCCTCTTACAAAAAAGTGATAACCGTGGAAGAAGTTAAGCATTTAATAGCAAATTAAAAGGAACATCTGTAGCGTAAATCTTTTCCGCTTCGTCGTAAATTTACCTTCCGTCGAAAACCCTAAAACGCATAACCTAAAATAAACAACAGCTTAACTTTAGATTTTGTTCCTGTGATGTGTACCTACATTATTATTATTATTATAATTATTATTATTATTATTACAGTGGCCAGCCATTAATGGTTAGCAGTGATAATGTTTAAAAGACCGTAGCTCCTATATCCGTGGTGATCATGTTCGCATAATAACCGTAGCCACCATTCATGGTTAATGGGACTATCTAGTCCATAATATCCTTGTTCACACAATCACGCCATTTCTCTCTATTCTTTGCAAGGTTCATCCAGTTTCGTAGGTCGGCCCTCAAATTATTCTCCCACCATCGTAGAGGTCTACCCATCGTATAAGTACCCGCAGTTCTTGTGCCTTCTGATTTTCATACTAGTACTTTAAGTGCTGTCCTATCATTTTCCATTCTCGCTACATGCCCGGCCCATCCAAGTCTTCGAGATTTTTAACTCTAGTAATATCCGCTTTTCCGCATAACTCGTTTATTTCCCTATTGTGTAAGATTCTCCATTCTCAGGGTAATTCATCAATCTTGTCTCCAAATATCCTTCTCATAACTCTGTTCTCAAATACTCTGAACCTATCCTCCTCCTGCGTAGTTAGTACCCACGTTTCGCACCCGTATAGGACTACTTGCATAATAATTTTTCTATGTATCTCTAATTTTGTCTTCCGTTATAATAGTCGCGATTTTAGTAATTTGCACACCGAACAGAGGCATGCATTTCCGGAATGCAGTCTTTTTTTTTAATTTCTTTATGCGCCTCATTTTTGGCGTCAATTATAGTGCCGAGGTATTAAAATTCTTCTACTATTTTAACTCATTTCTTCCCAAGCGGCCATTTTATAGTCGATTGGTTTTTTGCCTAAAAAATTGTCGAAAAAAAATAATAATAACCAATAGCACTTTTCTGAAGTAAAATTGTCCGCTCGTTCCGATTCTGAAGTCAGAATTTTGAAATTTCCTTTGGAAAATTCTAAAATGGCGGTTTTAGGCAAAAAACCAATCGACTATAAAATGGCCGCTTGGGAAGAAATGGGTTAATACATTCTCTCATTGGTTTCTCGTGCGTACGTGAGAGTTAGAGTGTATAAATATGATATAGACAGTATAATCATCGTGCTATCCCCCTCTATTTTTGTGTGTAATACGCAGGAAACAGCCTGTCAGAACCATTCGAAATCCACAATGGATTAAAACAAGTGGATACAATGTCAATACTTCTGTTTAACTTAGTATAAGAATACGTTGTCAAGGTCGTACAAAAAAGCGGGAAAGGAGTAATACTGAATGGTTTCGTAACGCAATTGCTAGCCTATACAGACGATATAGATATAATAGGACAGAAAAGGGATACCGTAATAAGAAACGTTAAAATACTAATAAAAACGGCAAAAGAAGTAGGACTAGAAATTAACGAAATGAAAAAACGGAATACATGGTTACTGACAGATCGGCACCCGTAAATGAGTGTAGCGACCTGAAGGTGTTAGACAAATCCTTTAAAATAGTAGAAGAATTTCAATACCTCGACACTATAATTGACGCCAAAAATGGGCGCATAAAGAAATTAAAAAAAAGACTGCATTCCGGAAATGCATGCCTCTGTTCGATGTGCAAATTACTAAAATCGCGACTATTATAACGGAAGACAAAATTAGAGATACATAGAAAAATTATTATGCAAGTAGTCCTATACTGGTGCGAAACGTGGGTACTAACTACGCAGGAGGAGGATAGGTTCAGAGTATTTGAGAACATTGTTATGAGAAGGATATTTGGAGACAAGATTGATGAATTAACCTGAGAATGGAGAATCTTACACAATAGGGAAATAAACGAGTTATGCGGAAAAGCGGATATTACTAGAGTTATAAAATCTCGAAGACTTGGATGGGCCGGGCATGTAGAGAGAATGGAAAATGATAGGACAGCACTTAAAGTACTAGTATGAAAACCAGAAGGCACAAGACCTGCGGGTACGTATACGATGGGTAGACCTATACGATGGTGGGAGAATAATTTGAGGACCGACCTACGAAACTGGATGAACCTTGCAAAGAATTGAGAGAAATGGCGTGATTGTGTGAACAAGGATATTATGGACTAGATAGTCCCATCAAGGATATAGGAGCTGCGGTTATTTAAACATTATCACTGCTAACCATTAATGGCTAGCCACTGTAATAATAATAATAATAATAATACTCCTACTCTAATCATCGTATCAGAATTTAAGTTAGTTACCATGGAGCTTGAAACCATAAGAAGAGAACCAAGAACTTCGCTCCATGCAACAGATACCTTAAACTTTGAATCATTGCGTATGTTTGAATTTCGTGAGTGAATTATATGTAGTGAGCCTTTCTATATAAAATAATATTCGTTTCTTTCTCGTTTTTGCGATTATAAGCTGAAAAGTGTAAGCGAGTTAATACATTAAATGCTAGGTAAATGAAAGTTGTGAAAATAAACCAACAGACGAGTCGTGCTCCTTAATAAATAACCTGAAATGTTTGATAAAACAAGCAAGAATGGCCAAATAGCTAGATTGAGAATAAACTTTCATGTGTTTACCTGTTCCAGGTGCAGACGAGAGCATCGCGCGCTCGATCGAGACACAGAGATCGGGAGAGAGAGATCGGGAGAGAGAGAGAGAGAGAGAGAGGGATCCAGCCGCTTTAAGTAAGCAGCTCTAGCTGACACGGTGGTCGCTTTGCTAGTGGTGCCTCGCTACCAGGAGGAGGCTGTCGTGCGGGTCCCGGCTGGGATCTTGGCCGGATGTGATGTGGTGGAGGCCCACGGGGGGCCTCGTCAAGCGGCAACCGTCGGCTCCGTGCTGCCCCAGGATGCGCCGACGTACGGGGCGCGGGTCCTCGTGAGGGCACCGAGCCGGCTGGCGCGCGGTGTCGAGCTGCTCTCCGAGGACGAGGACCCCGGCCCCGGAGGAGGATGGTGTGACGTGCGCGGGGGCGGCGGCGGTGGCGGCGGCGGCCGGTCGCATCTCGTTTATGGAGGCGGCCGGTCGCGCGGCGGGGCCGGGGTCGAGCAGCTGCTCCTCGACTCCGAGGAAGAGGAGCTCTCGCTGCCGCCGCCGCCGCCCTCGTCCAGCATGTCCAGGCAGAGGGATCTGAGGGAGCACCATCTGCGAGGCGGCGATGCCAGGGACTACGGGGAGAGGTTGGACAGGAGGGGTCATCATCATCATAGGAGAGGGGGCGCCGGGGATGATTATGACTACGAGCCGCACTCGGGAGCCGGGCCCGGGGAGAGGGGAAGGGACACCGCCACCTCCTCCGCACTCGCCAATAACCAGGTGAGCGTCTTTCCATTTTATTCTTTATGCGGGATAATATTCAGATTTACAAAATGTCACGAGATTTTACCTATCACTCAAATTTTAGTTCAAGAGAGTGATACGCATAACACCGTTTACATTCAATTTTCGTTCAATAGTTGGTGAATCCGCGACAGTCTAGTTGGATAAAATTTTTTACAAATCTTACAGTGAATAATATCTATGTAGGTGTGTTCTTATTATATTAAACAAGCGAACTTATTTAACCCTTTAAGTTCCAGATTACCAAAAAAGCGAGAAAAGTTTCATTTGCATTTAGTTATCTTTAGAATTATCTCAAACCTAGATTCCTACAGTTTATTAAAGTAAAATTTAGCTCTAAATATGATTTATAGGTGATCTACAATCAATTAAATTTGAATATCTAACATGCATAAATACATAATATGATTAAAAAATCTTATAAGATTGGATTGAAAAATTAGCTCGTATGATCGTCCTCTTTTGTCCAGATTTTAATACTACGAGTATTTCATATGATCATAATCCACATGAATACACAATCGGTTGATTTACGGATGCGTTCGGACGAAACCGGATAAGATAAGAAAATTAATCCAATCTTGTCCGAAGTTTGAATCCGGTATTATCCGGTATGATCCTGTATCATCAGTTATTTAAACCAGGGTGATAGCTTGTTACTGTTTTTTCTTGTTGACGATATTTATACTTTTGCATTATGGAAATTTTATTGAAAAAATTCTTTTCATCATTTAAAGTACCCATCTTTTATATTATATGGTTCCTCAGATTGTAATATGAAAACCATGTATCATATAAATTTTTATATTTTAAATATACATTGACGCATGAACGACCTTAATAGTCTAAGAAAATACGCACTGCTTATACGTAACAAATACGTAAGAATTTGCGATAATAAATTATGTAGGGTTGTTTTCGAAAAAATAACATTATTTCCTTCAGTAAATAGCTTATAGTGTGACGGAAATGGGTCAGGGAAAAAAAGAATGATAAAAAGTAATCTCGGATTATCTTTAAATTAATATTAATATACTTATTTTCCAAATGCGAATGTATTTTGTCTGGAACGCTGAATGCAGATAGCAGCCATTTATTCGTGCTTTGCAATTGGTCATTGTGATATTATATAACTCAGATGATGTTATGCCCCAGACTTGCTGATTGCGCGAGCAGCCAGATTTATCGCAAACTAACCGAGATCTTGAGGGTGGGGCTAAATTGGATACACGTGCATTCAATATGGCTATAAGTTTGAGCTTTTTTCTTAAATGTTTATCACCAGTTTAGGGGCCTCCCATAAATTACGTAAGGCTTTCAGGGGGGAGGGGGGTCTGAAAATCAGATCAGTGAAAATGTCTGACAAAGGGAGAGTCTAAAATTTTCAAAAAAGCCTTACGTAATTTATGGACGGCTCCTCAAGACTGTAAACTTATAATTTAATAATTAATTGTGTACTTATTATTTAAAGTCGCCTAAGGTGACTAAGCGCAATGAAAACTTTGACATTTACAATGATTAAAATAGAAGACCATATTCCGTTTTCAAAACCGACTGCATAAATATATATTTCAAAAAGTCCGTTATACTTATATCCAACTCCAAAGGAACTAACTCCGAATTCAAATCGAAATTAAAATCACAATTTAAATCGAAATTGTTAAACAACGCTACGGCATTTATCAAGTCTAAATATACAGTCCGCGGATAACAGAGCAGACATGAGCGTAAAGGTCTGCTCAGGTCAAAGATAAGCGGAGAAGGCGGGCGAACAAGGCGAGAAAAATGAGGAGGGAGGAGAATAAGATTCGCAATCGCTTCCACGCGTCTTTTCCTTTCCTACTCTATCTCTCTCTCCGTATATTTCCATCCCGATCCAAGAGTCTGGACTGCAATCTGGAGTCCGAGATATCCAGGCTACTGGTACTGCATCTCCGCATGGCAAAACCCGGTTCCGCCGAATATAGGTCAGTACTACTAAGCTCGCGCACGAGCGAAAGGGAGGAGAGAAAGAGAAAGAGAACCGCGGCGTGTATATATAAGCACGAGATGCTCCTCTGCTCCTGCTTCTTGCTTCTCCTCCGCAGGATTCCTCGGAACTCCAAGGGACGTGTATTCGCTGCTAACGGCAAAACGAGTTTGCCCTCCTTCGCTTCTTCCTCTTTCTTTTTTGTTATTCTTTGTGCCTTGATTCGTTTTCGTTCTAAGACTCGCTCTTGCATCCTTCGTCAAGATCCTCCTGGAGGGAGGAGGTTGTGTTCCTCCTGTTGGCATTGCCGAGGATTCGGCCGAATCGATTAATCGATGGGCGAGCGTTGAGGTTGGCTTCGTTAATTTTACCGAAGTATGCAGGGGAGAGGATTGGATGCTTCGACTGTCAAATGTGCATTTGACATACATATAGACAATTGAATTTCAGAATTGCTCATTTCAATGTTTGAAATTGTAGGTTTTAAGCGTGGCAAATATTTTGATAAAATATTAAGGGCGGAGAAAAGTTAAATACAAATCTTTTTTCCGCAGAATGATCTACATTTTTATCGTATTTTTGATTCTATTGATTTGAATGTAATTTCTTGAAATTTTTTAGGAACTTTGCTGGTAATTCTGGAAGATATGATTGTTTTTGAGAAAGAATATGACGATTGACATCCAATCTTGATTAATAAAATTATCAAAGTTGTACGCAGAAATAGCATGAATTATCAAAATCGTTGAAAAACAGGTTCAATACAAAATCCAGTTTATAAAATCGATATATATATATAATTTCGAATGGTCACATAGCAATTAAAACAGTATAATACAAAAATACAGATTATTGATTATTTAAGAATTCGATTTAATATTTTTCTATAAAAATTAAAATAATATTATAATAAATTGTTTCGATTGTATGGAATTATAATAAAGTAATTTATCTGTTTAGATAGAAGTAAAGTTGATACTTTTGGATACATAATTATTCTCGTTATGATTTTCGAAGCTGACAAATTGTTTACTGCATTCTTGTGTATGCTTTCGTTTTCTGCAATTTCCTTGTCCATCTTCGGTGTAGAAATTTAATTCTCATCACCAACAACTATTAGTCGTCTGTGATATAGTAGGTAGATACAAAGAGTAATTGCTGAAATAAAACGTCTAATCGAATGCAGATGCTTGCGGATTTTCTTCTTTTCTGCCGAGCTTGCGTGTCTCGGCAGCTTTCCTTTTCAATCATACGCACTTGAACACGTACTGCCTCATTTTTCGCTTTGGCTGTTAAATCGAACAATCGACTTACCGTGATCCTTTGATTAAAATAAGAAATAGAGCTGCTGTTTTTTCGTCGAGACATAATTCCTTTGACAAACTTCGAATTACTTGACACGTTCATTTATTCAATTGTATTTTTTATTACATTAAAATAAAATTAAAGCTTTTAACTGTAATTGCCAGAAAAAAGGTTTCTAAAATATTTAACTGTTTTGTTTAGATGAAAAGTATAAGGCAATGATATGGTAATATCAGCAAAAGATGGATACTTGTATAATAACACTGAAAATGGCTTAATACTATGTTAGTTATTAAAATTGAATTAATTGAAGGATGATCTTTTCTTAAATAAACTATTCGATGTGCATATTGACAAACTGTCGTATGCTTCTTTAACCAAGTAAAGATCTGGAGCATTAAAGGGTTAATAATTCCATTCTGACACGTGTGAGCTTTCCACGTGTCATACTTATCACGACACCATAGAACACATCTAAATCTTTTTTAATATACTTTATGTGTTAATTCATCGCTTTCTATTGATAAAATACTATCTTTATTAGGTACCAATCGATAAAAGTCCGTTTTTTAAGAATTTGGAGTTATTTATTATCTCTCCCTTTTACGCACTGAACTTTAGTAAACTACTAGAACTCGACACGCGCACTGCGCGCGCTAATATTCGAGTTTTACTCAATGAAAATATGGGAAATTTCTTGCGAATGACATAAAAAAATTGAATGCATTTTTTTCATTTTCTTCATAACTACAATCTTTGATATATTTTTAACTCGTCCTTCAATTTTATCCTGAATTTCTTTCAGATATAAATTTGAAAACAATTTTTTAATTAAAAATGCATATCCACAAAGTTAGAGCCGGTTGAAATTTCGTGTGACGTCACGATCCTGTTACGTAGTATATCTATAGATATATACATGGGTTACGGAACGAACGAACGTCGAACGATTGTGGTACGATCGCTATAATCGAACATACCCTACAATCTGCTCTATCTCTGTTGATATTCGTTTAATTAAAAAAAATAAAAAATACATCTCGAATATTTTTCGATCCCGGGTAAAAATGGCTCATATATGATCATATATATGTCATATATATAACGTTTCATATATGAGCATATATGATCATAAACGACTTATGGCAATACATGAACATATCTGATCATATATGAACAGATAGGGGAGGATGGAATATTGCCGGTCACCTAAGCAAACATGCTTGTTATTTTCACTTTCAAATTGTTTTTTATTAACTTTAAATAATTATTCTGTTAGTTCAAACCATTGACTTTAAATATTTCTTATTGATTTAATATAAAAATGTAAGATATCGAAGTTATAAGATGAAATAAAAGAAAGCATTTTGATAGGATTTACTTCACATCAAAGGATAATACCGGTCAGCCTTGATACAATTCCGGTCACTATTAAAAAGTTACTTCTGTATTTGAAAAATTTCTTTAAATCAGTTAAATTAACCTTCATATGACCAGTCGTGTTATTATTCGTACTTGCATAGTGAAATATGTAACACATAATCACTGTTCAATCAAAAACATTTAAGCAAAGTTGCCCTACCTGAGAGAGCAGTGCAACGTTTTCTTCGTAATTTAAATTCAAATCACAAAAAAGCAATAGGTTTAGATTGTTCAAATTAATAAAGTTGGAAAAATAACTGCATAAAGTAACAAATAATATGCATAAAAGCTTATTTTATAGACCAAATTTCTTATAAAAATGTAGACCTGAACTTTGATTGTGTATAATTCCTTAATAGAACTGAATAGAAGGTTATTTGGGCATTAGATTAATTGCATTTTATGTTGCGTTTAATATACTATTCGAATTATTACCTAACAATGTTTAGATTATTGAAAATAAGGGTGACCGGAATTAGCCAGTGACCGGCATTACCCCGTTCTCCCCTATGCTCATTTATGGCCTTTTGTCATTAAAATATTTGTTCGGGGGGATTTTTCATTATACGACTTAAAAAACTGCACTGAACTGAAATAAAGTTACCACTTTAGAAAGTATCATCCGGATGATAACACTCAAACTGAGAGACTGAGCTATGATACTATGATTTTAAAAATATTTTCTGATGAGCATTTATTAAAAAATTGATTTCATATATGCCCATATATACCCATATATGATCATATATGACTATACACGATTATATAAAGGCCAAATGAGGTGCCATATATAAACATATATAATGATTTACCACATATGACTGTATACGATTATATGACTGTATATGCTTACACATGACTATTTCTGAATCCTTTGGAACATCCAAATGAAAGTTTTGATATGTCCGTATGGGTATATGTATAATGGTATAAAGCCATATATGACCATAAACGTTCATATATGCTTATATGTTGCCATAATACGTTTATGCTCATACAGAGGGTGATATTTACACATCTGATGATATATGATCATATATAAGTATATATGATCGTACATGAAGTCAATTTTACCCGGAATATTCTATCTAACGGACCTAATTGATTTTTTCATGCATGTTCCCTATTGTGGGAATCTGAGAAAGGTCGTCCATTTAGGTGGTTATGGCATTGATATAGGGATAGCGTGTACATTCGATAGAAAGTTTTTCTAACTCGAACATTTGAAGATTTTAATAAAATACTGAAACTTCATTGAATGAAACACATAGTTTCGTTACCCTCATTAGAAGAAAGAAAATAAAATTTTTCTATGCAGAAGATCTTTTACGTACATTTAAAGTCTACAAATCCATAATGTTAAGGGTTTATGTTATATTATAGCGCCTTATGTATTTGTACAAAACTATTTTACAATGTCATAAATTTCTTTAGAGGGTGATCAAAACCTACGTATAAAAAGTCAGAATGTAATGGTCGACTTTTCTTACATTCGCATAAATCGGTGTTGTACTTTTACTAACCAATGAAAATAGTTGAAATAAAGAAATAAAGGTCTGAAAAAATTCTGAAAAATATATTCTAAATATATGATTTGCAAAACAAGACCATTCTAACATTTTTTCTTTATGTACCTTTTGAAATATAATAATTTAGTGTCATTTCATTTCATTTCATCTTTCACAAGCATCTGAAAATGCAATAGCTCATCTATTATATTGAATTAAAATTATTTTAAAAATCGAGCTCTCGCGTTCACCTTTCCATACCGTCACCTAACACACGACCACGCGTGTGCATACCAGACTCGTTTTCACGACAGCGAATGTTACAGTGAAGACGGTGCCTTTTCTCTCGATCTAGATCACAGCAACTTACGCATGCACACTTATGTTCGAGTTTTCGAGAACAGCTGATGTTCCTTCGAGTTTTCGAGTTTTCGAGATTAGATTATGTTCAATTCGATACATGAGCTGGGTGCATTTTTACATAGGGGATATGTTACAATTAAAATATTGTTTACGCAAAGAAGATACAACCGAAAAACTATAGAAGCATAAAAATATAAATATTTTATTCGAAAGCGCGTGTCTGGCATTCGGTCTCAGCGAGAGCAGGAGATAAAGGAATCAGTGATGAGCATCTAAGATGTAGCACACAATGCACACGCACGTACATACGTTTCAAATGGTTATTGAAGCTGGCAAACTGGATATGAGAACAGAAGATATACTCGCGGGTATGTAGTTTCAAATTTGGTACAACCGTTCAGAAGTTTTATGCCATACAGGCTTCAATGTCGGATTTCAAATGCAACACAACAGCGTACCTGCAGACTACGCAGTCTTATATAGACACAAACAACGAGAGACTGCGGGAATATATACTATATATACACACACGAGTGAGGGGCAGAGCAACGCGACGTGGCGCAAGCTTTACTGACAATGCGATCGCACTGAACTGAACTGAAGTTTATTATATGCTTAGCCTGGCTACAATAGCGCCGAGGGGAAGTGTAACGAAGTTAGCGCTCGCGCGCTAGCAACAATGCAGCCGCGTTTGCATATGACTCGCGAGAAAAAAATCTTTTATGCTCTTTCACTCGTCTATATGTACACAATGGGTGTAGTTTTAAAAAATATACATTATTAATTATGCAAAAAACTGATGGGAAGTTCGGCAAATTAATGCGCAGTAGTTGCAACAGTGTAAAAGTGCATCAGCTGCTTGAGATACGAGAAGTTCGATAAAAAAAGGGAAGAGAGGAATTCTCGCGAGTGCGTTCGACCTTGAGCCGGTCGACTTGAATGAAGTTGATTTTCTTTGGGAGTGCTGTAGGTCGCCATTAAGACCGCGCGCTCAGAAGGAAATTCAGACTTTGATGTCTGGTGCTGATTGGTCGATTCAAAGCCTACCCCGCTATACTAGCGCGGACTGTTAACCCTATTCCAGTCCGACGTTTTACTTTATTTTCATTTCAAATGTGCTTTTTCCCGTTTGAAAGTCAAGGGCTACTGCTACTGCAGCTCACGCGGAACCCACCATAAGACTTGCCTAGTTATATCGTTTTGTTATTTCCTATTTTCGTTAATATTTTTGTTGGAATAATGTCATTTTTATCCTTTACCGTGGAAAAAAATGTAGTGTAGTATTAGTCACTATGATACCAGACTGGAAGTTTATTCAGAAATCTATGATATTTTCTTCCGGTTCAGACAAAATCTAGGCATTCGTGACATTTACTCAATGTCCAAACTCGAAGTATAGAAATCCATGATATTTACTTCCGATCTGGATCCTAAGGTCACGATTTATAATCTACACCCCAGGAAGTAGGTGCGCGAAGCGTAAAACAAAATTCAGGAATTCGCGACATTTACTCAAGGTTCAAACCGAAACTATATATATATATCTAAAACTATATAAACTATAGGGATCCATTATATTTATTTTTCTATTCCGGATTTATATACCGGGACGCCGCCCCCCTCCCTAGTTTGTTATAATAATATTTTTGTTGTTCATGAATACTCAGTAATACATGATAATTTATTTAAGTGCTTTTTCATCTTCAAAAGTAAAAAATTATTTACGGTTCGCGTTAAACGCTTAAACTATAATTAAGTATTATACTTATGTATAACAAAACGATTGGATTTCGTTTTGCAATTTTAGGCATATGTCTGATACTCTGGCTGATGCCAGATTCGTGGTGGCAGACTAGGGCCAGACTAGTACCCTACTAATTTTTATTACGCTTCATTATACTTTTGTGCCGGAATAATATAATTTTTATCCTTTTGGCCTAAATTCTTGTTGAAATAATGGTCAGAGCGTTTCTTTTTGTGGTGGCGACGAGAGGCGAGGCACTTTCGAGTATTATAACCACGCCGTGTAAGGGTCGATCGGTGGGAAGAGAAAAAGAGAGCGCATGATGAGTGTCTGGCGGGTCTCTCTCTCTCGGACTTGAAGAATATTTCGTCTCATAAAGATCCTAATGAGCGAACCTCGGGATTATTTAATGGTGCGTATATAGATGTGAGCGAGCAGGGGGCAAGCTATAGTCTGTCTCTCTCTTTCTCTCTCTTTCGTCTCTTGCTTCAGGTATAAAAGCTAAGCGAGAAAGATGGATAAGCAAGGCGTGAGAGGGGATATATAGTGGTGAGGCGAGGTATGCCAACTCCTCGGCAGGTATGTAGTTTTGAGACTCTATAGTTTCTACTTTTCTATAGTTCAACTTTGATAAAAATACCTTCACACACAGAAAAGCCTCTTTATAGCATCCATTCGCTTTATGGTCAAACTGGATTTTCGTATACATTACGCATATATGCGCCAACTTTATTTCTTCTTCTTCACCTTCTTCTTCTTCTTTTATTTTTATTAAATAATCGAAAACTTTTATTGATCATTTTGTGATCGCAAGGTAAAAGGATTATATATATATATATATATATGCCTAATTTTTTGTCGAATTGAGTTAAGACTACCATAACATTTTTTAAGGTATTTATTTAGAGTACCGAATGCACGTTTATTCTTTTAGATAAGAATAAGCTTGAAAAGGGGCAAAAGCCTATTTAAGTTCTTTATAAATTGTAGCATTTCAACTGCAATATCTTAAAATCGCTCGCAAGTGACATGCAGTTATTAACAATTAAGCTTTTCAGCTTCATAGAAAAAGGATATTATAGACTTTAATGTATATTGTAATTGTTAGCCAACCCGAAAGCGTCAAGTTTTTCATATGTGTTAATATCAATAATATTCTTTTCTCAATATTGAATATTTCCTAAAACGTAGATCTATAATCGAATACCTCTTAGCCACGTTTCATGTACCGAGTGACAGCGGATCGTCTGCGTTATTCTCCTATTCTTCCAGGCGTGTTTTCCAGCCATCTGGTATACTTTCGAAAGAAAATCATCTTTCCCAACTAACATATTTTCTCTCTTTTTTCATTTTCTCGCTTCCATGTACCTTTCTCTTCTTTCCACTATTCACCTACGCTCATAATACGTATATATATATAATGTAACTCGCGTGCGTCCGGCGTATCCGTGACTGCGTCCATCTCCTTCTCTTCTTCTCGATTCTGGTGGCTTCAGGTAAATCGAAGAGGTAAAGGCGCACAGTATATATAAAACTCGTCGCGTCGCATCGCATCGCGCTTGCTCGCGAGTGCCTATGAGCTAAGCCAAATCGGAGCCAGCTGAGCGAGAGGATTGGCTCGTCGGTGAGTATATAGGTATACGAGGAACCTGCAGCTGAACCTGAAGCTGAAGCCGAAATGCGTGTGATCCTCTCTGTGATTCCGTATACATACATAGCTTTCGCCTCCGATGAGCGAGGGGGCGAGAGAGAGGCAGATAGAGGCCCGGTATTCGATTTCAAGATGACACATGCAGTTAACATTTTTCGAGGAACTAGCTCGCGAATGTACCTATATACCTGCTGCTGCATCCTACAGAATTTCTAAACTCCCTCTCTCCCGTTTATGCTTTTTACTAGGGCAAAAAGTCCCTTAATTCAAGGCTATAGATTTTAATCGCCTCGAGGTATTTCGAAAATCCTTACCCATGCGTGTATACCAGGCTGCTGTGTGTGTGTGTCTTTGAAAGGCACTTGTTATTCTCGGCAAATCGAAATTCAATGTTGGAATCGAATGTAACGTGCAAGATTCGATTAACTTTTAAAATTTCTATATTTATGTAATTATTAATCGCACGCACGCCATTGTGACGTTGAGAAATTTTTTGTATTTTTAAATTTTACATTTTTACATATTTATGATCTTCAATAACGCCGATTCTTGCTTTTAAAAATATGTACTATCTTCAAAATGATCCACGAGAAAGTATTGATTTTTTTATTGAATATTCATGAATATTCGAAATTTCACTTTTCAGCAAAGACATGGATCATGAGATTGTCTTCTAAAAAAATATTTACGATTGACAATGAAATCAGTGTTTATAATGTTTATGTACTTCATTTATAAAGAAATAATATTCTGCTTTTAATGAGGTCGAAATAATACTTTTAAAAAAGCATGTTTCAAACGGACGTGTTCCAAAGTAGAGATTTAGATCTGTCATTGGTGACACTTACTTAAAATACCTGCTGATGGGTTTCTGTAGCTCTAAATAACATTTCTGGAGTAGAGGGAAGAGTGGTCTGCTTCGATTCATCAATAGAGAATGATAATATGCTTTAAAACTAATGAATATTTATGTACAATGGAGCGCAACCAACAGAGCTTATTTACCAAATCCGCATCACAGTCAAAATGCTGAAACGCATATGTAGTTGCTATTAATATTATTTCTCTGAAATGATTTTATGTAAATCTCGCACAAACATGTAAAAAAGCGCAGTTGGCGCTGCTGCGGTCTCTAAAATCAGCGAAAATAATGCAGATAACACATTGACCGAGCGCAACCTGCTATCCAGCAGAAATTATATCGATTTTACTGGTCCGTCTCTATCATCAGACATGGCAAAAAATCACAGCAGCCTGCAATACCAAGACCGTGCCATGCCTTCGACCGTTAGTTATTAATTATTCGCCCGACGACGCGAGGAGTATAGCATCAGTAGCATCGCGGCAGTGTAGAAAAAAGTAATTGCATAGCGCATAATAAATAGAAAAATAATTAGGAATTTAGGAAGAGGGAGGGAGTCGAGACGCAAAGGGAGCAAGAGAAAGAGAGAAGTCGAGCGGGTAGAACGGGTCTAAATTCGAAGAAAACGATATGTATACGCGGCCGTGTATTGGCGAGCGCGGAGAAGAGGCCGAAGTAACGCCTAAATAAAAGCACTAAGCCAAAGGATAAAAATAAAATTGAATGCCAAAAAGTACAAGATAAAGAAGAAGCTAGAACGTGAACGTGAACGTCAAAGAAGGAAGTGTAAAATAAAAGAGTGCTTTTTTCGAGCCCGGAGAGGAGGAGTAGGAGAAATATAGGAGAGGCAGAGTGTAGAGGGAGAAGGAGCGCCGCTGGTCAAACTGGTCACTTTCGTAAGGATAGTTTTTTCTCTCTCTCTCACTCTTACAATTTGGCACGAGCGGCATAAAGTAACGATGGGCGAAAACAAAGGATCGTGTTCGACCAATCATTGCATTATTCATGCGTTTCTAGCAAGAAGCGCTCGTAAACTGCGTGTGTCTTGCTATGCCTTGGCTTCCCTGCCCTCGAGACACTCGTTCCTCCTTCTTTTCTTCATGTGCCTTTTTCGCGTGTTCGCCTTACTGCCTCCTCTTGCCCCCGTAATTTCTCTGCGGATTTTGGTCTATATCGTTTCTAACCCCGCGCGCGCGTGAGCAGCTGCAATTAGCTGTATATATTTTTGACTCCCTGACGAACTTCGCGAATCTTGATTTTATAGTGCTATATTAATGCTATATTTTATATGCAGTACTCTCTAAGTGGACATGTTAAATGGGTAATACTATTTTTTGGGTTTGATGGGTAGATCTTCTACGAATACTAAACTATATCAAATAGTACAAGGGCATTACAACTTAAAATATTGTAATCCTTACTGTTGTGCAACAGCTGATGAGAAAATCTAAATTTTGTTTATACTTTGAAACGCTTTTGAAGAAATAATGTAATAACTAATTAAATGCAAGCATTTCTTAAAAATCTGATTTTTTTGTAAATATAGTTTATTTGTGCGTAAGTCGAAATAATCCAACAGTTTTCTTGCTTTTTAGCTTTAAAAAGGTGATCGATAAGTCTTTTCATAAACTTTGAGAATGTCTTGTGGGAGATATAGTGAAAATCGAGCAATACATATGCATCTGTAGAGAGAAGAAAGAGAATGTAAGAGAGGAATCAAACTAGCAAAAGACTTGGCAAAAAGAACATAATAATGTCCAGCGTGTGTCTGCTTTCAATACGTATATAAATGTAGGTAAGCTCTGATCAAAGTCGTGATTTCCAGGAAAACGATACCTCTTTAAAAAAGCTGTAGGCCCACTCCTCCATATTTATATCGCGATGGGTCTTTTGTACCAAAAACAGCAATTGGTCGCGTCAAGATAAACCATTTCGTCTTATTAATTGCGCTAATCCAGTTTGTGGAGTTTAATTTATTAGCTGCTCTTTTTAAGCGAAGATTCCAAATGAGATCGTAACTTGTATTTCGCAAGTTCCGTCGAGAGGCAAAGGTGAGGTTATAAACCCGCATAGGAGAATAGCAGTAGCCTTTTATTTCAACCCGCAACGACGAGCCCACGACTCCGAAATTATGGTGCTCTTATAATCGTAGTAACGTTGCAGATGTGAAAGTTTATCGGCGAAGATTAATATCGGCTTGCCGAAGTAGGTCGCGATAATTTCAGCTATAAATCCAGGACCAACATTCGTCGAGAACTGAACGAGGATATATACGTATGCTTGAAAGTTTCGATTAAACGAGTTCATTGTTCTTACGAGCATTTTGAAATATTCAACATCCTCGAAGCGTTATTGTGTATACTCTATGCACTGTATGTGCAATTGCGCACACATTCAAAATCAGTTTCATTGTTTCTGTGAAACTCACACTCAAGCTCTTCTGAATACACCGCTAATTGTCTATTTTCTAAGTTTCAAAGCGCCGTTCTCTGCTACCAAATAACCTAAATTTGTCACAATGCGGGACGAAAAAACTAAATCGTATAGTATAACGCACCATAATAATACTATAGTTTTACCAGGAGTATATATATTGTATAGTTATTTTAGCAACTTCAATGTGATTAATTAGTTAATTGGAAGAAGCTCATAAAAGCAAGTATATTTAAAGAACAGCGTTATGAATTTGACGGGATATTCCTAAGTTCTAAGTAATATAATCAGATAAATTCCATGATAGTAATAAATTAGAAACCTTATCCATTTGTAATGGCCAGTTTAGGCCTCTAAAACATACACCAGTTAGTGAGGAAAATTTAGAAATGTAAACGGTTGATTTTAAAGCTGTTAATATCATTCTGTATATTATAATTCACCAAGTAGAATAAACATTCCAGAACATTGCAAGTTAATCTTCATATTAGTATATTCTTCCTTAATTAATTTTATAATTGACTTTTTAACATTAAACGAAGCAAGCAAATTAAAATGAATTGGTGCATAATATGTAACCAATCTCACATCATAGTTTTGTAATGGCTTAAACTATATATAACAAATATTTATTTAACTCTCCAAGCAATTATATTTACGTTACATTTAACATAAAACATCATTTCCAAATTAAAGATGCAATAAATCTTTCTCTATTTCTCAACTAGTCGACATTTTCAATAATCCAGCACGTAACGCGTACCTACGCGGAAATGACGATCTTAGAACAATATACATTGCGGGTAGATGCGTAAATAGATTTATGAGGCTAAATTACCGCGCATGACTCCATGTTTTCCCCGTGCAAAATCGCGTAAAACCTCTCATTACTTATAGAGTCTTAACTTGTTGAAGCAATTACTCATTTTTGCAAAGCTTACAAAGGAACATTTTTGACAAGCTCGATCGATCGCTGACTTAGGCTCCGGCGTTATCGCGCACCGGCGATAATGCTAAATCTATTCGAGTGATAAAATAGATTGAGAAACGCACCGGCGACCTTTTATTTTGAGCGATATGAATCATCTTATATTTAATTAACGGCTATTGTGTACTTCAATTTTTCTCCTGCGCGCGGTCTTCCGTGTTCGTAGGAAACTTTCGAATCATATATACCACGATGTTAATTAAAATACTTCGTACCGGGCTCCGAAAAAACCAATTTCAAAGTCGAATGCAGGCATCAATTACGTAAGACGTATTTTTTTCCGAGAAAAAAAAACTACTCGATTTATGGCAATTAAAGAGAAATAAAGAGATGGGGAATTAACGGATTTTGTCTGGGCGATCCTCGGGATCCGAAGCATGATTTAGTGGTCGTAGCCGCCGCGGCTGTTCGTATAAAATAGAAGAGAGGCGCAGTAAAATGCTGAATTTCTCGAGAGAAATTTTTTCCGAAATCGGTGCGCGCGCTCGGTTGTAAAAGAGAACTGGAACTAAATAAAAATGCTGTGTATCACATCAGGTATAGAGTATGGATGCAGTGGGTCCAAGTGGAAAGGAAGATTTAAAAGGTTACGCGCCGGTTCTCCAGTCAGTGGTAAATAATTCGGACGGGATATATTAAAATTCGTTCACAGCGCTGTTTGCGTACGCAGCTACGAGGATCCCAGTTCTTAAAATACGAAGTGAGATGAAGCAACGAAAAGTAATATTTTTTTTTCTAATCAAATATGGAAGCATATGTAAATTTTCTTTTTCTAAGTTATTATTCTTCTGATTGTAAGTATCTAACTTTTGTTATTTTTCTGTCAAAACATAACCTCAAAAGGTCACGCAGTTACGTAAGATAAGGAATGAAAAAAAAGGATTATCTTTTTCTCATTTTTTAAAAGATTTCTTAATTTTGCATATCTTTCTTTTATCAAGTGAAAATGTTTCTTAATCCCTTAAGTAGGATATCGAAAGTAAAGAATTTTTAGTTTTTTTTATTTGATGATAAATGTAATTTAAACAAATTATTTCGTTTCTATATTATATCAATCGTTTAATTTTCAATCAGAATTGAACGCAATATGCCTTTTTAATTTTCTTTTTGTGTACTCCTGGAGTTAAGTTTATCTAGTGAAAAAAGAACATTAATTTGAAGTTAGATGAAAACATTTTTGAACCATTAATTAGCCATTTTTGTCAAAAAGGTCAATTTTTGGTCTACAAGAAGCGCTTCGTAAATGATCTAATTCCTATTACGGATGTAACTTATTTCCATTTTTACAAAAGTTTACTTCGAAAATCAGTAATCCTTTATTACTCGATGCAGAAAATACTTTCAAACCATCGAATAGTCGCACTCCGTCCTCGTGTGCAGCAGCCTCGCACCACAACGCTGTCGTATAGCGCTCGACTCTCGCATGCACACAAGCGAGGTAAGTCGCTTTTTATTAGGCTGGGCGCCGCGCCACAGGACTTGCGCGCTATAGGCCTCTCGCGGAGACAGGAGGAGGAAGGGAGCAAGAGAGAGAGAGAGAGAGAGAGAGAGAGAGAGAGAGAGAGAGAGAGAGAGAGGGAGATAAAATAGAAAGGGAAGAGAGGAGAGGCGAATAGTAACCGATGCTCCCGGCTAATAAAGAATTTATGGTCCTCGTTACCGGTACGGTTTCTACGAATTAACGTCGATTACAGTGTGCGCGCGGCGGGCTCCAAAATGTAAAAACTAGATATGAGCCGGCCCCGCCGCTCTATACGCACCGAAACCGATTAAGCGAATTCATGAATAACTTAGGGCCGTGCCCCGTCTTCTGCGTGTGTGTATACGCACTGACCCGCGCCACACATGGATGCGCGTATCACGTTATATACTATAGGATACAAGCACCTGGCCGGGCCAGTGCGTCTGTGTTCTTATAGGCGTATAAGACTTTGTGTCTCTTTTTTTCTTTCGGGTATTGTGGACTTACCGCGGATATATACTATACCCTTTTCCAATTGTTGATGTTTTATTAGCGCTAGAAGGTACAACCTTTTCCACTTGTGCTGGATTGTATGCTTTTTGTTCGAAATTTGAATTTCGCGCTGGAAGGAAGTGACGAATCAAAGGATGTTTAAAATGACATATATATTATGTTTGAATTTTGCGCTCAAACAAAGTAATCAATCAAGCAATATTAAAATGACTGGTTTTTTTCAATGAGAAACATTATATATGAGTGATTCTCCTAAAAAATGTTAATTTGTATCTCTGCTCAATAACTTAATGGTCCGAATAGGTGAATTCGATTGTAAATAACTTTTTTGCAACAGTAAAAGCTTAAAAAACTGATCCATTCCTAATTTAATCTTAAATTGTTAACTCTGTGGATTTCTAACAAACAATTTTCATCTCATAAAAAGTCTTATGAGATAATATATCAAAAAAATAACTTAATTTTGCTAACAATTCCGCACGTTGCTTAGACAATAAAAGATATTTGAAAAGGTGTAACTTTTCTTTTTAAAGCGCGTCTCTGTTCTTTCAAGTAAAGTTTATTAGTCCAGTAAACGAAGGTCTGAAATACACTTTTCACCTCCAGCTCTGCAATGTGGATATTTAGTATCTTTAGTCAATTAGAAACTCTTTATTCCGACACAAAAATGTTAAAAAATGTGTCGTAGTGGGGGAAATCAGTAAACAAACCTTTTTTGACTCTTTTCTCCAAAATGGTGAACGCTATGCAAAAACGGGTTGCAGCACGTTATTCAGGAGACACTAATGCATAAGAAAGAGCAATTAATTAAATTTTCGATCAGTGAGAAATAACTAGAGTGATTTTTATATTTACGCAACGCCAGTATATCTATATACATGAGCAGCAACTGTAGCATCTGAGAGAGTCGTTGCCATAGCGTACCACGTGACTGTGCGCCGACGCATCTGCGGTGCGCGTACATGCACGTACGTAAGTGCGAGGGAGAGATCAGATTCCCGCGTCTTTTTCAAACGTATTCATCGCGTCATTTGCATATAAAATCGTTTTGAAATATCAATATATGTATTTTCTTTAATGAGACATTACACCTTTATATTTTCAATTAATTAATAATACATATAAGGTAAAAATGACTCACTTGTCGTATAATACCTGTTCCTTTTCGGTAAATTCGAATGCTTTATAAAAATATAAATCAAAATGTTTTAAAAATTTTGTGTTCATCTGTAAATTAGTACATAAAAAATATTCACCAATATATATAGTCTTTTTTACCAAAGCCATTTGATTTTAAAAATATTTTATTACGAAATATGGATTAAAAAGAGAAGCTGAATAAAGTTATATACTAATTCCCACATTCATATCATAAGTACATGTTTTTTGAATATAATAAAACCTTGAAATCGCCAATTCGATCATGTTGGCTCTCAAAACCTCGCGGAGCCAAGGAAATATAGAGATTTATATTATGGTCAATCAAAGAGACCTAAGGATTATAGAAAATATTTTTTTAATTTTTCCGTCACATTTTGATAAAATGTGCTTTACCGAAAAAAAGTAATATATGATGAGTGACTCATTTTTACGATTAAATTTATTAACATTTAATTTAAAATTTAAAAGTGTATATATTCCCTTAAGGAGGCAGGCCTGGGTTAAACTCAAATAAATACATTTTTTTCCGTGTCCAGAAAACTTTTCATGTTTAAAGTTCAATCATTCTGAACATTTTTATGCTGCCAAGACACAATAATATCTTAAATTTTGCCGTTGCAAAACCTCAAAATCTTGATCCTACACGTCACAATAAATCATTATTTTCAATACCATATATATTAAAGGACCTCAGATCCTCACACGATTCAAGGTGACATGATGAACAAAAAATTTTTATTTGATGGTTATTTGATTCTTTTTGGCATGTATTACAGAAAGAGCGGAGCACTGTTTTGTTAAAATTTTTTTATTATTTATTTTTGAAGATCCAATTAATTTTTAAAAAAACATTTCAAAATTTTTTTCAAAATTTAATTGGATCTCGGAAAAAAATAATAAAAAAATTTTTTGTTCATCATTTTAAAATGTGACAGAAAAATTAAAAAAATATTTTCTATAATCCTTAGGTCTCTTTGATTGGCCATAATATAAATCTCTATATTTCCTTGACACCGCAAGTTTTTGAGAGCCAACATGATGTGGGAATTAGTATATAACTTTATTCAGCTTCTCTTTTTAATCCATATTTCGTAATAAAATATTTTTAAAATCAAATGGCTTTGGTAAAAAAGACTATATCTATGGTGAATATTTTTTATGTACTAATTTACACATGAACACAAAATTTTTAAAACATTTTGATTTATATTTTTATAAAGCATTCGAATTTACCGAAAAGGAACAGGTATTATACGACAAGTGAGTCATTTTTACCTTATATGTATTATTAATTAATTGAAAATATAAAGGTGTAATGTCTCATTAAAGAAAATACATATATTGATATTTCAAAACGATTTTATATGCAAATGACGCGATGAATACGTTTGAAAAAGACGCGGGAATCTGATCTCTCCCTCGCACTTACGTACGTGCATGTACGCGCACCGCAGATGCGTCGGCGCACAGTCACGTGGTACGCTATGGCAACGACTCTCTCAGATGCTACAGTTGCTGCTCATGTATATAGATATACTGGCGTTGCGTAAATACAAAACTCACTCTAGTTATTTATTTCTCACTCATCGAAAATTAATTAATTGCTCTTTCTTATGCATTAGTGTCTCCTGAATAACGTGCTGCAAACCGTTTTTGCATAGCGTTCACCATTTCGGAGAAAAGAGCCAAATAAGGTTTGTTTACTGATTTCCACCACTACGACACATTTTTGAACTTTTTTGTGTCGGAATAAAAAGTTTATAATTGACTAAAGATACTAAATATCCACCTTGCAGAGCTGGAGGTGAAAAGTGTATTTCAGTCCTTCGTTTACTGAACTATTATGACAGTGAATATTTCTGTACTAGAGATATATCTCAAAAGTTATAGTAAGACAATTTAAAAGTTTATCATGTGTTAAAAAACTTAATATCGTTCCCACGAAAATAATTAGATTCGCAAAATTTCAAAATTGTCACGTAGTTTACTTGAAATGTACGCGATTTCAGAGATTCATCCACACAAACGAAAAGTTCAAAACGAATTTTCGTTAATTTTGCAGGAGAAACTAAGCTCATTTTGCTCCCAAGGATTATTAAAATCATATTATTCTTAAAAATACGTCAACCGGTTTGCGCCTCGATCTTTTAACCCATTCGAACGCATCGTTAAAAAAGGCGATTTAATGAGCCAATTTACGTTTCGATAACATATCCGTAATCATCATCGGGCCGATGCTTGCGTCGATGTAAACAGCCGCGTACGCGCACATTCACAAATTAGCATATTCAATTCTGCTTCTTAAAATCATGAAACCACCGATAAAATAAACTTTCGAAAAGTTATTACTAATTCACCGCCTCGTTCCTCTCTTTTTTTTGCGAAAGTACGTTAAAATTCGAATGTTCGATCCTCCACACGCGAAATAAAGAAGGATCACCACGCGAGCTTCTTTTCAGTTATCTTATGAATAAAGGGAGGGCTGGATTAGAGAAGACCTTGAAAAAGAACGCCCGTGTGTTGCGCAAACACGCATTATCGTTCTGGCTCGGCCTGTATATATTTATCGTGTGCTCGAATTACGCCGAGGTATAAAGAGGTAGAGAAGAAAGGGCGGGGAGAATGGGTTTTAACAATCGCCTTAGCGAAATTAATAGGCGAAAACGTATAAGGGATCATTTGAATTTGGCCAGGTGTAAAGTGTGTACGGCTGCGGATCGGATGCCGATCGGATTGGAAAGCCATTGCTCATGCACCGCTTGATGCGCATTCGTACATATAAAACGCGCAGTCCTTTATTATCGAGTCTAATGAGGACCCGCGGATTATCCGACTCGGTGCGCAAAACCGCAGAGGAATTTTTTACCCTGATTACTGCATGCTCATTATTGAGAGAAGTATTCAGAGAGGTTAACTGAAATTGAACTAAATATTTAGTGGGGATTTGATGTAAAGAGTTTATTTTTGTTCGAATGGCTATTTCATTTAGTGAGTGATAAAATGCAAGTATATACAATATAGTCATAAATTGCAAGTATATCCAGTAGTCATAAAATGTAAGTATAATTTATGCTTTACGTCATCTGTCGAATTTTAAAATTATATTGAAAGTGCATTTATTAGTAAGTACACTCTCAATCCAAATGAGTTGTTTTTTAGAGGTTCTATAACTATTATCACTTTTTTGCAATGATGATAAGGTAGTAAAAAAAACACACAATAATAATGTGAATTACCAAATGATTGTCTACTAAATGGGACTAGCCGTGCAATAAGATATAAGCAAACAAATAATCTTTATCAGCGCTTATACATTTGTAAGAAAATAATGAAATTATTATAATAAAGGTGCTATTTTCTTTAAAAGCTTTCAAAATGCAACCACACATGTTTAGGATGATCAAAATGTATAGACTAACTCTGTTGTACCGGGAGTTTCTTTTCGGTCAAAAAATAAGTTTTTTATATACAATTTATCCGAAAATGATCTAATAACTGTAACAAACCAATAGTTTTCGCTGGCCGAAAATATCTGTGAATATGTATTTCTGTAAAAGATATAAAAACAACATTTATCTTTTTAAGTCTTTTTAAATTAAATAACGTTAGGTTTAACTACATTCATTCAATACGAACAATTGTTATTTCCACAAAAACTACTTTAAGAAATCTTTTACCAAGCTTGCAATAAATGTATTATCCCATCTCAAGATTTGTTTTCATAATTTTTTCAGGCGCGAAGGTTAAACAAAAGTGGGCGACTCTCCTCTTCTTCTCTCATTACAGCACAACAAAGCAGCATAACCAAGTTTCTCTCCCGGAAGCTATATATGATCACTCAATTACAGTATCTCACAGTTTTATTTTGAGCATCATTAGTGCGGACTTTATTTAGAAATTTATTAAAGAACGCTAGAGCGAGAGAGCTGCTGCCTGCGCGCCGCATCTTGATTAAAAGTTGCATTGTGAGCAGAAGAGCAGGACGGAAGTGCACGCGATGATATTGCAGGTGTGTGTGTGTGCGCGTGTGTGCGTGATTGTATGTGTATAGCCACGTATTCGAGGAGAGACGCTCAATACCGAAAATGGCCTCGTCGCCTAGGCCTTAATGGAAAATTGAATAGGAGAGTGGTTGTCCAGGAGAGGAACACAGGGAGAGAGCGAGAGATAGATAAGGGTGAATCAAGGCTCTTTCTCACTCTCTCTATCTCTGTCTCACCCATTATGTGCCTAAGGGGTTGAGAGAAGGCTTGAAAGAGCCAAAGAGAGAGAGAGAGAGGAGAGAGAGAGAGAGAGAGAGAGAGAGAGAGAGAGAGAGTTCACAGAAGCACGCGCCACTGACTCGGAAAGCATCTCTCCATCGATCTCGCTCTCTTCTCTGCAGTTTATAAATGCTAGCCACGACCTCCGTGAAGCCGCGACCGCCAACGCTGCGACTCTCTCTCTCTCTCTCTCTCTCTCTCTCTTTCCCTCTTTCTCTCATATTTTTCTTTGATAACAGGGTCTAATTCCGGCGCCGCCGGGAAAAAAACCGATTGGCGATAGTTACTAAACACTCTAAAGAAACAATGTATTTGGATCAGCCGGTTTCTTGGTAAAATTTTTAATAAATATTTTATTTTAATGTTAAATATATATTATTTATTTATTGTCATTAAACAGAAGCTATTTGTAAAAACAAATATTTATTATAGCAATTAAGGAATTTTAACGTTCAAATAGGTATGAGCGTCAGTTAAAGTATCGAGTGATATTGTGTACCAAGGGCGTAGTGGGCCTTTTTAGGCCGAGTGTAGCGTTTCAAGTACGAGTCGAAGGCGAGTACATTTTGCGAACCGCAGACGAGTACTGCAAACACACGAGGTCAAACAGCCCACTAGCCCTTGGTGCACACCATATTTTTTGTGACATGTATGGATTTTCGCGGAAATGTCTCGAAAAGTTCAAATAAGTAAATAAATCAACAGCGGACAAAAAAAAGCTACTTTTTTGCCCGCTATTTTTTCCCCGCTGGTTTAGACTCGCTTTTTAGGCCCAAAAACCGCAAAAATCGTGCATGTGTTATAAAAAGTAGTTTATATTAAAAACTAGTGTTTTATCGAATTAGTATAGGTATATGATTCTTTTTAACAAAGGAATAAGACTTTTCTATGCCTGAAAGTAGGGTATAAAAATTGCGCATTTCGAGCGAGTTTAGTAAAAGTATAAAAAAAAATATCCATTTTATATCTATTATTAATATATCTTATTATCTTATCTTATCTATTATTATTAGTATATCTTTTATTTAATATCTATTTCCGGATACAGCGGTAGATATTGAAAATACTTCTCCACTGATACGGAAAAAAATAAATATTATCTTCCGCTCCTAAAAAATTACGTAAAAATGCAGAAGATAAGTGCAGGATACATAAACCTAGGGTCCCATTCTGATGGTACCACACGTTTTTGGAGTTTTTTAAGCAATTCTGCCCCCTTTAGAAAGAAAGTTCAAAGTATTGAATTCTTTTTCGAGTTTTATATATAGCATTTCTATTAGTAATTTTGTTTTGTTTCTTAGAGTACGTAAAATAAAAAAGAAAATGTTCAACTGTGTTGTGCACAACGCAAAATGCACAATCCTCTACCCAACTTGCATGTATAAAAAAGGCCCTATCATGCCTTTGTTAAAAAATATACGGTGTATAACACAGGGAGAGAAGCTATTTCAGATTCGGGTGAGATGTTCTCAACTCGACAATACCTCACCCTAGATATAAATAGCTCATTTTCTCCCCTTGTAGGACAATGTACTATTATCATTATTTAAATCAAAATATCAAGGGCTACATAACCGATGTAGGGTATGGTAACTGACTATGTTACTATAGTTTTAAAAAGTATTATAGTTAAAAGGATTTCTTTGTAACACATGCACGATTTTCGCGGTTTTTTGGACCTAAAAAGCGCAACGACCACAAAAAATATGGTATGCACCAGAGGCTAGTGGGCTTTTTGCTCTCGTGTATTTGCAGTATTCGTCTTCGGATCGCTCCAACGCATTCGTCTTCGGCTCATGTTCGCTCGCCTTCGACTCGTACTACAAACTCCACACTCGGTCCAAAAAAACCCACTTTACGCCCTTGGTACACAATATACTATTAGTGTAGGTATTAAGTCTTTAATATTACTTTTTCTATTTAATTTTAGATACTGCTACAAAATTAAAATGGTTAGGGACTCGACTAGATAAGTTAATTGGTTTTACTGTTTTACGTAATGGTTCGTGTTCCGTTTATCCAGCCTACTGCTCTTGAATAGTAGGATAGAATTCATAGCTTTGATTAAACAGATTGAAACCATAATTACTAAGTAATTTAGAAATTCGTATATTTGAATTGTATGGCTATTGGTAACGATAAATTGCATATATCACTAAATGAAATAGTCCTTGCAAGAAAAAATGAGTTGTAATGAATTTATTATCATTATTATTAATCCTTTACTTTTCATAATAGTTAATTAGAAAAATAGTAAGTAATACTTTTTGTACAAATTTTTCACAAAAGAATTTAGTATACTCTATTACTTTCCATTTTATTCAGCATGATCCTGTAGTGACACAATGAACCGCTTCCAAGTGTACATTACAGACGCACTAGAGAAGCGTATCTATACAGTCTGTTTACGTAATGTTTTACCTCGACTCTTTGCTATAATGCTTTTTAAATGAAACACCCAGTGCGCGCGCCAGAGTATTAAAAAGTCATTAGCGCGCGCGAGAGAAACTAGCGAATCGGGCAAATAATTTGTAACTGTCCCGGACAAGAAAGGAGCCAAGCCAAAAATGGCGAAAAAAGCAGCATTGAATACGAAAACGATTATTTTTTACAAGAAGCTCCCCGCGCAGGCGTAACGGTACCCGCGGAGGGTATACAAGGTACAACCGAAAAACGAAATGGAGACGGCGCAAGAACAAAGATCGCTCCGCTGCGTATATACGCGCGGTATATACACTTTACTACTTTCCTAGGATACTTTACGCGCGCACCTACATAAATCTAATGCTGGCGCTTTGTATTTCACTGTCTCACATCGTGCCGCTCACCTCTGGACCCCAAGTATATATACCCTGGCTCTTGGTTTCTATACCTGCGAGGCAGATTCTGGTTCTCCAATTGTCCGAGAGATGAAATTATATTGGAGGGGGGGGGGGGGGGTGCGGGATTTTTCAGTCGGTTTCGGCTTCGCCCTGGGTGTGCGTGCTGTCTCGCGCCTCTCATGGGCCCATCCATTGTTGCGGACGGTAATTTTCACCCGTGGACTATGTACGTACAGCGTATAGTTTTTCAATGGAAAGGAGAAAAACGAGGCGAGGAAGAAAGAAAGCTCGTTATTCCCGCGTGGACCACTGGACACGCGCGCGCGGGGCTTCGTACTGTGGTGGTGTTCTAAGGCCTGCGCCTATAGGTTTCTTTTGTCGGAAACAATGGGGGGGTGTCGGCGACACAGGTGCGCGGTATTGGCAAGTGGAGCCGCATAGTTTTGACTTGCAGGGTTTGTCTTGGATAGTCAGAATTACGGGGAATTCAATTTAAGAAATGAGAGTATACTAATTCGATCGGTGATTTTAACGGTGGCAGGAAATGCAGAATTTATATACATATAGGCGAATCCACGAGAGATTTCAGTTTTCTTATAATATTTTTTAATAGAATACATTTCAATTTATTACGTCACAATGCGACATGCAATATTAATTATTTTCACATTATACCTACGATTACAACTTTCTATTACGATTCATTTTTAACCTCCAAATGTTGACATTTATGGTGTGGAAAAAAGGTGGAAAAAAGGTCGTATGGGTAAATTTTTTAAGCGCTGTTCGAATTTTTCGAAAGACTATACTGTTGGTAGAATTTTATGTATGGAAACTTTTATTCATCGTACATAGTAGATTTTATCAATATTTTCATTAGTTTAAATTTGCACATACGCCTTTTTTACAAGCTTTTATTTAGGTTCACTGCTTCTTAGTATGTTTGTTTGTTTGTTTGCTTGTATATTAGTTTGCGTGTGTGCAAGTATGAGTGTGTGTTGTGCGTGTGTGAGGCTAAATATTTACATGCAATTTTTTGAAAATACATAAGATGAATATATTTACACTGACCACATTATTTAAATGTTGCTTATATATTAAACGAATTTTTATTTTAAGCCGTTATTTCGTCTGCGATGCCGCTCGTACTTCCTTAAAAGTACGTGAATTTTCCTTGACGATATTTCATTCTCATCCTGAATTCGAAGCAATGGGGAGGCCTAAAGTTGTCAAGCGCCACAGGTACCCTAAAAGGGCAGTGCAATACGCAAGAAGCACAGCTGAAGCAAGGAAGCTCTTAAACACGAAGCGGAAAAATGAGAAACATCGTATTTTTCGCTCTTGCCGTTCCTCTTACTATTTCTCCTCGAAGCCAATACCCGATTAATCAACGGAACAAGTAGCAGAGGCAAGACGCCGCGATATGAAAAAAAGAAGCTCGTATACTCGGTCTACATGACGGCAATTTAGCCGGCCGTCAGATGGCGCCTGGCTCCTTCTGCGTGACCAGCGAGCATTATAACGAAAACTTAAAATCCCCCTCGAAATTCAAATTCAAATGCGCGCCCGCGCGCCGTCTGCGTGATATGCCCCCTATATACACATACACACAGTTCATATAGCTCGCGGCTGCGCGGCCTTTCTCCATGGCTAAATCTTTTTGATTACACTCATTACCCGGGCTGCAGCTCCGCGCTGCTGCAGTGTGTCCTGCGGCAAAGAACTGCCGGCGCTTGCACAAACACTCGCGGCGCTCATCCTCTCCGTCTTCTTCCCTTTTCTCTAGTCTCTCGGACGTCTTCTTAATTCTTCTTCCTCTTTTTCTTCTTGGCTTTGTTGCGCACGCCTTGTTCCAGGAAATCGGCCAACTGGATTATTCTAGCGTTATTACGAGCAAGCTCGCGATGCCGTCAATGCGTGCGCCGCGAGAGCTTGCCGCAATTACACCAAATGGCTAACGAAATGAAGGCTGCTCTGGGAGATGGCCTGCTGTTCACAGCTATTCTCAAATACATTTTTATTGGAGCTTCTGCTGGCAAGATCCTGGGTTTTGATTTTTTTATCTAGCTGGTACGAGTGGTTGTAAATGGGTTTCTTTCAAAGAACTATCAGTTACATTCATATGCATAGACTTGTAGATTTTTTAAACCATCAGGTGGATTCAGCGACTTGGGTCCTATCAAACGAGGGCCTCGTGGGGGGCTGAATATACTTTTTTAAGTTAGGTTCAATTATCTCATTCAAATTTCTTTAAAAGCATTGTAGTCATTGTAGACTACTTTTGTAAGTATTCTTAAGTAAAAAATAACCGATAATGTGCTAACTTTTCTATTAATGCGCATATGCAGAAGCACGTTTAAACCATTATTCTCAAAATCTTTTTTATTTAATGGTCAACTCATAATTATGATGGCGTCATTAGATTTTCCATAAAAAATCTGTAATTTCATATTTTATTTGTTGAGAACTATATTATTATAATTTATACTACGAAGCGATAAACGGTTCACATAGTATATAAGGTTAAGTGTTAAAAGTGGCTTTTTTATAAGCTTAGTTTTTTCGATAATTTGACAGTTAATCCCGAATTTTCTTTATACAAATCAATAGTTTAATATTGCAAGAATATTTTTGAAAAATTTCAAAGACGTCCTTGTAATTTTAATAAAAAAAATAATAATTAAATAAAATAAATTAATTAATTAAATTAATTTAAAATTTTTTCTCATTTTCTAAAAAGTCGTTGACGAAACCTTGGGCTAAATTTTTGTGTCAGAGAATTTGTCCTTGCAAAATTAATATATTATACGTATTAACAATAATATGTATAGCAAGTTATCAGTACATAATGTATTAGATACTCTTATACCGATTTAATTTGCAGTATTTGTATAAGGAATTTATAATGTTACATATCTCTTATAGGTCATTTACTAGACAATTTTCGAACTATACTGCAAAAGAAAATATTTCTATTATTGGCGGGGTTTTCTGGGCCACCGAGTTATCTTGCAGTTTATTTATGGTATAATGATTCTTATCTTAAGAATATCATTTATTAATAAAAGCAGCATCTAACTTACTTTAAACATTGTATAATACTTTCTAACATTTGAATCACTTATTTTCTTTGAAAGTTAGACATATTTAAAATGTTTTAAAACTATATTAAAAGAGCTTGTTAATTGTTTTATTTTTTACGATTTAGAACTTGAAAATAAAATTTCAATAGATTTATTGCAATAATAACTAAATGTTTTAAAACTTTGGATCATGGGGTGTATTCGTTTACCAGGCTTTTAGCTATAAATTAATATGAACCTTAGAAACTGGATTATTTAACTATGGGAATGAATAATCTATAAGTATACCCAAGTATGTCAAATGAACAAATTTTCAAATGATCCCGGTAAAGTACGACACAGTCGTTTAAAGTTGAAAAATACCCCAAAAGTGGTATTTTCAATGTGCTACAGCAGATCGGTGAAGCATAATATCATAGGATCTCCCACGTCCTCTGACCGTTTTCATCAATTTGGCAAAAGTCCAATCCCGGTTTCCATACCTATCCTCCAAAATACTTTACCCTAATACTCTACACTCGAACGATAAATAATCGATTATACAAAGTGCCGGTCAATTCTTACGCACAAGGCTCCCTTTCGCTCTGCGGCGCGCCGGCGAATTTTTTCCTCCTACCGATAACTACTTACTGCGCGGCCGCCGGTATGACCACTTTAATTGTGCAAGTACGCACGCGTGCGTGCGCGCGATCGGAGGCAACTTTCACGAGTTATCGATAAACTCGCGCTCGTCGATTTTTAGTCTTTGAAATTTCCGGCCCCGGCGTGCACGTCGGGATTTATGGTCCCAGAGTAAAAGTATGTAACATAAGGTACGCGCGCAGATACTTGCGACATGCGTCGAGCGATTATCGGCTCACTCTGACTCATTTGCGATTGTAATTAAAGACCCGGCAAGCGCGCGCGCGCTCTCTACATCTGTTTTGGGCAGCCGCGCGCTGCACCCTATATTCTAATCGCGCAAAAAATCCGCAACGATTTAATGTCCTCGTCTGATGCAATGTATACGCCGAGCCAGCTTTTATACAAGTGAAAACAATATTCGCCCGTGTCCCCTGTGGAAATGGAAAATGTATGCATAAGCGTATATATAAATGCATATTTCGGTTACAATTGAAATAGGTTCTACCATAGATGTATACGTTTTAGTACACTTTTATACAATTGCGTACATTTTCGAAAGAAAATGCGGCTCGATTTTTCCACTGATAGAAGGCAGAAAATGTATGCAAATCAATTCGTATATATAAAATAGAAAATTTGACATAGTAGGACCGGTATTTTTCGTATAAAAATGTACAGGATCGTAGAAATGTGTAAAAAGAGTGTACAAAAGTGCAGCACAGTATCTCATCACTTCCGATTATGTATTCCAATTATAACAAAAATGTACTTTTATATACATTATGTACATTTTTGTATTTCCACAGGGATCTGAGAAAAATGCGCCACAGTACACGCGTGCAACTTTCTAAAACTTCCAGCATTCATTAGTGTTTAGTAAAACCATCGAAAATGTTCCCGAAAAAAATGCCCTCAACTGCACACGTACGCGTACTTCCATTATACAAAAGTGCACGCGGCGACAGATGTTTATTTACGCGTATCCCGGGAAAACGAGCGTGCACACGAGAAAGGAAAATGCCTGATGCCGCATAAGCAACGACTACATAGGGTGGAATTCGTTCAAAGAATATTTTTCACGCGCGTTTACCGGTCACGTTCGGCTGTGCGTAAGCTCGTCGCGGCGCTTTGAAAAATCATTTTCCTCCCGCAGTGTACAATGACGCGTAGCGTCTTTTGCCACGAATTGTGAGAGCTAAGGCATAATATGCCCTGTGCCTTTCTCTGCGCACAGTCCGTTACAATTCTTTTCGGATCTTTGCGATAATCTGCCGAGGACGGTGCACCTCACGATTTCGCATTTCCAGCTTTGCGCGCGCTCTCTTAGCCTGACTTTATACAGTGCCGTACTGTGCGCGGGGATGGATAACTTTTTCGCTTCACCTGCACGTTAGACTTGACGTCACGTACATGAATGTGTGACTTTTTCCTCTGTGTAATGAATGCTGAGAAAGTTCGGCTTGTTATTATCGCGGTTTTCGATGGAGTGCTTTAATTATAGTAATTTGAAGTTTGAAAAGTTTTACGTTACTTCGTTCTTTAAAATCAGTGTGTTTTGCCATGCAGCTAGTTCACTTTTAAAATTATTAATCACTGATTATTAACTGTTATTATTATTCATTAATTAATTAAGTTAAATTATTAATATAATAATTAATTGAATCAGATTCGGTTCAGGTTCGGATGTTTGCACTAAAGTATAAATAATAATTACAGCATTATTTAAATATTATTTATTATTTGACAAGATACATATCCGTAATAAATCTAGTATGTATATATAAATATTAATTTTAAGGCGGCTCCGTCGCGTAGTCCCGTATCTACATGGGACCTTGTGAGGGTACTTTTATTCTAATATCCTATGCAATATATCTAAATATATAAAATAATATAATATATATGCGAAAAATAATAGTAATAATATACTCATGCACAAGTGCACTGATTTTATTTATTTATTAATTTTGCTTTTGGTAAATTTGACTAATGATCAGGAGTATTACTCAGAGTTGGAAGGTGTGACTAAAAACTACGATTTCCTGCTCATTTTATGAGAAATTGTGGATTTTCATTTAGTTTCAGGCATAAATGCTAATTTCGTCATACAACCTCGTTCGCGTTTACAAACCCTTTTCTCTTCCGTTTACCTGGCGACCCACCTAACTAAAATTCAAATAAAAAGTTTAAATTTTGCACATTCAATTGGCATTTTTATTAATTTCCTTATTTTGTAATCCTGACTTTGAAAAAACGAAATACATTTTTCGTAATTTCCATTCGGTACATAAAAAGTATTTCATAAATAAGAAATGACACTCTACACACCATACCAAACGATATTATACCAAAAAACCAGCAAAATACAAGACGCGCACTCGGGGATTACGAAGATGACTATCGCGTGGTTGCGTTTTTTCTTTCATTCTCTTTTTTTTCGTCTAGCCCGACGTGAGGGTGCAGCAGCAGCAGCAGCAGCAGCGGCAGCAGCGGCTCTTTATGCGTATGTATAAGCGTGCGTGCAGACCGGGGCGAAAGAAGGGGGGCCCGGGGCCTTTGTTGACGCGCTGCTCGGGCGCGTGGGTATTAAAAAAGGCGCTTGGCTGCGTTAGCCTGCGGTGCAGACAGGAATATTTTTGGCCGTGGGCGTGCGCTTGGCGCTGCGCAGAGTCGGAGAGCAATGGGACGTTGCGCGCGGTAACCACATGTTGCAAGGATAGGCGCGTGCACTGTGCGCGGACTTTGGTCTCGGGGTGCAGTATGCTCATAGGGCAGTCCTCTAGCTTATTTTTTAGTTTCTTATGTTTTTTCCTGGTAGTATGGGTCTTATAGTGATAATGTGTTTGTTTCTGTTTAGAATTTCAGTTGTATCGTCACGAATCAAGTATTTGATCAAAGTTCTTGTAAGGCCATCAGCCCGAGCTTTTCTTTACATGAAAACAAATTTTACTTTAACTTTTTAGAATTGTATTTATATTTTTAGATAGTTTAAGCTTCAAAACAATTTTTGGTTACAATAACTTTATGGTAACTACTGTCAAAAATTATCGGGAACTGGGTTCATTATGGTAATAGATGTAACGGAATTGCAGTTAGGGTGATGCTAAAGCCACCGGACACCGACAAATACGAGGAACCACTTTTCTCATTTTATTTTCAATTTCGAGTAAATATCTCTATGAAACGTTATTGTCCCTATAAAAAACAACAACTCTTCAGAGAGATATTTTATCAAAATTAAAAATTGAAAGAAAATAGTGGTTCCCCGTATTTGACGACAATTGGGGGGTTTAGCATCACCTTACCTAAGAATAGAAACATTTTTTACTATAATTCGACCACTTCTAATGATATTTAAGTCAATATATTATAAAACAAGGTATCCTCGTTTAGCTAACAATTTTTTTTATCAAAATTCCGTTATTATAAAAGTAGTTATCGTCGACGAATGAAAGATTCGGCAAAACAGAGGAGACTTTTTTAATTGTTATCCGATTTGAATTTTGAAGGTCTCTTTTTGTTCCTTGAATAATTTTTATATCGGTAACAAAATAAGATCTTCAAGATATTAATCGAATTAAAAATAAAAAAGTATCCATTGTTTTGTTAACTTTTTCTCTAGTTGACGATATCAAATTTTACAATAACGGTATTTCGATAAAAAAATTGTTTAATTCGAAAAATTCCCCTTATCTCATAATATATTGACATAATATACACCATTAGAACCTTCTTAAATCCTTAAAATATTATCCTCTTTTTATAAAAATATTGATAATTCTGATAACATTATGTTATTTTTTAAATCGTGTTACTATGGTATTTGTATTTCATACATTATCATATATAACATAATTATGCAAGTACTTGATATCGTAAATCGTACGGTGACGTTCAAAAACTTATTTAATAGATAACCGGAGTTTAAATAACTTTTTTTTTAAATACACCCTATTTTAATCAATTTATAACAAGTTTAAACATTCCAATTGTTAAACAGATTTATATATAAAACTCAAAAAGATTATTGGAAAACTTTTTATAATGAGATTTTAACTTTGTTCTTTTCGCACAGTTTTAGGCAAAGTGTTAGACAACTCTAATAGTGAAAATCCAGGGTTCTGCTAGGTTTAAAGCCTTAACGGCTTAAAAAGAAATTTAATTTTTATTAAAAAGCATACTAGATTGGTTTATATACGTTATATGTACAAGACCTATGCTGCATATCGTATCCTTATAACAAGATCCTTATACTAACAACTAAATTTTGGTTTTTTAAAGTTTCAACTAACCAAAAAATGCTCTCACTGGAATTTAATTTTCAAACGTAGACGATTTTCAACGTATTTTAATTAATTTCCAAGGTACAAGCCACTGACTTTATTTTCTTAGCAATGATTTTTTATAGAAAAATCAACCTAAGCAAAAACGCGTCTCATCATTCTCTTCCTCCTATAGTTCGCAGTACTACATCCTCCAGCAGGCGAAACTTATTTTTCGCGTCTAAACAGCCAAGGAATGCCGCGCGCCGCGGCTACACACGAGAGTCGAGCCGTATAGCTGCGAAAGCGAAAGTCCTTGAGTGCACATTCGAATGTCATGCTCGATTACGGGGGTGGGATAAACCGTCGAAAACGAAGGAGAGCCCAGAACCCAGAGACCGAGAGCGAGAACGAGCGAGAGAGATAGATGAGCATCCGGAATTCGGCGAGGGGGTCTATGTGTATACGAGAGTCGAAAAGGGAGTCAAGAGAGCGAGAGAGAGCGAGAGAGAGAGAGAGGGAGATGGTCAGGGGGGTTTTAGCTGGAGGCGCGCGGGCGCGTGCGGACCGAAAAGAGAGCAGGAAGAAGGCAGCGTATATGTATTCGGCGCGCGGGGCCTTCGGAATGCCACCGAGAAACGGGTATGATTGTGCGCGTTGTGTTGTGTGCTGTGTGCAGCGTCCTCGCGTCGTCTGGTCCTCTTCGCGCTTTTTCTCTCTCTCTCATTCACTCCTTGCATGCGGCTTTTGGGCGCAACGCCGCTATATGCGCGCTGCGCGCCTTGGAGAGAGCGGGGTGAAATGGACGGGGGAAAATACTGACCGTTTTAAGTATTTTAAGCAGAGAGAATATTTTCAAAGTTGCGCAGGGTGGAATTGAGATGCATAACCTTGGAGTCGGGACATTTCGTATTTACAATGGTATACATTTACAACTTTTGCATATTTTTAGGGCTGCTACCCCCTCAAACCTTTGGAATCAGACATAAAACAATATTTTATTCAAAGATGAGATTTATTTTGACGCTTACTTCATCAAGGATACACAAATCTTTATGAATTCAACCTCGTTTGAAAATTTTTAAGTTTGTACAACGGATTCAACGGATTCCTAATAGGCGACCTTTGAAACTTGTGTACATCAATTTTTATTGGAAATTTTCCATTATTGTTGGATCTACTTCGGTTTATCTTATACTCAGAGTCCTCCCTTGGTAAAGCGAACCTAAAATTGTGAAAAACTATAATTATCATAATAAAATAATAATTTCATCCCGCTAAAAGGTCATATTAAAATTAAATATGGTGCTCACTTTGCCACGCAAAATGGTAATGTAACCCCAATATTTGTGTCCAATTGTTTTACATTTATGGTAATTTTGCCCTCACAGTTCATGGATCCAGTTTCTGATCATCTAAAAGCAAATCAGCAAACTTTGTTTCCATAAAAGCAAAATTTACTCAAACTTTTAAAACCTTAAATATACACTGTTAAAGTCCTTAGACAATTTAACAATAAGTTTCGGGCAAGAATTTATGTAAAAAATGACCAGGAATTCGGTCCTTATCAGGTTCTGCGTCCCTCGCGGTATTAAAGTATACTTTATAACTGTCAATTTCCCACAAAACAAAATGTATATACATTGAATTAAAAAATCACCAATTTCGCCCCAATACTCTCCCCCCACTAGACTCTTGAACCGTATACGGCATGGCGCAGGATTTGACTTTGCAGTTGTGTGCATGGCCAGCCAGACCTAGTCCCTCTCTCTCTCTGTCTCTCTCCCTCTCTCTTCCTCTTCTTCTCTCCATCCATCTCACTCTCTTATAGCCAGCTTATACCTAGTACCTAGCGAGAGAGCGAAAGAGCGATAGAGGGCGAGAGAACCTTGAAAGACGAGGACGCGCACCGAGATTAGTCAGCGTGGTGCGCGCAGTCGCGGCGGCGCTGAGAGAGGGAGCGAGAGCGAGAGAGAGAAGTTGCCAGTAAAAGTGACGAGGGTATGATGTTCGTTTTAATATCCACCCGCAGGTATACGCACGCTCACGTATAGAGAGAGAGAGAGAGAGAGAGCCACTGGCCGGCACATACACACACGTATATACACTGCGCCGCGCAACGAGACTGCGGCCAGGCCTACTATACTCTAAAACTTGCTTCTCCTCGCTTACTGCGCCTATTCTCGTCTCTTGCTTCTCCTCTCGATTCTCTGTTCTTTCTGCTTTCGACTCTTGTGCTCTGCTCTTCGACACTCCTGTCTGCAGTGTGTGTGTGTGTGTATTATACGTGGGAAGGACACGTGAGGATTGGGAATGAAGAACATTTTTTTGGAACTACGAATTTTCTGTGCGCTTTATATTTTGAGGCTTTTGGGACTTGGTATTTAGAAAAGTAGGAAACGTCAAATAGCGGGTTTAACTATTAACCCTTTCAGTTACATTGTCGCTTGTAAGGAACATTAACTATATGATAATATATGTTTATGAATATTTACATATTGATTTACTAAAATAATGTTTAAATGAGTTTTTTTAAATTTTTATGTCATTTTACTACAGAAACTTATAACAATAAAAATGTGGAAATTTTTAGCTTTTTTGAAACCGTTGATAATACTAAAAATAAATCGTTACAAATCGTTGATTTAGTAACGTTTTTTCCAAATAACGTGTTTATTATATAAAAAAATTCAAACAAATGTGTATTAAGAATTTTTAGGGTATGCAATTGGTCTCGTACACTATAAGTGACTATTTTATTAAACCACTTATTCTAGTTTTATCCATCAGTCTTTATCGAACCAAATTAAAATATAAACATTGTACTCCCCAAGCAAAAAATTGACTGAAAGGGTTAAAACCCTACTATCTATATTTGGAACTATTTTCCATTGTTTTAATTAGTCACATGATATGCATTTCGAAGCATGTAAGCGTCTGGATGGAAATAAAAAAGTGAAATCACGCGCACTTGATTTTATTCTTTCAAGCCAGATCATTATTACTTAAGGTGATGTTAAACCCCGGGTTACTGGTAAATACGGAGAACCACTTTTTTCATTCATTTTTCAATTTTAAGAAAATATCTCTATGAAAAGTTGTTCTTTTTGGTTGGTACAACAACTTTCCATAGAGATATATACTCAAAATTGAAAATGAAATGAGAAAAGTGGATCCTCGTACTTGTCGGGGACAGGTAACTTTAACATCACCTTAAATACTGCGTAATCTTGAATCAAGGAGGCACACGCGTTGATGAAAGAAACTATATATATGTAAATGTAGTTGTCAAAAAATGTTGTATCATTTGGCTCAACGGGACGGCGTAATGATCTTGAACAAAAAGTAAATTAAAAACATCATACATTCAATTCTTATTAAAAACCTGGCTGTTAATAATATTAACATCACAAATAATTCCCTCAATCTTAATTGCCTTCATTTTCTCTCAACGAATTATTTAGTGCGATATGTAAGGAAGACTTCGCGGAACTTCCTGCCCGAATTGCACGTACGTGCGTAATACAGACACTCCCAAGGCACAAAAAGACAAGCTCGCACACACCCACACACACAGACGATATGGACACACGAGATCGCGTGCGAGCGATAAAGTTTTGAATGGCGCCGGCTGCGCGAGTCCGCGTCAATTTGAGCAATACGCGCGGGGCCCGCGTCGAGCGCATTCGTTCACTTAGCCGCGCGCAGAGTTCGTCGGTGCGCGGAATTATACCGCTGCGAGAGGAGTTGGACACGCGGTATATTATATACAAAAGGATGGAGGGGAGAATACGGCGACGGCGGCGGGCTATCGGAGCAATTTCCAAAAAAGCAATCGCGATCGTCGCGCGATCTTTCTTAACGATGGCCCGGGTCCCGCCGCGCCAGCCTTCCGAGAACTATTATGCGCAAGATCGCGCGGGCTGCTTATTTTCTGAGCCTGCGCGCGCTCGAAAAACGTCGATCGATTCGTGAGTGCGGATACTCGCGATGATTAAATGGTTCTTAGGGTTAGACCTGCCGTTCTCGTATAGAGTGTTTGTAAAAAGCTTCTTAGATAAGGATTGAATGGTTTTTACAAAATTAGGTTAGATATGGTTATAGGTTTCTTTATTAATCTAAAAAGCGTTCCAATTAACCTTCGGAATAGTCACCTTTATATGACTCTGTTAGCGTTTGTAAATTCATGAACTGTAAACTGTAAAGCTTTATAGATAATAATTCTATAATTAAAAATATTGTTAGTAAGTAATAGGTAAAGGTAATGCTACAATAATACCAATCCAAGAGATATATAAATTTAATATTTTATATTTATCAGTATCAAAATATACGTTTCATTGAACATATATTTTTGCAAAGTTCTAAATTATAAATATGATTTTAACGTAGTACTACTTATTATTAGACAATGTACATTTTTATTTAAATTTTCCATAATATTGTTGTCATTAACTATACAGTGGACTCTCGATAAATTCAAATTTTTCTATAACCCGAAGTTTTCCAGAGTTTACTCAACTTAATTTTTCAATTATTCGAACTTTATTTCCTACCTATATCCTTTCAAGTGTGAATTATGGAGAGTCAACTGTACATTGATAAAGACATTTAATCAAAATATTTCTGTTTCACATTTTATAATAGAAAATAATTTTATGTTCTTTTTTTTTACTTACAATAGAAAGAGTTCGAAATCAAAGGGTAACACAGGATCAAATAGGTGAAATAAAGGGTAAATAAGGTAAATTAAAGGGTATAACCACTGTGCATTCTTTGATACCTGCGACTACGTTCTCCCTTGAATAAAGGAATCTCCAGGCCCAAATAAAAAGTTATTTTCGCAAGAATCGTTACGCGCGGGGCCCCGAGTCGTATCGGAATGCAGGACTGCTAATTCGATAAAAAGTGCAGACTGGGCCAGCAAGGCTCCCGGCTCGGATGAATTTTTGAAATTCGCTTTGCCCGGTTAAACTACTATTTCGCAACCTTGAGATTCACAGTGGGATCAGAGAGCGAAAAGAGAGAGAGAGAGAGAAAGAGAAATCGAGGATGCGTATAGGTATAAGGTACTAGGACGCCGTTGAGAGAGATCGCGACTACATATACATGCCTCGTACTAGAGCCTCTCCAGCGGATTATGTCTGCGTCAGTTATTGTTTTTATTGTTTCTGCCGTCCTCCTAGGCCCTAATGTCCGCCGCAGACGCTCAGCAGCAGAAGAAGAAGACCCGAGAGCGAGGACGAAAGAGAGAAGAAAAAAAAGACGACATCGATATCCGACGGGGGGATCTACGCGCATTTTCACTTAGCAGTTACACGATACTGGTACCCCAGACGCGCTTGCCATCATTAGTATACCCAAAGCTTCTTTTCTCTCTCTCTCTATCCTCTCTTTTTTCTTAAACCTGCCTTCCCCCTCACCTCTCGCGCCTCGCCCCGACAGCCGCCTTTTATAGGCTTTATGTCTCTTCCCATTCCTTGGCCGGCGCGCGCTTATTTTTATGCATTTTTTCCTTTAGCTTCTCTCAAAATTTGCTGAATAACAAAAATGACCTTACAGCGACTTATATTTTTTTTTTAGTCTCGGTGGAGCAGATAGAACCTCGATTCTTGCAATATTTTATTGCACGCGGCACAAGTGTGCGCAAAAAACGAAACTGCGGCCTCCTAAAAACACTTTTATATCAGAAATGCTCGCGCGCGCGCGCGCGCAGGATAATAAAAAAAAGCTGCTTAAAATTATTTGTTTTGTCCTTGTGACGAAGTGCACCGTATATTATAAGCTAGCCGCGCGCGGTCACTTTTATATTTTACTTTATTCAAATTGACGAAATAAAAAGTTGGTGTCTTGGTGAGTCTTGGTGACAACAATTCGCTAAGAGAAGTAGATTGCAGTTGAAATCACTATTCCCGCTTGGTAAATTAGTCTACTATTATTTATCGAATTATGGAGTTGATCCCGTGTAAGAAAATAAGTCTGGGACAAGTCTGGCAAAAGTCTGGCTACGGAAACGATCCCAGACTATATGCCAGACTTTTGTCGAATGATGTCACGAAAACTTATTTTGACATACAAGTAATTAAGACACTACATTTATTGTTAATATCGATCAGAATCGTAAAAAATAATAGTTTTTGATTAAACCGTAGAAACTATTTTTTAAATATTGCAATCATCTAAGAAATTTAAATATTTTTTAAAAAATGACAAAGATGTAGGTTACTGCACAAATGACGTAACGCTATGCACTTGTTTTGCATTTTTTACCAAAAGTCTGGGATCGTCTCCGAAGCCAGACTTTTGCAAGACTTTCTGAGCCAGACTTTTCCTAGACTTGTCCCAGAATTATTTTTTTACACGGGATTCGAATGCTCATAGATATTAGGATGAAGACAATGACGGTTAGACAATCAAATAATATTAATTGATTTTTGATTAATAAACAGCTAACGATTCGGTCATTTGACAGGTGTTACAACATTTAACCTACTAACTTTTGTCAAGTCAAAAATCAAAATTTACTTATAAAAATTTCGTAATTTGGTCTATTATACTAATGTAATTAACAATAATTAATATATTTGGTCTCTCTTTAACTGTAACATGGATTAATATAAAATTCATGAAATCCTTATTGTCCTTATCCTAATTACTATTCATATTGCCTCTTTTACAAAATTGTAGTCTTATGTATAGAATGAAAATGGTTAAGGTCTTTATTGTAACAGATTCAGACATTTCAACTTTGTGACAATTGACAATGCCAAACTGAGTATCTATCTGAAACAAATATAGGTCATCGAAGGAAAAGATCAATTGCAAGTTTAAAATTATTACTGTCACCCTTTACTTAATGAATCAGTGATGATAATAAACAGACTACAATTAGGATTTAGTTAAAAATGTATAGTTAATCTAGAAAATACTTTTCCCAGTGATGGTTTGACACATACTTTACATAAAAGAAATAGTTTTGAAAGGCACAGTGTAGAGTGCAGGTTTGTATCGGGAAATAATAATAATAAGCGTTGCTTGGAGTTGGTCTCTCTGGAAGCTTGGAAATCTCGTCCCCTGGGATTCGATCGTAGATTCTAAGAGAAATGGTAGAAAAATACCGATGCATACTTACCGCGTCTCTGCTCTCTCTCGCTCTCCGTATTTTAAACGAAATTCCCATACTACTCGCAGGTAATTATAGGCGTGCGAGTTCTCCGGCTCTATGAAAATTAACGACTGTCAGTTTTTGTGACAGTACTGTCATTTCTGGTCGGGGCGAGGTCTCGAAAAATTTATCTAGAAAAAAGATCGACAAACGGATAAACGTGGCCGGCGAGCGCGTATATGCGCGTACCCGAAGAGGAAGAAAAAAAGGTATAACCCTCGGCGTTCGATGGGCATTCCAACTGACAGGTCCATCCAGTATTCCGGTATACAGAAATGCCGAGTGTATTACGGTCGATAATCGATCGCCAGAGGCGTATACCGCTCGTGCTTGCGCATTTTGCTCCTCGATGTATATAGACGCAGGCCACGAGAAATTTTCACAAACTTCTTTAACAAGTTTCTCCAACTTTATAATGACTTCATTTTCAGACGGACTTGAGCTCCGTCTGGGGAATATTCGCTGTCCGCGTTAATCCGTCTGGCTTGAGTTCGTTTTCCGTGCAATTTCCTTTTTCTTTAACGATCTAGACTCTAATTAAGGTAATATTGTTATTGCGAATTCAATGTTTTGAGCGAATCAGACAAAGCGTCTGCTTTTGCTAAAAAATTAATCTCTATCTCATGATATACTTTATTGATTTTAGAATGAAAGAAGTTCGCTTGAAGCTTCTAATTTCAGTAGAAAGTTTCAATATTTTCACTAATACAAAACTATTAAGAAGTAATAGAATCAATAGATCAATTCAGTAAGTCATAAATAAGTGAAGTTACCGCACACCCGAAACAGGAATTCAAAATTGAATATGATAATTACACCGAGCGAACGAAGAAATTTATTAGTAAATTTATCTCCCCGAGCAGTATACATTTTTAATGCGTCCGATCAGTGCTGCCAATGTATAAATCAATAACGCTCAATAACGTTTACGCCGCATATAATTATAGATTGGTCATTATACTTGTCGCATGTAAAGCAGAGGCGAATATAAAAGCCTTCGATTCTCCCGATCAATTATTTAGAATCCATTTATACGAGAGAACATTGATGGGATTTCAGGAGAGGTCACGCGAGAGATCTGCCGTTGCGTTTCGTGAAGGCCGTGAAGGCCTACAGTTAGCGAACTTGTGCGTGCCCCACAGATCGACGATTATCGTAAGTAAGCCAATATACAAAAAATGGCTTTCGTACTCACTCTCTCACTGTCTCTCACTTTCAATCACTCTGCCTTACTCTCTGTCTCCCACTCTACACGATAGCAATCACCACACAAATGTAATTGCAAGTGTGCACGTGTAGCATTATTATTATTATGTCTCACAAGGAGGATGTCCATAACTTTGGGAAACAGATTTTGATGAAGATTTGTAGTTCGTTCTAATCGATCTTCTTTCTTTACAAATAAAAATACTGCAACTCCATTGGATAGAACACTCGTTTCCCCTAACTTCATTAGTCAATTTAAAAAAAGAATTATTCGAGTCAGAACTTTCCATGGATTGTACGTTTACGAATCGTATTACGAATTGTATTGTACGTTGCCTGCAAAAATATATTCTATTTCTGTTATATTCATAAATCTGCAGATAAAATTATACATAAAAAATACATAAAAAAACCTAGTAGAAAATCATGTAATAAAATCTGAAAAATACCTGCAAGTTATGAACATTCTTTCCGTAAGGATTTTTAGTAAAATAAAAAACATCTAATTTTGATTATATATTTACAATTATCTAAAAATTCAAATAAAAAATATAGGTGCAGACATAAGAAGTTTCAATTTAAGCTAAATATTAATCTGTTTAAAAGTTATTAGCTATCAAAGATGGATAGGAAAAATACATGGAAATTCGACTATTTTTCAACTTTTTTTAATCATACAAATGCTCATGTATTTGTTGTCACTTGATAACTTTGATAGTTAATAACATATTAATATTTTAACATTAAAGCTCTCTTTGTGTTTAATTTTCGTTCTCTTTTTTGGTTTAGTTTGTTCATACCCTAAATAATTGCAACATGATCATTAGTAGATGCATCACCTCTTACTAAAAAACGCATAATTGTGACCAATAGTGGCTTATATCTCAAGAGCAAGAGCACATTATAACAACACCAAATCACGAAACCTCATCAAAATCCATTTCCCGGAGGTATAACACTCTCCTCGTCAGCCCTGAAATCGAGCTGAAAACTACATCACGTTTTCCTCGATAAAACAAAAAGACGCACTGTGCATAAGCTTGATCGCACAGTACCTACAGCTGTGAAAAAAAAATATGTAGGTACAGTCACTAAACTCTAGATGTCTCGCGGTGCACGCCCTTCGCAATAATTTACGCCCTTGAAAACTCCTCTTTGGAAGATCTCGTAAAAACGAGGGGCGAGAGAGTGCTACCGTAAAAAAGAAGAGCGAGCAGCAGTTGGGCGTCTCGATACGAAGCCCGCCATAGGTGCAGAGGAATGACTTTGGCGTATTTGCATTAGCGCATGACGCGCGCTAAGCGGGGGCGACTCTACAGTCGTCGAGTCGAATGTTTTTGGAGGGATGGAGGTGCAGCAAGGATTTTATCTTTGAAATAACCTACGATTTACAAGATTTTGTACCTCATACGGAAAATATGTATTATTTCTGTGAGAGCTGCAAGATTGTTAATGGATATTTGCTGTGACGTATTTAGCAGTTGGAATTGTCACATTTGCAATTGCTTAGTGTAATATGAACAAGTAAAGGACTAACGAAATTTCGGGGTAAAAAGCCATGTTATGCGGTGTCCTAAATATAATACTAGCTTAATTGTTATACTTCAGCTATACTTTTCACTATTCTGGCTAAGTGTTTTTTCCCATATACTCTGGTGTATACATTATTGGTCAGAAAGCTAATTTATTGCTGCATGTATTAGTCCGATAATATTCAACTGAAATAGGTAAAAAATGAATAGTATTTGAGTACGTTTATTAAGAAAATGACGATTGAGACAAACAAGGTAATAAATCTTTAGAAATTGGCCGAAACAATAATAATGTCAAAATTATTGTAAACTGTATTTCCTCTAGCAAGTGAGAGATACATAATCATATGAAGACTGAACGTACGTATTTATTTCCTTTTAAAAATGTATAATGTATTTATTACTTAATGTTTTTAATTTACTTAGCTGATAATTTTAAAAAACTGAACTTTCTTTCATGGTATTTAAGCTCTGATCTTTACCTTCTCCATTTACAATGCTTCAAAAGCACGCGTATTACATTTCAAGCGAAAAACCGGACTATTTTTGAGCATTAGCCAAAGCAGACTGGCCATTTATTTCTCCGGATAACATTTCTACTAGGGTATGAATGCAGCTTCATTTTAATATCTGATGGCGATGATTTATAATAATTCTGCAGAATATTTCAGAATCATCAATTCTGACTTTTGTTTCAATTTGTCAACTCATTCTGACCAATTCTAATGAATTCTGGCAACTTCTGACAAAACCCAATGAATAAAAAATATTTTCTTAGAATTCGACAGATATTTTCAGAATTGTTTAAAACTGTTTTAAAATTGCAAGAATATTTCACACCAAAAGTATAAGAACACAGTCATTACAATGAAAATTTCACTCCAAAAATGATAAAAATTCCTTAATTTAAAATGCACATTACTTTATCCAGTTGATCAAAATTCAAAGCAGAAATACAAATAAATACTTGAGCGGCATATTCGGCAGACTAGAGTCCTGCTCGATCAGCCAGCATTACAGTCGAGAGCGTGGTGCCTACGCCACTGGATGACTTATAATATTTCTTTCGCAATGCTCCGGTGCGCGGTCGTCGTTTCGGGAGTTAAAGCCGGGGCGTAAAAGCATCGCGCGCGCGCGCGCTCCGCGGCCAAGTGCACATAAGGAATTAGGAGAGAGGGAGGGATGGAGGAGAGAGAGAGAGAGAGAGAGAGGGTGAATAACTAAAGGCTGTATGGGTGTCGGCTAGACTACCAGCAAGAAGGACAGAAGCAGAAGAAAAGAAAGAGCGAGCCCTGTGGTTTAACTTTTGCCAGGGCCCCTGGGCCTCTCTCTCTCTCTCTCTCTCATTGTTGCGGGGCCCATTGCCAGTTTTTCTTACAGGTAGCCAATAGCCGTGCATCGACGTACACGCATACACACGTGCGAATGACTCTGAGCTATCCTCTCCTATATTCCAGTCTCCTCCTACGTATGTATGTATAGACGTATATGCAAGAGTGAGTGGTAACTATAGTGCATATACGTCTGCACGAATGTGGGCGCATGTAGGCGCCCGTCTGCGCGAAACCGGTATCTTTGCATCGGTGTATCTCGAGTACGCTTGTGTATGCCACGACTGGTTTTGTGTATAGAGGTGGAGGGACGCAGAAATAGAACCTCGAAAATATGATCGCAAATAGCGATAAGGCCCTTGTGCTTCATGCCTAGGACTCAACCTGATCTTTTCTTCCTTCCAGCTCTAGGTGGGTACATTTTTTTCGACATTCTTTACTCGATAAGCGAATGTCATTCCTGGAAATGATTTGTAATTTCTGAAGTGTGGAAAAGTGGGAACGGAATTTTAGAATGAATGCTTGCATGCCGCACCCCTAGAACAAGACTGACAATTTAACATTTTCTTACTTGATTTTAGCACCCAGAGTAGCTCATACGAAAACGTTTTTGATACACTATGGAAATTGAATACATAATGTTAAGAAACTGCAATACAATAAAACATTCAAGTAAATAACTTTTATTACCAGAAAAATTTACGTTTCTTGCTTGGTTTCACAAGAATATATGGAATTCTAGTTGTCATTGTCTTGTTCTAGAGGTGCAATATGAGAGATATGACCAGTACAAAATTATGAAAAGCATAATCAAACTTTTTCTTTCCATTAAATTGTTATTATAAAATGTTAAAATTTAATACATTTAACGTTATCTTAAAAGATATCTTTCTTGCGATAAAGAAGCCCTTCTAATTGGTCTTCATATTAATATTTAGAAACTATAGCTAAAACTTTAGAACATAATCCATTGAAAACTTTATAATGAGGAACATCCAGCATTGAAAGTTTACTTGTATTTTAAGGACGTTTAAGTTCAAAACACTGATTATGATTTTAAAATGAATTTCAGTACCTATTTTGTTTTAATGTGCTATAAAAATATAAAGTAATATTATTTATTTTATGCTTTCTATTTCTCGGACTGAAGCTGATTATATATATACATAAGAATCTAAATTCTGCACTAGTCCATACCTATCCATAAAGAATGATAGTTCCTTACTGCAGGTACTACTCTGTTTTGGTTTAAAAATACGCGTGACGTCAGACAGAAAAAGGCTCGCAGGCAGGATCAGGTGAAACTCTAGTGGTGTAGGGTGTGTTTGCTCTCTCTCTCTCTGTCGAGAAAATCCTAACTAGACTTAAGCTGCGGGGAATACCTCGAGAAAGGCAAATGACTTGGCTTATACCCTCTATGAAGGTTTTCGGCGCGATCCCTCTGGCCATTCTCCCGCGCCGTGTGTACATATATAACTTTTGCCTCCTCGGTGCGGCACGGTAGCGCGGCGTCGGCGTCGTTGGCCCTCCCGGAAAGGAGTAATTTTTCTTAGGGCGGCCGATGCAAATGTTGGCATTGTGCGTCCGTGGGGATGAGGTAAAGCGGAGATTTTTCGAAAAATACCGGAGTTAAGCCGAGGCTTGCCGACGCCGGCAACTGGCCTCTATTGTTGTAAATCTCTTAAAATAACGCACTTCTGACCTGTTCGTCCGTCCGTTCACTCTCTCGCTCGCTCTCTCTACCTCGGCTGTACCTTTCTGCCTTCTATTCCTCCCTTTTTTCACCCAGCCTGTGCTCTGGATGCTCGGTACTTTGTTATACTCGCGCGCGTCAAGAGAGCTTTGAATTTTTGATTTTTGATAAGATCTGCTTCTTTCTCTTGCAGGGGCTTTCTCTACTTGGGTAGTGCCTTTCGTAGTTTAGCCAAAAAAAAGACAAGTGTTTCTATGCCCAAGTCTCCTCCCTCGCGTTGAAATACTGCAGAAAAGCTTGTCTCGGTTATTATTCTTAATGCAACAATTTAGTTATTAATGAGTGTTCGGACTGTCCACATACCGGTTGTTGTTAAATTATTATAATGTTAAATAAATATTTTTAGTGACACCGTACGTTGAACAAAATTTACTTTTTCATTCATGCTTATTAAGCATCTTTAAAACATTTTTAGGAATATTTTTGTAGATAGTAAAATACATAACCTGAAAGACATGGAATTTACTATAATTTATAGCTGGAGCTAATTATAGTGCTGAAGTTATCGAAAAATATGTATATTTTACAAAATATATGTAATAAAATAAGTTTGAGCAGTTCGAAATTCATGATTATATATAGAATGCTGAAATACATTTTAGAGTTGGTCAGTTTATTATTTGCTTTTATACTAACGACATAAAAAGCGTAATAGAAAGGATGTTGTACTTCATAAGAACTAAAAAAATGTTGATTATAATTATTATGTAATAATACATTCGAAAAGAGTTTTCTACCCTTTGAAATTTAATCTAGTAATATAAGAAAATATTTCTGCAAAAATCGATTTGTATTTATCAAATATTTATCAGTATCTGGGAGAATTTAGGTCATACCGATTCTGCACTATTTTTCATATACTTAGTATAACTTTTAATATTGGGCACTCGGTTGTTTGAGTATTTTCCGATAGATGGGCAGCACTTACGCTTATATGTTACAGCTTCGACAGAAACTATCGTTTAACTATCGTTTAACTACTAATAGTAACAGAAAATAAGTTGAATCTAGAAATGATGTGTCTCACACTTTTGAAATCATCAAAATGTTATTATTTTCTCTACATTTTATTGTATTTTTTGCTCTTGTTCAAGTAAACTAAACCTCTATATACCATTAAATAGTATTAAAAACTAGTTAAAAATATTTCGTTTGCTAACTTTTACTTATAAAGCCAATTTTGGTGTACATTTTGGTACACAAAGGCTTAGTTGTCCAGTACCCCCACATATTTCCCCTGCTCAATTTCGCGACGAGGCATAGACCAATTTGGTGGCTTGACTCGCGCCCGATTCACAATGCCATAGAGCGCGCTATATAATGTCCTGCATTTACCACAGTGGCTCGGCGCGGAGTATATTACACGAGCGCGGCTACCCGACTGTTTTGCCCGTAATATGCCTTCTTTTTGTCGGAATCCTCGGGCGATTGGGACCCTCGCCGCCGATGCAGGTATAAAAGCCACGAGTGACCCTCTTTTTTCCCTGTACACTAGCTACGAATACCCGAATTCTACTCGGCCCTCTTCGGTCAATTATTTTATCCTTTAAATATGTGTAATTTTATTTACGAAATATTACAATTGCTTTGGTCGTTTGCACGTGTTTTTGCATTCTCATTGGTGCATGATAATATGAATTATATATATATATAAGGTAGACTTCCAGTGGCAATAATTATTAATAATCTGCAAAGTCAAGTAGCGTTTGTTGCTATGTGGGAGCTGGTTATCTGGAGTCGGCCTCAATGACAAAATTTAAAATTCAATAATCAAAATAAATAACAAATCTCAGCAGCAGTAAAGCATCGAGAAGTTTCTTAGTCGGAACATTATATGATAACTCGAAAAGAGATATAAAGAGCGCAAAAATGTATATCAATCGAGAGACGGCTCTTATAGTTTATAAATCAATTATAACTTGCAATTAATATAATAGTATAATAAATCATATTATTATTAAAGCCGTACCCTTTCTCTTTCTGATTTTCATTAATTCTTTACAAATATCATCATGGATGAACGCGCTACCGCGATATTCCAATTGAGATAGCGACTCGCAACCGCACGGATTCATTTATTGCGCCGGTCTTTGTTCCGAAAAAATCCTCGCGCCGCTCCTCGGCCAAAAAATTCTCGCCTTGAGTCGTTCAACGACTCTGTCCGCTGCATTTTTTGGTCAGTTTTTCAATGCTCAAGGTCCCTCGCACGCGCGCGCACAAGTTTAAGAGGACTTTTTATACAGAGTCACTGTGCAGTTTAGACGCTATATGCAATACTACTATATACACGCCGCGTGGAGAGCAACAACGCGCGCGTGCAATTATCGCCGATTCGCGATTCATTTCTCGCGGTGGGTGGTCCGGTACGTTATGCGTCGCTACTCGATCGCTCAATACAGACTCGGTCGATGTATTCACCTATTGTTCTAACGAACATTTGTAATTTTTTATTTAGATCGGCGCACGTTTATTTATTACGAATATTACTATAATGCGATGCTATCTAATATGGCCCAACCCCGATATGTCGGTTAGCAACGCGATAAATCTGGCCGGTCGCGCCATTAGCGAGTGATGAGGGGTATACGTCTGAGTTGTTCGATATTGCGATCGGCCAATTGCAGCGCACGAAGCTGTATAAATTAACTGGCTGCGGCAAGTACGTCGCTTATGCAGTTTTTCCTCCATTCCAAGCGAGTAACTAAATCTGCTCTGAAAATTTTAGATATAGATGGTCGGTAGAACTCAGCACTGATCCCGTATAAGCACTGTACTTAAATTTTCGATATTGTCATTTTCTTGCCTTTCTATTATTTGCCACTTCGATTCATCATGACCAGAAGTTCATAGAAAGCTCGCTCACTAGAAAAGTATGAATTGTTTTCACTTATACTGCAGTTATACACATTTATATTAAATTTGAATTTCGTGCTCGAAAGAAATGATTAATGATCAAATGACGTTTAAAATGGTTAAAAGGTGGCGTGAGCTCTTTTTAATGATATGATACCTGTTCTTGTATGCAAGTGTACCCAATAGAAAAGAATACGAAATTTATTTTTTAATCAGCATTTGTGCAATGGTTACCAAAAAGTAACCTGAACCAATGTGTAGTGATTTCTGAATTTTATAAAGAAAACTCAATTTGCGAAGGTTATAGCTTGGTTATCAAAATTTACCTATATCTTCTTAAATTTTGAAAATATCGTGAAAATTCCAAAAGTTTACAAAGAAACTATTTCACGATTTACAAGAATACACTATTAATTATACTGAGTGAAGTTTCAATCTCAATGTGGCCGATTACTGTTCTAAAACACTTTAAAGCGATTGATGTACAGTAGATGTTTTAATAATAAGAAAATCTTAAAAATATAACGTGAACTTAGTAAAAAATAGTTTTAAAAATAGTTTCTCTCTTAACATGTATAATGAATATTTTCATCTGGTGCAATTGGTCATTTAGTATTAACCATCCTGAGGGCAAAGCCACAATACCGTATTCTTGTATACATTTTGCATCACCTATTTGAGTCCTTATCATTACATAAATACTTACAACCTCTCAAACTAAAGCTGTATAGTACAACTTTAAGCGGTAACGCCACCTAGAAGGCTCTAAAATGAACCAAAGTTTACTGTGGATAAATAGATTGCTTCATTCAAAAATAACTTTCAGGAACTGGCAGTAGTGTATATTTCAGACTTATGCATAATTCTTAATACATCTAAAAGAACGAATATAAGCGAGTGCACAGCGGGTTATATAATTCAGATAGGTGCCTTACATTCGCTGGTTGTTCCATGCGCCAGATTTATCGCAAACTAATCAAGATCTCAGTAGGACATATTGAGAATATATCGTGCATTCCATGTAACCTGGTTATTTATTACACACTTTTTTGAAATCTCTATCACCAACTTAGAAATGTAAAAATGCAAATAAAATATTAATTCTTTTCTTTCTATTATGATACATTTTCACATTCAAACGTTAGAAATTATACTTTTTAATCAGCTCAAAGAAAAATGTTTAAAGCTTAGGCGGGCAATATTGGATAGAGTTACCTAAATTCCGGTGACTCGATCGAATTTTATTCCAAACTCAAGACGCTATTCCACCTAAGACACTGGCACGAAAGCTAGACGAAAGCGAGTCGAATAATACACGGTCGACAAGCAGACAAAAGAGTATGATTTCCTGTGCAGTCCCAAGATATTGCGACTCCTACCCCCCCAGTTTTTCTCGCATCCTCTCCTTTTACTCCTCTTTTTACTCCTAGCTTCAATTCTCCTCTCATCCTTTATCTATTTTCTATTCTCCCCGGTTTTATATCTCTCCCAACCCTCTTCTCTTTTGTTTATCCCTATCTCCCCCTCTCTCCCACTCTCCCACTCCCTCTTCCATATATCCGGCTTGCTTTTGTGCAAGGTCTCGTCCTGACTCCTAGCCCCTCTTCGCCTCTTCTTCTTCTGCTCTCCTCTACTACTCCTTTTTTTTCGCGTTCCTCTCTTTTAGATCGTGCGCCTCACTCCTAAAACAAAACCAAGAAGAAGACGAAGCAGCAGCGGCAGCAACTTCAAGGATAACGAGTATAGAAGCTAGTATATAGAGGCTAGTCCTCGCGAAAAGCTGTGGCGGCGTCGGCGTCGACCATGTTGCGCACAATTGAAAGCGCTCTATCTCGGCTGTTTCGCTGTCTGCCGCTGCAGCTGCGCGCACGCTTCTTCGTCCTGCTGCTAGTATAGCTGACTGGCTTGCTTGCTCGAGGGCCAACTTTTGAGGAAGAGATAACAAACGAGAGAGGAAAAAAAGAGAGTCGCGACGAGGCGGGCCGGCCAGTCGAGTTATGTCCGTGTGTTTGTGCATGCCTGAGTCTGTGCCGTTGCGAAGTCTAATATAATGGCAAGGGCTGGCCATAGGCCCTTCTCGCTTTTTACCTTTTCGTAGACACGCGCTGCTCTCAACGCGCAGTTCTAGGTATTTATACTTCCGACAGGTGTTTCTCAATAGGGACCGAGCGCTAGCGCGCGCCACGGTTCTATATACTTTTATTTGCCATTCTTTTTTTGCTGAACATGAGACTGGGATTGTAAGACTCTCTCGGCAGATATCAAAAGGCTAGAAGAGTCAGGACAACCCTTGACTGAAATTGTTCTGAATTTCGTTTTTTCGGGGCTGTTGGAGCTGGTAGGAGGCTTTGTCGAGCACTTGGCTTGTCGCTAGGCAGATTTTCACGAGTTTGCTGGATTTTTGGTCGATTTTTGTCGGTAAGGCAGAGTTTTGCACGACAAACTGGTTAATTGAAGAATATGATTTATTATACTTACGTACTTCCAGATGGCATAGTAGGTACGTGCTGAGGACGTTTCAGGAATGTTGCTTTTAAGTAGGGATGGTACAACACGATGTCGGAATCGTCTTTAGAGATTTTTGATACCGCGAAACGCGGTGACTAATCCACTCAATAAATAGGTTACAGGCAACTTAACAAACATTCAATTCTAAATAATTGTTTGCAAAAGATGGATGAGCGTTTTCTAATTTTTTAAGTTGTACACTCAATTTACAATAATTAATTAAAACTGTGGCATTAAGTTTCTCCAGTGGCTCAAAGTTACCTCGCTCTATGGTATTCATTTTTAATTATGTTATTATAGAGTTGTTTTGCCAGAGATGTTTTAAATAAGTTTTAAGGCCGTCTATAAGATAACATTCTTGGATTTTAGCTGAACGCCCTTGATACGTTTTCAAAACGTTCCATGAACGTTTCATTTGCTACGAAACTAGATGCATCCGTAACATTACTACAAAGTTTTTGAAATCTTTAGTAACAGTGTTTTATGATTTCCGAAGCAATATTTCTTTATTCACATTTTCATCCATATAGGTCTAAGACTCTTTATACAGTGTATCCCATACACTTACAATATGATAATTATCCTCCCACATTTCTAATAAAATATCTGGACATGTCTTTAAACGCGTCCCACGCTGTTTAACTATGTGGATTAATAAAGCTGTATACCTACATGCTATCCAACCATAATTATCTCGGCTATAATTTACTTTACAGAAAAGTTTTTTTACAGTATAAATATCGGTAAGAAGCTTTAAAATTTCAAAATGTTATACTTCATTCAATAAAGTATAATTTTATATCGTAGAATGTAGATGCTGGGGTAATTTTAGATTTTGAGGTTATGAAGTCAACAGTTCACCAGTCGTTAGCTATAGCTCTTACCGAATTTTTACTTAAAAAATAAATTAAATGAAACTGGCTAAGACTTAGTGAAGCAACCAGTTCAATTAATTTATTTTTTACTGCAGTATACTTGATGAGTACAACAACACTGTGCAAATTCTAAAAATTTAAAAAAACATCGCAATTTTCTAGCTTCAACGAAGTAAGTTAATGCATTTGGCACATTGAAGGGTCTTGCTTTCTCTTGCCAAGCAGAGGGAAGTCAACGGTGTAGGGGGAGCGAAGTATGCATGTATGTTTGTTCGACACGTTAGACCCAATAAGTAGTAGCGTCATTTCGTGCTGCGCTTTACCAACAAATCCTCTATGGCTATTCCAACAGAACTGACATTACAAAAAATCAATACTTTCTTGTCTTTGAGCTCACAGCTACGTAGTGGATTGATTACGTTTTCCCCTTGCAGGCTTCTCTCGTCAAACTTCGTTGACTACAATATACTGTAAACCGACATTTATAATAAACAGCTACAAAAATATGTTAAGCAACTATTATTAAAATACAGACCAATCCATATGCCTTTTTTTCAGATAAAATCGATGTAATGTATAAATTTAAAACAATTATCAAACTTTTCTAAAGTTATAAGTATTAATAAAAGTACTTATAACTGAAATTCGTTCGAAAGGGCAATGATGTCTTGGTTTTTCATAATTCAGTTTGTTTATTAATTGTAATCAATTGTTCGTACCTCGGCCAAAGATTTGAGGTTAGGAATTTCGACGGGAAACTTTAATGGGTTGACACCCTCTTAACCTCCATATTGTTGGTGTTATAACGCTTTAGCAAACTTTGTCTAATGAATGCTGCAAATTCTAAGCCAATTTTACCCAACAGTAGAGTAAAGTTTTTACCTTGGTCACATTTTGTTCACAAAGCAACCATTACTCAATAATTTGTTCGCGTGCAATTTGTATTACAATTAACACTTTAATTAAAGCAATCTGCCAATGACTGAACTTTTTTTATTCACCTTCTTACTTCCTGTAGCTCAGGTTTTGGGAATAATTGATAAGGTTTTCTGTGTAGAAAGATTTCTCGCGCGCTTTATACTCTGTTGATGTTACGTTTTTATTTTCACTTTATTCTGATAAGAATCTCGCTAGGTATTCTGTTTTATACTTTTGTTTCTTTACAATTGTTTTACGGTTGTTACAATATGAGTCGTGCATTATTAGTTGATTGCTAAATCGCTGGGAAAAGCTGAGCATCGTGAAGTTTGTGTTTTTTTACGAGACTCATCCGAAGTGATAGACTGTAACAGAAAGAACATTTTTTAGATTAAGTCATTTAAATTATTGTTTTCATTTGAATATAGTCCAGCCAGATTATCAGCAACAAAAGATGAAATAGAAATAATAATAAATAGTAAACGCCTGTTCACTGTGAAAACTCGACTATTGGGATCTGACATAGAGTATTCAGCCTCTGACGGATTAAAGCTAAACCAGACGAGACCCGGAAATTCTCGAACGTGATTGGTTGAGACGTCAAGATGGCGCAGTCAAGCCCGACATTATGTATACTATATATAGCGGCCACGCCCCCGTGTTAGGTCGATTCCACAGGACCCAGGCTTCTACTGAAAAGTAAATGCGAAAACGGTGACGCGTCTATCAACAAAAATTAAGTACTAACTGTTTAAACAGGCTTCATCGCATTCATTTTGCGAATAGAATGATGTGTGATCGTCCAGTGGACTTTGGTAGTGTCTCATGCAAGATCCAGAATTCCCATTGAACTTCCAGTATTGTCCGGAATTATTCGTTCCCGCTGAACGCTTGAGACGATAACTTGTTGCGGCACCTCCGGAACATCGCGGATCTGTAGCGTGCCAACGGTTATGGGGCCCTTGAATGAACCAATTAGAGTTAGTTACTGTTGAATGTGTGAACAACAACTGAAGAGAACAATCTTACGTTGAATTCAAAAAATCAATGTAAATATTCAAAGATAATTTAAAATTGTACTTTTTAACCTATCTGTAGGTTAACTAACTCAATTTTTTTTACATAAATAAGGTATTTATTTAGTCCATATTTGTAGAAGTTATAGAAACATTTATATCCTTTTAATGACCCTTAATCATTCAAAGCAGAAAAAATAAGGATTATACTACTATTAGTAGGATTACTACATTTACCTTGAGATAACAGGAGCAATTTTTGATGAATCGACTTCAAAGTTTCAGGATATTTTCGAATCACGACTATTCTTGGAATGAGTATATTTCTTATTAATAAAGTTCATAACTAGCGCGCCACACTAGTTGAATTGAATTACGACTATTCTTGGAATGAGTATATTTCTTATTAATAACGTTCATAACTAGTGCGCCACACGCGGCCTTCGGCCGCATGTGACTTGCCTGCTTCGGAGTTTCAGAGCGAGAGCCTTGCGCTCTCTCTTGAGCTCCTCCGCGCCTTGCATCGCGAAGCGCTGAAACGCTTCGCGTTTTGCATTAAAGGCACGACCGTACTCAGCTCGCGCTTCGAGCTCGCTTGCCTTACCAGTGCTCGCCTTGCTCACGCTGCGTGTTCGCTTGATTGCCTGACACTCGCGTGAAGCACTAAACTAAAGCTTACATTTAACGCTGACACTATTATCTGTTTATTTTTACAGAAATCTGTAAAAGAATATTGTTTTTTTATATCTCTTTCGATTGAAGATATAAGTATTAAATTATTGAATAATTGTTTAATTTTCAATGGTATATGATGTATTTAACATTTAGAAATACAAGAATGCAAATTAAACTGATAAATGTTTCAATTTTAATAAAAAAAGTAGGGAAAAAATGGCAAGATGTTTAATATTTCCAAGAGGAATAAGGAAGAGGAAGGAATTTCGGTAGTAGGATTTAAATTAGAAAATGGATTGTTTAGGAATATATAGCCTAGTTTAGAGGGATGTAGTAGGCGTCTCCAGAGCCTTTCTTCAATCTGAGTTATTTCTATTATTATTGAGTTTAGGTTTTTCTAGTTCAGTATAATATACTTCAATTTTGAAAGTAAATTGTACTGATCCATTTCGGAAAATATTCGCAATTTGTGCGTATATTTTATTTACACCTTTGTGTGATGTCGAGTCTCTTAGGCCGGCTTAGCCGATCCTCGTACTTGGCAATCATACTCTGTTTTAAAATTTGATGTATTTAGTAAAAAAAATAAAAAATACTATCTTGTTCAAGTAGTCGTACTCTGGATATAGAACTTTTATTGAAAAGGGGACATCTTTAAAAAAATTTAAGATCGATTGGGCGTGCTGCACCGCAATTGTTAATTAATGATGTGTATGAAAAATCGTTTTTAGGCTGTTTCTTGAGTAAAAGCATTTTTAAAAAACTATTTGCTACCATAAAAATTTGTGTGTTTTTAAGATCTACTACTTCCTCATTAAATTTTTTTACGTAAAATGCATACCTGCAAAGTTTTATAGTAAAAAACTGCATTTTCCGATGTCAAAAATCTTTTTTGGACTATTAACTTGATTTAAAAGCATTTTCGCGTCTTGGTATCCAGAGAAAAGTTGTATTTTTCAAAGATCTACAACTTTTCCATTTAACTTTTTCATGTAAAATGCACAGCTGTAAAGTTATATAGTAAGAAGCTGTTTTTTCGATGTTAAAATTCGCTTTTGGCCTGTTAACTCGAGTTAAAAGTATTTTTATAAATAGATGTCAATGGGAAAAGTCGTATTTTTCAAAGATCTACAACTTTTATATGTAACTTTTTTTCGTAGACTGCTTAGTTTTCAAGTTATAGCCCAAAAACCGTTTTTGACGATTTTTTATAGTCGTCGCCTTCAGCGTATATTTGCAGGATCAATCCCAAAATAGGACCATGAGGTTGTTATTCTTAGGAGAGTTCCCAAAAAAATTTTGAGCCTGATCCGCTAAGATTTCGCGGAGATAATCGTGTAACATGATTTAAAAAAAAAACACGTAAAAACGCGTAAAAATAAGCAAATAGTGCTCGCAATTTAAAAATTACGTACAGGATCGGGATAAAAAAATAGAATTTCATATTGTGCTGGAGGAGATCGCTCCTAAAATTTCAGCCCGACTGGTCAAAAATTGCGGGAGATATCCTATCTCACATATTTTTCGCTAACGAAAATATAAGGCACTTCCGTGTCGCGGTCGTGCCTAAAAAAGTATAAAAAGGGATCATACGGTCTACATTTTCAATAATTGAATAAAACGTTGAGTTATAAGTTATTTTTTATGAACTTTCACCTATAAAATCCCGTGGTTAATGGATAATTAAATTAAAATCCTTATTTTTCTGCTTTGAAATCAATATTAAGAAATATTGATCTACCTAAATCAAACTTTTACCCTTAAGGGGAGTGCAAAAAAAATGTGTTTAAAAACTTTTTATTTATTTTTTTGGTTCAACAAAACATTATGCCAAATTCATGCGAGGATTTTTTTAAATTCATTCAAGAAACATGTAAAAAAGTTTCAACAAACAAAAAACTGTAGGAAAAGATTTTTTAAGAATGTTTTAAATTGTTCAAAATATTATGTTAAAAATCTATCTTCTTTCACAGCTTTTAATATTTTGGATTTAACCTTTTTACACGTTTCTTAAATGGTTTTAAAAAAATTTTCTCATGGATTTGGTATAATGTTTTGCAGATTCATAGATAAATAACAAAAATCTCTAAAATACCATTTTTTAGTTGTGTCTTCCCTCAATGCACTCAGAGTTTGACGAATTTTATTGAAGGTCTTAAGCGTGATCATAAGCGCAGTGTATTTATACTAGAAATAGTTCTAATTTTCGCCACTCTACTTACTCTTACATGTATTCAGTACGGCTAATGTATAAGCCAAATTTTGTGATCTTTTACAAAATTAATTCAATTTTCAAAGATACAAATAAATCTAGACGTATCTGCATATTTGCAAGAAGCTAAAGAATAAGGAATCCCATTGCAGAAATAGATTTCTCAAGTTCAACCTTTTTCAGTGATGAAAAATTTATAACGATTTGCGATAATTCATGGTTCATATTTGTACCAAGTAGCACTGAATCTGATTAGTTACTATTTAAAATTAAATTTAGCATTGATTTTATTTTAATTAAGAAGGCATGAAATACTATGAAAGATTTCTACGTTACCGATTCTATGTCTTTTATTTTTAAAATATAGCTTGAAAATTATTTTAGCAGTAGCGCACTCTTAGTCTTTTCCGTTATCAATAAAGTATTGTTAAATGAATGGTTCGTTTGAAAATTCTTTCGAGAATCTTTCGTTCCCTTAATTTGCTGCAATTACACTTAAATAATAAAATTTTACTTACGTGCAGTAACATTTGAAAGCAGCAACATACAAATTATAGCGAAAACGATGGAAAAATTAAGGAAACGCAGTTTCATTTTGATAAACCACAATTTTTACTATTATAAACCAAACACTGTTCAAAATAACTTTTTAACGAAAGGTTCAACAGAAACTAATAAACAAGCTTAAAATCGAATCGCACCGAAGCTCAGTCCACAGCCAGTCAAGGCGCACTGACTGAATCTCCGAAAAACCTGTCCCGGCTACAGCCGAGACTCCGGGACGTCTCGAACGATAAGAACTTGGCTTACCTCGTTCACGTGTCGACTTCGATGCTGTATACTGCTTGGAATTCCGTCGCATGACTCGTCTTTATACGGGTACCATGACATTTGCTATATAGCGTTGAAATAGCCCTGATCGCGCTGGTGGAAAGTCCGCATCCTTTACTCGCAGGAGGGAAGACTATAAGAAGATGAGGACGAGGGACTAGAGAACTTGCATGAATTTTAAATTCAATTTTATTCAATAATATACTTAATAATAGTAAACTTCCCAAGACAGTTTTTTTTAATGTCTCATTTAATTATTTATTTATTGATATCAACATTTTAGATCACTATTTGAATTGATGTCACGTGACATCGTCAACACGAGCGTCGAATACCGTAAAGCCAGCGTCACTGTGGTGACTGTAGGCACTAAACAGTAGGGCTGCGAAGCCTAGCTGCAGTCCGTTTAGTATCTAGAGTCGATCCAGTGGCGCTGGCTTTGCAGTGTTCGACGTTCATGTTGATGATGTCACGTGACATCCATTAAAAAAGCGATCTAAAATTTTACTGTTTTCAATGCGTTATAAATAAATAATTACGACATAAAAAAATAAAACATTCAACTACGTTTTACTTTATCATGTTACTTTATCGATTCTAAGTGTTAGAACAGTGGTATTAAGACTTATGTAAGTTCCCTATTGTTGGTTTTTAGCGTTAACACCAAGTAATGAAATAATTAACAAAAGGACGTGATGTAGGTTATGATGAAAAATTTTAATTAAAAATCATGATTTCATTTTGATTTCTCTATATTGACGAGATACCTGGCTCATTTACCAATTATTCCACTTACGACTTTAACTGATTCAAGCTTCGTTTGTCCATTTCCCTTGTAATCATTGATGACTTTTACGCTGCGTTAAATTCCTCTCTTTTATATCCCCTTATCGACGCTTGATCCCGTGATCCATCGCTTTTCAATAAATATCACTGAATTCGCGATCGATAGCCACTTAATTACTTGTTGCAAAATAGTAGGAGAGCTATACTTAAATCCGCTATTACATACCCTTTTGAATGCTTTTCGAAGCAGAATGTGCAATTTTCTATAATACTTTAGGTAAATTATAATATAATTTTAGGGGACAGAGAGCTCCTATAAATTGATACATTCCTAACTGAATAGTTTCATCAAAATTCATGATCCACACTCACAGACTATAAACTATTAAAATAGCAAACTATTATTATGAACATTATAATGTTAGTTTAACAAAACTAAGATAATTTTTGTTATCCTTTTTGCTATCTGAACATAAGATTTTGTTCCTATTACCGAGCTGTCTATGGGGTTTTTTAGTTTGAAAGCTTTTATAACAGTGATGAGCCATATTGGCTGCAAGATGCGTATCCTCTTTTATCTCCACGTAAAAGTATTATAACAAGACGTTGTGAAGCCGTTTAAATCGCAATTTAATTGGTCGATCAATCGCGCGTTCATTTCGAATTGTTATTTAAAAAAAGGAAGTAGATGTGGCAAGATTCGCGTACGTATATCGTCCTAAAAAAAGATGTTGACATATTAATAGAGTAAACAAGTAATGAGGACAAAAAACGAGACCAACCATGCTGTGTACTGGACCAGTGCTAGTTTTAAACTATATCTTTAACAACTCAGATGGATCATGCAATTGGTCACATTACTCGCTTATGAGCCGAGAAATCGGATGTGGACCATATTGAGAACATGGACCACCTAGCGATAAAATCACCTAGCAAGCACTTTACGCTTACAACACTTACCACTCTAGAATCCCTCGCATCTCCATTGCAAATCTCCCCAACTACCAATTCCAATCTGCCTATAATATACATTCGCATCGTATCCCAAATGCAGGCGCACTATATATACCACAGTCTCTCTCCCATAATGTCCATGTGCAGTGCGCGTGCGCAGGATACACACCGCAGAAACTCAAGAGAGGAAGGAACGAGCGAGGAGAGTCGGATGACGCGTTGTGCAAGCGCCGCGTTGGAGGGGGGCGGCTGACCTTGACTATATGCCCCCGAAATTGAGGTGGCGCAGTGCAGACGGTGTTGCCGGGCCCCGCGGGCCCTTCTCCCCCACTCCATCTCCCTCTCTCTTTCTCTCTCTCACGATGTATATTCTCTCTTTCTTCTTTATTCAGCGTGCGTGCGTGCCTCTTATGGACACTTGCTGCAATTTGAAATCTCGCCGATGTGTATTGACATTTTTGCACTGATGTTAAACGGCTGGAGGGAGGCGCGTGTTTATCTGGCTCTGCAATTATAGTGTGTGTGCGTGTATAATGAGAGACGCGTGTTAACTGTTAAAAAGCCGGCAATCAGGCGGAGTGCTCGGGCTTTTCGACTATTCGGACATCGCGGCCCACAGAATATTAATATATTTTAATAAATAGGAATTAAGAGAGTCACGAGGGGGAGAGAATATTTGGGTTATTATTCTGACAGGGAAGGTCGGGCTTAATTCGAGGTTCGCTCTATAGCTTGTGTGCTTATATATATATATATAGAAGATGAGCCGAAAAGTTAAGGCTCAGGCTCGCCTCGAACTGCTCGGGCCCTGTAGTTCTTCTGCATTCGCAGACTCCTCTCCATCAAGGACATCACAAAAAGTACACTAGACGAAAACACATTGTGCCATTATACACCCAGGGAGAGGAAGGCGCGGGCACACACAACACACACTCCGACCTCCCCCCTTTTTTCCTTCGACTTCGCATTCGAATTCGCATTCGCCTTCCTTCCGAAACAGTAAAAAAAAGAGAGAGGAGAGAGAGAGAGAGAGAGAGAGAGAGAGAGAGAGAGAGAGAGAGAGAAAGGGACTTGCGAACTGACACCACGAGCAACACGAGCCAGCGAACGAGCTGTGCACGCATGAGATGTGTCCTTGTCTTTTTCGCCCATTGCTCGCGCGCGGCGTCGCCCGAATTTATAAAAGCACCGAGAGCGCATGCTTCTCGGAAGTGTAGGTATATACCCTTTTTAAATAGCCTTCGGCTTTTTAGCGAATTTCGCGCGGGTTTCGCGGTGGGTTCTATTGCCTTTGTGGTAATAACAATTTTTTGTTGAAGATATATGCAGGGGGATTATAGTGATAAATGATGGTTGAGGTGGGGTTCTACTCATTTCTGGCCCAAGTATCGAAATTGTATTATTTCGTATTCGTTATCTATATAACTTACAGGAACATTTTAGATGTGTCAGATATTCAAATTTCAAAATTTTACATCCCGTTTTGATGGAGTTTACTAAAACCTTCGGAAAATATTTTTCAAAGTAAGGATTATGTTTTTTTTATTTTTCTTTATATCTTATATAAATACTAGCTTTGATATAAAGAAAAAAAACAAATTACTTTAAAATGTGTTTTATTTTTTTCTATATTAATATTATGTAAGGGGATGTAAAAAACTCTGAGTCTTTTTACATGATTCAAGAATATGTAAGAATTTTTTTCTAACACTTTAGTTAAAATGGGATACGCATCTGTTCATTTAAAATACGTTTATTTTACTACAATCACTCGATACCTAATTGCTGAAAGTAGCTCAAAATTAATATGCAAATATTCTATTGATACTAGAAATAAGCAGAGAAAATTTCAGATTAATTAAATTTAAGATTTTTAAAAATAAGCCAAATACTGCCTTTAAAAAATAATTTATTGTTAAAAAGTAATTTCTTTGAAAATACACTTCATGTATTAGTTAAATAATGACTTTAATTATGTGAAAGGAAGAATTTATTTTAAGCATCATACGAACTCATTGCTCATATTTTGCTAATCTTGCAATTCTTTGAAAAAAAATATCGCCGTAATTTTGCATAAAGCCCTTTATATGCAAATATCCGTATAGGTATGCAGTTTATAAATATGCATCGCTAGCAGTTGTAAAGTAGGGACTATACGATCTCTAAAGCACGTTCATTTGATATTCCACAATACTTTGTTTTCATACCACGACAATGAGAATTTGACTTTTTTATTCAACATTCAAAATCAAATTTCGAAAGTCTTACTATAGGTGTTGCCACCTGACTGTAGAAAAAATAAATCTCTATCTATAATATCTTTGCGTATTCCAAGAGACCAATATTACCCGCAAAACTTCAATTTTCTCAGAAATGCAAAAAAAAGTCGACATTCCAGAGCGTAGCAAATGGGCGTTCGAAGCTCGCAGAGGTACTTGCGAGAAAAAGGGAAATTATCTCGTCCATTGAAAAGGAATGATCTCTCTCAGCTGAAAGTGAAAAATCGCACATGGCCAAAACAGGCCTTCGAGTGCTGGCTCATTTTCGGCTCCCGCGGTGCACCTCGTCGTCTTTCTCTCTCTCTCTCTCTCTCAAGATCAAGGCCAACTCGGTCGAGATGACTGGACTCTTTAAGTCGTTTGCGCCCGCATCTTTTCTCTCTTTCTCTCTTTCTCTCTCTCTCACTCTCTTGTGTACCTGCCTTTTTTATCGAGCCTTTGAACGAATACACACAATGGCCCGGGCATGTATATACATACGTATTCATATACATATAGTAGACGGCGCGATGAAGAGAGACTAAAAGACGAGCTCGCGAGCCTTTCTTCGCGGCTCAAAGGCGAAAACTGCAAGAGCAACAACTCTTATTACTCGCGCTGTCTGACGCATGACTGCTGTAACAATTACGGCTTTCGTTCTACTCCGAACAAAAAGGATGCGAAACAAATATATAATTCAGCTAGATAGCTGCGAATTAAATTACTCCGGAGCGTAATATTGTAATAGTAATATTTTTTTCTAAAATAATTGTAATCCCGCGTGAGATTATCAAGATGGAATTTTGCATGCTCGAGGACTGACATCGTTTACACTGTGTACTGTGTAGCGTGAGATGAAACAATCTGGGATTCCGTCTGTTTTATGAGCGAGTAATTTTGACTCGCCGGCAGCTACGCAAAATGTTGTTTTTCGCATAATATTAGGTAGCAGCGAGAGGACGGAGTGTGTAAGCCTGAGATTACGTTACGGGTGTATATAGTGGAAATGAGCGAGCGAGCTTCAGTTAGATCGCTGTGAGCTGCTGAAGTGTGGGTGGTCGAGTGGCCACTTGATAGTTATACCTGCGGCCTTACGACTCCATGGGCAGGCAGAGCGAAAAAAATTCTATGTAAAATTCATTATAGTGCATGGTATAGTGTGTACTATTGTACGAAGTGCTATACTACACAATATAATGCATATTGTATAATTGTAGTACACACACCCTGGTAGAAAGTTAGCTAGAATGGCTCGTTAGCTCATTAATTATTAGCCAGATTAATAATCTATTAATAAGTCAAATTATAGCTAATATCTGGCTAGAATTTGCTTAAGACTATGCTTTAAGCAAGAACGTATTTTGTTTTGAAAAGTTATTAGTTTCTAAAAATATACATTATTATATTTTATTGAATGTTCAATATAGTATGCTGTTAAAATAAATATTTTTATCAACAAATAACAACTTATGAAATTATAGAAATATATATATGCAATACTAGAAGTATTTGATAACTAATAATTTCCTTTCCGAAAATTAGTTAATCATAACTTAGTCAACAAAAACTACAAATATTTGTTTACCAATTCTAAAAATTTCGTCATAACTTGCATTATTCTGTTTTTATTGTTATTTGTAACATAACAATAATTATATGACTACATGTATTCTATGATTTATAACATAAATTTGTTTAAAAAGACCCTTAAATTTTACTCGGGGCTTTGGTACTTGTTGTGTAAATAATACTTTTTAAATGCACGCGGCGCTATGTAAACAAAGAACCTAACCTCCATTACTACTAGATATTTAAGGTACATTTTGAATTTTAATTTAGTAAAATACTTAATGTAGTATGATTAGAATTGCGTATTACTTTGATTATTATAAAACTATTATTATTTCCATTATTAATTAATACATAAATTAATTAGTTTATCAATTTTATATTAACTAGAATATTAAGCAGAATCTAGCTAGAAATTAGCTAAAAAGCATGTCGTTTTTAACCGATTTCTAGCTAATTTCTTAACCAGAATTAAAGCAGATTTAGAAAATCTAGCTAATATCTGGCTAGAATCCAGCTTTGATTTCTACCAGGGCAGTTACTAAATTAGCATAGTATGTGAAGTCTTATGAAAAATTATATTAAAAGCCATAATACATATAGGTCGGATGCCCCATTTGAGCTATAGCATGTGGATAATATCACCCTAATGAGGAATCAAATCTATATATTATATGTGTCACTATATTGTGCACTGTATTATTTGATGCATGCAATTTGATGCACACTGTTGCGCAAATTATAATGGACAATATAATGTTCACTATTGGGGAAGTAAAAGTCCACTGCAGGTAGAGGCTATTTCAGAACAAACATGACCGATGTGATAGTCTGTGTCCATAAGATGTATATCAGGCAACTGACTATTGTTAGCTAAAATATGTATAGTACATACAAAAATGTAATCATTGCTACTGAAAACATGGTAAAACGTCAGAAATTATGTAATTCTGAACAAGTTATGCACGGAGCGTCGTTTAAAGCTCAAGAAAATACAATGTGCATTCTCTGTACATATAAACTAACTATAGCTTTCATGCTGCATATAATCGCGAGAACGCTATTAATCAACTATTTACATATAACAACAACAGCGAATGGACAATGAAATCACTATATTAAAAATATGAGTTGTTCATATTGCTGGAATAATAAAGCACAGTCGTAAATATATAATTGCTGTATTATTTTATTAGTTATATTATAATGTAGTATTGTATTGTCACTGCTATGCGATATTTTTGCTAACTTTAAAGTAAATTTATTACTATCGATATTATTGTACTTCTTAAAAATGAAACTTAAACTGGACATTTTACTGTACTGAGTTAAAAATTCTACTTTAACTATACACATACTTCCGTTCTCCCGTATTAATTAGTTCATTTGACTACCGCATTTTGCATACTTAAACTCCGCATATGGATTGTTCCGCATAATAGACCCGGGAAGTATTGTTCTTTTCCAATTGACCGTAGAGCTCGAGAACAGCGTCCGTAGCGTATAAATTCTTATTCCAGCAGTCTACCCTCAACCGAGCTGGAGCCAAAAATTAATCGAGCATGCTTCAATTTTAACCATCAGCTCGCTGTTTCGAAAGATCGATAATATCCAGTAAGCTACTTTAACTTGACACGTCAGTAAAATCGGAATACATAATTCGGCAAAGAGTGGATGTGTGTTACATTATATCCTCACAGTTAACGTGAGCGAAAGGCCATAACGGTAAAAGTTTCGCACGCCGCGTCCGGCCGCGCGAGCTATGTGTATACGCCCGCGAGGGATTTTCGGCGGGTCCAAGGATACATATTTCATGAATCCGCTAATTCGCTCGGGCTAGAGCTAAACACTAAAAGTCCGGGTAATTGGCAAATACCGCAATCCCCGCGAGGTCAAGCTCGAAATCCGTATACGCCTCGTGGGTCTCTCCTTCTCTCTATAATGCGACTGTAAAGCGTACGTGAAGCCGATAGTAAATTAGTAAACATGGATCATTTTGTCGTTGGAAGCGCTATTATGAAAATATTAGTTATAGTTGTTTCAAAGTGTGTGAACGATAATTTTAGCAATATTTATATTATCCGTTTTGAAAATGTCTTGGGAATGACATTGATACAAATATTGAACCTATTTTTATAAGCAATATCTTAAGATTCTCTTTACACGCTAATGAAAACTCTATTATACATTGGTTCCATGATTTTCGATATTATACCTCAAGCAAATAAATGGAAGGCTTAGCAGTAACTGAAAAGTACTTACTACATTTGTAATTGAATACGCGACGAAACGCCTAAAATCGAAAATACCGTATAGTTTGGGGCTAAATTAGTGTCTATAACGTACAAATTTTGCAGTTAAATTAATTAAAAATACATGAATATTGTATTTATATATTCATGGTTTATTATTCGTGATTTATTATTCTTTTAAAAATTGTTTTCTAAATGTTGTAAATATACATATTACTGCAGTATTTATCCTTCATGAGAATAAAAAGCAGAAATAAAATCGACTTTATATACGAGATAGATTAAGTCAAGGAAAGTTAATTTTTTTCAATTAAGTAGCTTTTTGGCAATAAAATCGTGTTAATAGTTTGCCATCTACATTGTTTAAATATAAATTAATTTTCGCGTATTACTTCGATTAAATAATAATATATAATCGGTGATTTTTTTATAATACCAAGCTTTCGATTGAAAGATATACTAATTTTAATCTATTATGTAAAGTTTGAATCAACTAATCGTCTCTTCAGAGATACAAGTAATAGAATTTATGTCCTTAGTAATAGGTACACAGTATTTTATACCCCGATTTTCAGCATTTGCAGTAAAATCTGCAAATCGTCACTCTGATAGATTTTAGTCATTTTCTTACCCTAGTAGAAATCAGTCCCATTCCGAGCCAGTAATCGACCATTAATGGCCATTTATATAGCTATATTAATGGCCGATTATTGGCTCAGAATTAGATTGATTTCTACCAGGGTATGTTTCATTGAATTCCGAAGCCCAGAAACTTTTCTATAATGTGTACACGAAAGAAACATTACAATTTCGTAACTAAAAATTGGAGGTTTTCCTTTATAAATGTTGTAAGTAACACGTACTCTTACGTGTTTACAAGCATGTTCAAATGCACAAATAACTTCCAACGCCGCCATCATTCGCCGTTAATAGCCTTGAATTGCGCCCGCGCGTTACGCTGCCACACCGCACGACCATTATAGTACAGGAATATAACTATGCGCAATTTTATAAGCGAGAATTATTATCCGGCAATGAACAGCGCAGAGAGTGGGGGAAGATCGGTGCAGCCGCGACTTACCGTATATAGGGCCACTCGCATGACTTATCCGTTTCTGCAACTGCGTGCGGCGCAGCACGCGAGCTGCACCACGCAATATATTCCAGATAGAATCGACGCAATTCTTCAATCGCGCGCTCGCGCACGTATATGCACTCGACGCTGCGTCTTATACATTTCGTTTCTAGCGGTTTGCCTTCACTCTGATTCTTTCGACTGTAATGCGAATCCGCCTAATATGGGGAATTTTGCAGAAAAGGTTCTTATTTCGCCCTGAAACGTTGAAAAGAATCTTAGTAAATATCTACTAACATGGAAAGAATAGTGAACAAAGTTCTCAAAGGCTAAATTACTATTACGGAATCTGTGATTATTATATTTATTGAAATGTTAATAACTCGACTCCTAAGGGTATACAAACAATTTTTTTTCACAGAAAAGCATAAAAGTAAGCGAAAAGAGCTTTCATTTAAGCTTTGCTTCTTATAATAAAAATATTAATTAAGTTTTTCACTTTTTTCATGACTATCTTTGATTGTTAATTACTTTTAATGTAATTAATGTTTTGATGCGAAACAAAACTTAAAATACGGCACACTTCGTCTACTTTTATGTCCTTTTTTAACAACATTTTTTTACTTCCTCATTTGTAGAGAGTTATTAACATCGCAATAAAGATAATTTTTAATCAATGTTTCCGTAATATTGACGAGGGCAGTCTTCGTCTACTTTTATGTTGTTTTTTTAACAGCATTTTTTGGCTCCCTCATTTGTAGTCGAGTTATTAACATCACAATAAAGATAATTTGTAATCAATATTTCCGTAATAGCAATTTGGCCGTCATAAAAACTTGCCCATTGATAAACTTTGTTTTCTATTTCTCCCATGTTAGATATATACTATAAAGTATTGAAAAAAAACTGCACCCATGTGTGGGCCCCAACATTTCTCTTCAATGTTCTGGGACCAAAAACGAATTAAACCTAGCAAATAACGAAATATACATAGCAAAAAACGATGCGCTACTGCCTTCCAAAAAATATCATCTATTTCCTATAGATCACACACAGACATATATATATACCTACCTTCCTCTATCCTCTCGGCCCGCGGAAAATTGAAATCCAACTGCGGAGGATGACTGTCCGCAATCGATTGTGTTCGAAAAGGAAAGCTGGCGCCCGAGGCTGAAAAGTCAAGAATGAAGCGGTAGGTAGCATCAGCCACCGTGCGAGGAGCGATTTTACGCTCGTGCACGCGTAAATGAATGAATGAAGCCATTTCTAGCGCGTGCTACCGGGTGGCGGGGCATCGAGCTTTGACCTCCTAGCGAGAATGATCGAAAGCGATAAGCCTCCGTATGCTCGGTCGTAATACATACGAAATTGATAAATCGCCCCGTCACGTGCTCACGATCGACTATATGCTACTACCGACTTGCTTGTATTTAACGAATCTGCCTGTCGGCAGCATCCCACGCCGTGTGTAAATAATGGTTCGACTTGGATGCGCGCGGTTGGCCTAGTTTAGCGGACTATGCGGAGTGCAAATGCGGAAAGATTTTTCATTGAATTGAGGAATTGAGGAGAACGGGGATTGTTTCTTGCTGGTGCGAATATTTTAAGTGTGAGTGCAGTTTGTTTAGTCGCTGATTAGGTGCATTGAAAGCATACAAAATAATCCAAATTTGGACCAAATTTAAGCAATTCTGCTATTTTTATTAAGGTTTATTGGACAGGTCATTACATTAAACCATTCAATCATTTTTTCTTGCTAGATAAGCACGAGTGTCTTTTTAATAAAGATTTTAACGCATGGTACGCATTTAAGAAATACAACATCCTCGTTTTCGCTACACAGAGAATTTTTTGAAAAAAAAAATATAATGAAAAACAAGTAAGATGTAGGAATCCTGTAGGTTAAAATTATTCTTGTAGACTATAAAACTTACCCTAGTGCGTAGTAAAAATTAAAGTCTATTCATTTTTACCCTGTACGACGATCATAATTCGTGAAGTCAACATTTTCTATTTTGTATTTTAATATAAATTAATACGTGGAGCTAGCTTGTACATACCACATTCTTGAAATACTTCAAATTTATGAACCACATAAATGCTTACCTTGTTCTAATGCCCGAATGTATTTGATTACTATTTTTGCTGCTAAGTAATAAAGTTGCTAAGTATTAAAGTTTTATAAAGTAACGTATTAAAAACGTTAAAAAATGAAATCGTAGTTTTATTTAATATATAGGTGAGTTACACTAAGCGGAAACTTATTCATATCGAACCTTTTAAAATAGTACAATTTCATTGGATAAAATCTACCTTTCAGCCAATATGATTGGAGGAATTCAGAAACATTTAATACGAATTAGCTTTCGTCGAGTGTAAAAGTTAGTTCGATGCGGTGCTAAGTTGGAAAATGTTTGTTAATTGAAAACACGGATCAATATGAAGAAATTACGATTAATACCATGTTAAATATTACAAATATTACTAATATTTAAATAATGTTTTAATATAACTGCAGCTGCAATGCGTGCAAGCATTATAATATATCTAATTTTAGTACAAACAGATGAATAACCTGACTGATGAATTATAACAATAGTAATTATCATTACAGAACAGGAAAATCCTGAATAAAGTGTACAAATCCCCCTAAGATAAAAACAAGTACTCCTACTCCGCCGAAGCCTGAAAAAAGAATCAAACCCAAATGACGAATGCTCCAGCGGCACGTTAAAAATGTCGGCGAACGGAAGGAGCTCGGCAAGCGAGTATACACGCACAGCTCATTGCTCATTGCCGCATTACTCGCCGATTGAGTCACGCCGCTCCCCGCGCGAAATCCGGTAAAACCCTAATTGGCCGCCTCCAACCTCCATCCTCCGTGTACCTAATATACACTCTTTTTCTTATTACCCTCCGATCCGCGCCAACTCGTGCACTACTCCGTAACGAGCCTCTCACAAAAGAAAAACACTAGAAGAGTACACACGCGCAGGATGATGCGAGTCTTTCGAAGAAAAAACGGCGTACCAGTTGACCCGATCGAAGATTCTTACCGGTATTCCGTTTACGGAGCTGTGTCGCCGCTGCCGGCCCGCGCTGAGGTCATTACAATCGAATTTCACGTTTGCGCAACATCGGAATTAATGGTAATCGCTTGAAAGCCGTCATGCGACACTGACACATACACACACGCACGCACTCACACGCCTATATAGGAAATATATTCTCTCGCATGAGCGCTCATAATATACACCTATGTCCATACATCTATACCTCGCGTGTATACCTGGCTGAGTGCATGCGTGTACGTGCGTACGTGGGTACATCTACACAGTATAGTAACTCGATCGCTCTTTCTCCGTGGGCTGGCACTTCCAGCGACCGAGCGCGCTTGTCGCATTAAATTTACCGTCCATACGCGCATTATGCCTAAACACTATCATTTCCATATACAATATACACACCGCCTCTCTCTCTCTCTCTCTCTCTCTCTCTCTCTCTCTCTCTCTCTCTCTCTCTTCCTTTTTGACCTAACGGAATCGTGTATTATAACTATAGGAATTCACACTCGGGCTACATGTGTAAGTATGGGTGTGCGAAATATAGATGAAAAAAAAGGATGTTTGACCCTCGTGTGTACAGGCACTGCGCGCGATTAAAGTTTTTACGTGGCCGTTATATATAAGCAGATTTATCTTGTGTGTAGGTATTACCCGATTCGGAGATTTATACGGTGGTCTTGGTACGAGCCCTCGGCGAAATACGATCTCCTTGAAGAGTGGCTAGAGAGAAAGATAGAGAGAGAGAGAGAGAGAGAGAGAGAGAGAGAGCACGCGCGTTACACACCACCGCGGAAATCATTCGAATTCCACTGGTGTCAAATAAAATTTCGAACGCTTTTTATACGAGTGGCTTATTCTTTTCTCTATTAATATCTGAGTTTCCCGGAATAACGATTTGACTCTTACTTTTTGTGTCTTCGGGATTTTTAGGTATGAGAGTTTGCTTGCAAAGGTATTAATTGTTAAATACGTTATCATATGCTCGATAAAACGTAAAAGACAAAGAGTAAAGTTATGCTTGTTCAATAAGGTATTACGGATGATATTCATCATTGTATCAAACTTAGAAAACGCATGATTTTTAGACGAGAAAACAAGCAAAAATATGGACCAGAAAAGGGTAGTACAGTGTATGAAACAAATATCTGTGCTAATTTGTTGGATTATGTATGTACTACAATTTTTTGGAACGAATCCTCATTTTCATTAACGTCATAAAATAATTTTAAATAAATTGATTAGATATTGTTTCCGTTGAGTGTATAATAAGCTTAGTTATACCATTGTTCGCCATTGTTAATATTCGCAAGAATGCCAATGAAGCACATTTCTTGATTAGATAAGAGGAAATTTATTTTATAATAATTTGCAGTCTTGAGTAAAAATAGAAATTCGATTAAAAAAGAGACAGAAATAAAGTTTCTGTTCAGATATGATAGATGCGAAACAACTTCTGATCCAATTCTTATATAGTAACTACATAGTCATACTTCCCCGAAACTTTCAGATTTTTTGACACAACATATTATGTTAACAATAAATGAGTCTCATTACGATGACCATTGTGAGTCAATTTTCTGGGTACAGATTTTAAGCAAATGGCGTAATACGTCCGCGAGCCCTTTCTCCGTAACATCCATACAAAATCAAACTGAAATTACAGCCTATAATCTACTTAAAAGTATAAATCTGAGTGATTTTCAAAATTATTATTGAAAGCACGTGAACTCATCAGAAATCGTGTCTGAAATGTACACTAAAACATTTACTCTATTTACATTAAAATTCTCTGTCAACCCAATTTAAACAAAAAAGAAAGACGAACACAAGCCACTGTATTCCTGGAAGCCACGCGGCTATTTTAAATCCACGAACCCAACAATGTTGCGCGCTCGCGCGCACGCTGAAATATAAAGGAAAATTAGTCACGGCCTAGTTGTTGATATTTTCAGGTACCTACATATAAAACCTCTAGCGAGCAGTGCACCACGGTGCACAAACGCGCGCGTGTCTGCGCGATGGATAAATGCCAGAACAGTCGCGACTCCCAACAGCTAGATATAATCCAGAGTTACAAGCTCGCGCGACTTGACTTTCTTCGCGTGAATCGAGTGTCGCGCAACTCCCAACTCGCGGAGGTATATAGATCTCGCTGCTGCTGCTGCTGCTGCAGTGCCACGTGTGGGGCGCGTGCTGCACGCTCACGTTAATGTGACGGCGCTGGGTCGCTCTTTTGTATATTCTATATATCTCTTACAGTCTTCTATCCGAGAGACGAGTGTCTCTCTCTCTCTCTCTCTCTCTCTCTCTCTCTTTTTCTCTCTCGATGCTTAGGAGGAGGGGCTATAAAAAGAGAAAGCCGGACGTGTTATATGTATATATAGCACCTACGCGCACGCAGCTCCAGCTGCGTGTACTGTACTGTAACTATACGTAGGATTGTATAAGTTTGTTGGGATGCAGGCGCGCGAGTCGCCGTCAAAGCGTGTAATAATCATGAAGCGAGGCACTCTGTACCGGTGCTCGAAAATATCTTTTGCTTTTGGGAAATCTTTTTCAGTCATGCGCGACTGAGTGCTTTGAGGTGGAGCTTCAAGTTGCTCTGAGAGCTTTTCAAGTTTTTCAGAGGCTTAATTTTATGGTGCATTTAAGGGGATGTCGGCGCCACTATGCAGTTACGTACCGACATTTTTGTATTTTTCTTAAAGTTTATAAACCTATTTTTTGAAAAAAATAATAAGAAATATTTATTATTTTTTATACACAAATATTTATTTATTACTTACACACAAACGTAAGGACAATAATAATGTTTGTCATACTTCAGGACATTGATGATAGCTCGTTATCTAAAGTTTGCAAATAGGTGGGGTTGAGGTGTCCTATGCAATTTCTTTGATATTTTCATACATCTTCTGCCTGATAATCTCATAATATTCTGCTAACTGAATGTATGGATCAGGTGAAGTAGACCCCATTTCCAAATATCCATCAAAATTAAGAGGTTTCACCAACACTTTTATACAATCCATTAAAAGTTATGAATAAAAATGTGTTTAACAAATTACCATAACATACACAATAGCCCACGTATCAACGACTTGGGTATAAATGTGCATAAATATTTGCCTTGCTTTTAGACACCGAGAACAAAACAAAAGTTAGCTTGATTTTTAAATTCGTAATAATTTTTTTATAAAAAAATAAGTTTGATTAAAAGAAACTGACAAAATGTCTAAAAATCCATATTTCTGAACATATTATGATAAGGTACATTTTACGTAAACTTGTAGTAAAACCAATAACTCTTACTAACTTTTTTGATGCATTAAAATAAATGCATCCTAAAAGTTCGAACGGTAGGATTGTGATGTATGGCACATTTTGATATTCCAAAATACGAACTTTAAGAAATCGATACTTTCCGAGCAAATTTAATTTCAAAACTTCACTTCAACTTCTTTCCGTTAGAATAAAATCACTTCTAACCATAAAAGACCATCAAAAGTAAATATAGACATAACTTAATTCGCCGCATTAACACCCAAACATTCGGTCTCCACAATAAAAAGGTCGTAAAAAAATCCTCTTTGAAGAAAACTCAGATAAAGCCCCACCTTAAAAGCTTCGCTGCTGCTGCATCTCGTAGAAAAAGAGGAAATCTCACAGCGCCGATGCTGTTTGAAACGAGCATTGCGTGCGTACAGCGTGGCTGGCACCTTATGTCCCGTTGCTTGGATTATAATTACGGTTCATGCAAGTAGGTACCTACGTATTATATATACGAGTGGGCTTTGGTGGTTGCTCAACTCGCGCATGCGGCAAGGCGCACATACGCGCATACCTAAAGCAATATGCAGGAGCAGCAGCAGCCTTTCAGCTGATCCGTGGACTCGCCGCATAATTTTCAGCTTAGAATTTTAAATGTCCGCATAGCGCGCTTGGACCCCCCTTTCGAATTTCCTGGAATATCGTGGCTTCGTTAAAGAGAACAAATTACTCGTCTATTTGACTTGTTCTTTAATCTTGCGGTTCCTTTTTTTAATTAAAGCAATTTTATCACGAATAATTCAGATTGTACATTCATATTTTTAGATGGGCACGTATATTTATACCTAAAAGGTATTAGAATTTATGAACGGATGTGGGATCGTGGTAATAGATATACTTTTCAATTTGCTTCGTAGAATGATGGCTTAAGCCCATTTTTCAAAAAGACTAGTTTTAACCTTAGCTTAATAGGTAGCAAATCAAATTTTATATTGTTAAATAGGCCTCCCACACAAAAATTGCTAGAGACATGATAATAAAATTATGATAATAAACTATGATAAAACTAAGATTTATTATTTGTTTGTAACGTCTTAGCACATTTCCGGTGCCATTTTTAGCACCAAATCATACTAATACTCAAGTTATTACAAGTTAATAACTTTTCTCTAAATAATGACTCATCCAATATAAAGCAAGTATATTTTCTAACTAATTAGTATAATTTACTTGTTATCGCTTACACTGTAAACTTCTTTGATTATAATGTGACTGTGTCTTCACAATTTTGGAGTGAAATTATACTCCAAAAATGTGATAACACAGTCACTGGAGTAATATTTTCACTCCAAAAATATTTGGAAGATTGAATTAATCAAACAACTTTTGCGAATGGTATACTCAATTAATAAGATCATTACATTAGTATACCGTTTCCTTAAATTCGTACACACTTACAATAATAATGATGTATTCAAAATCGACTCTCGAAAGTAAGGAAAAGCAAATGAGTATATATACCATACAACCCAAGCTTAAACGAGAGTGTGTGTGTGAGAGATAGAGAGAGAGACACAGAGAGAGAGAGAGAGAGAGAGAGAGAGAGAGATATATAGAGAAAGAGAGAGAGAGAGAGAGAGAGAGAGAGAGAGAGAGGGAGATAACGTCACCTTTGTCAAAACGTTTATATTGTTCGGGCGGCGCGAACGGTGTTTACATTACGAGTAAAACGGGATTGCATTTGCGGCGAACGAGGGGCATACCTATATATATATATATATACAGCGTACACCGCATACTCGCGGAAATGTGCGGTTACGCCGTCATATACATGCTACACATGCCTGATACGCATTATCGACGAGTGTGTATACTTGTGTAGTCATACCATAAGCCGCGTGTGTGCAATGTGTATGTGTTGACGCAGCCAAAGACAAATGCGTGCCGGCGGGTCTCGCGTTTATGTGCGCGAGATATACATCGCGTTGCGTCATGCGTTATTACGCGCTTTTATATTCGCGCGATCCTGCCGCGAGAATGCCCTTTTTCTGATCTGACTGTGGGCGAGAGTAATGATAACGACAGTATGTTTTTCCGGAATTGCTTTGATTCTGAAGGAAGTTTTGCATCCAGAAAATACGCATTATTCGAGAATTTTATGCAAGACAACATAAAGTAAGAAATGTAAAGTATATTGTACGCATAAAGTGAAAAATCTTATACACTGCATTGGAGGGAACTGAACATTTTTTTTTGCTTTTTTGTCTACGTATTATCTTTGAGTAAGTTGTTATGTATGAGACGATGTAAAAAGGAGAAGAATAATGTCATTGGAAGTAAAAAGATCAAAATTTTCCTTAATATATATATATATATATATATATATATATATATATATATATATAGGTAGCTCTGGTATGACCTAGAATTAAAGGAAAATATTGTAAATCTAGAAGCATTTTTTTCATCAAATAAGCTATTGGCAAGGAAAAGTATCACCGCGCCTTGAGGGCTGCCGCTGTTTCCCATCAGAAAGCAGCGAAAATCATGATCGCCGCGGGGGCTGTTTCTCCTTAGATTCACATGGAGGGCATATTTATAAATTGATTTACAAGTTTTATTCCTGACAAGAAAACCTATTAACGTCATTGTATATACTATATGAAGGTATATTATAACGGATGTTAGCAACAAATTTTTTTTTGTCATATATGAAACCTGTATTTCAATTACTACAAATTTCTCTCGTGTATATCTTATGGAGAAGCTGCCTCCGTAGCGGCCATGTTTATTAGTTCATCAAGAATCCGCTAGTGTCATATTTCAAATTTAAATTTCCAATTATTAAGAAAATGGTGTTGATCAAACTGTTTGAGGTCGTGCAATAGCAAATCAAATTTTTAATAAGAACGTACGAAGAAATTTGGAAATCAGTTCACTATGTTTTCTAAATCCTGTACACCACTCATTTGTAGTTCACCTTCACGAATATAGTAACTTATTTAAAGATTGTGAACAAAAACAACAATAAGAACAATTTGTTTAGTAGCTGAATCATTAAATGTATTTAAATAAATGACAACGAGCTTTTTTACTTATTCAAGGCTATGCAAACAAAAAACAAATGATATGTTCAATATTTAAAAATGTGTGCAAATAAATGCCTGTTAAAGGCTTTTATATTCTACGCATTATAGTTACAACAATTAATAAAAAATACGCTTTTATTACGCATTTACATAAGAATGTATCCTTAATACTAAAAACACGATTGCACTGCATACTATAGGAATTGTCGTTCAAAGTCGTTTTCGTACATGCAGTCGCGAGTTATAAGCGTCCACTACGCGTACCTACCATTAGTTTTTGTGCGCCATGTACATATAACAATAAGAACAATTTGCTTAGTACCTTGTATCTTGAAATGTATTCAAATAAATGTCAGAGAGCTTTTCTTACTCATTCAAGGCTATATGAGCAGAAAAGAGAGAGGAAATGTTCAATATTTAAAAATGTGTGCAAAATAATGAAAAATGCACTTTTATTATACATTTACTTTTATTATATTTACATGAGAATGTATCCTTAATACTGAAAACCCGATTGCACTGCACACTGTATAAGAATTTTTGTTCAAAGTCATTTTCGTACGTACACAGTCACGATCCATAAGCGTACACTACGCCGTACCATATTAGTTTTTGCGCACCATGTACATGCGCGTTCGCGCCGCTTGCTCAATTTATCGCTGTTCGATTAGCCGAGTTCGTACGTACATAGCATAACGCATAATATACGTGCATGTATCTCTTAAGTGCGTGCACGCGCGCACGCGTCTTAGACTATATAATTATTAACACCCATCGCGCACCATATGCGCGCGCGCGCGCCTGCGACTAACAAACAAGTTTGTACACATGCACGGGATACAGGCCGTTTTACGAGTTGCATGTGCGTGTCATTTTTATTCTGCACGTATTGCGCGCAACAGTTATTTATACTATTCTCTTTGGTATGAATTTTATGAGTTATTAAGTCGCGATCAGGACCTTAATTATGCGCGTGGCTTTTTATAGCGAGGGAAGAGCGGCTGTGTATAGAGTGAATTGGCTGGTTTTCGATTTGGCAATTAAGGATTCTTTTTTTTGTTCCTTTGCATGCGGCACGGATTATAGCATGCTCTCGTCACGTGATTATAGTATATGTTTTAAATATCGTTGCGCTGAGAGGAAATGAAATTCGTCTGGAGTAGAAATTGGCTCCGGCTGCTCGTATATTTAAATAGTAATCCCTCATCAGGTTGAGTTTCAGGTATCTGAACAGGACTTAGATTTGGCATATTTAGTGATACTTGCCATTAGCGTAACGTGTAACGTCACTACGTTATTTTACGTCACCGAGTTCAGATGGAATTTTTAGCCAATTTTTAACAAATATCGTTTAAAACTATATAAGAAAACTTAGTTAATTAGTCGTCGTCGAAGTATCATCTGGATGCTACTTCCCAAATCGGGCATTTTGAGAAAGAATTTTGAAAAATAGTGTTCTTTCAAAGTCGTGTACAGTATTACTGGACTGCGAGCAATTCATGCATATTCTCAGGTCCTTACTTGCATACCTCATTACATTCCTTAAAATCAGGTGCTGGGTTTTAGTTTAGTTTTCAGTAAAAATCACTCATTACCTAGTTATAAGTGAGCCAGTAATAGATACGAGTGAAAACTGCACTTTTGACTAAAAATGAAATATTTGACCTTAAAATGCTTTCAATTACTTTTTATTTTTGTTAAAAACAAATGTGTAATATGTTTTTATTGTTTATTAAAATTCGTTTTAAAATATACATTTATTAGTAGAAAATAACAAATTTTAAATATGTTAATTAAGATTTGTACATGACTTATCTAAACATCTTTCCATCAAACATTTCTTTGTAACCATTTACGCATATTTTGTTTCTTAAAGTAACACACAATGGTATGTTATTTATGTGGACCACTTAAAAAACTACTCAAAAAAGGTTCTTCCGAACATTGGGTATCATCCGGATAGTACCCCATATTTAGGGGTGCCAGAGACACATTAAGACCTATTATACATGTTTGAGTAGCGCAACTTTTCGAACTCGGCATTCGACAAAAATATCCTTCGAATGCTCCATTCAAATAGCCAGTATTTTAGAAAAGTATTCAAATACTTTGTTTGAACGTTCTATATTGCACTTATTTGTCACGTAAGATCTCTACAAAGCACATTTTTTCTAGTTTCAAGAAAAGAAATAAAAAAAGCATTCGTAAACATGTTCAGGTCAAATACACATCTTGATCTATCCCCCGCGAATCCGAGTCAATTAAGCATCACCTTCTCCGAAGAGCACAAAAATCCACACATACAGCGACCGTGCGCTTTATATACTCGCAACAGCGAAATAATAGAGCGCGGGCGCGTGCAAGAAGAGCCGCATCCGAGAAGACGGAGTCGGTGCGCGTACGTATTACGCGCGTGCAGGGCAATTAGCGCTCGAAATACGATATGCTTAGACTCGCGGAGAGCTTCTGGGCTCATCTCGCGTTTCGTTTCTCTGTGCACATGCACATCAGCTCTCGCGCCGCGCTCGCGCCATATTCGATCATCGAGACAGATTCGAGGAATATACGCCCGCGCTAAAGACCTCAAGTGCTCGCCGTATGTTGGCTGATGGTGCATCATGCTGATTCCCCCTTGAGGTCATGCGAATTCCTGCTTTTTTCTATAGTAACAGAAGTTTCAGGGATAATGTAATAAGCCTGAATGTTGAATGTAGGATACTAAGGGTGAAAAGTACCCTTGTTGGAGGTAAACATTTTGGCATAGCGCGTTTCTTACACATAAGTACACAATTTAGCATTGGTCAAATATATCTATATATAATTTAACCAATGCTAAATTGTGTACAATAATTACGTGTATAATTCTTACGTGTAAGAAACGCGCTATGCCACATTTTTACTGTGGATTAGGTAAAGAAGCTTTGTAGAAACTGCACTATATGTAGAGACAAATGTGGGTCGCTGAATTTCCATGTTTTAAAAGCGCATTTTTCTCACACATGTAGAATGTAGATATAGTTTTCAATGCAAAATATATATACATAAAACAGTTTGGCGATTACTAAAAGTGTTAAAATATGACATGTTTATGTATTTAGGGTATGTAATTTTACATATTTGAGGTTTAAAGTATTCTATTTATACTTCTCCGTTTTCAGTTTCTTTAGTAATTCTTTTTGTAGAACATGATCCTGGAGTTGAAATTTATAATAAAATTTAAGTTTACGATAATTTGTTTGAACAAATATATTTATAAATATATATAATCAGTTACACAAAAAACCACGTAAACAAAATTTATATCTGAACAGTGTAGGTATAACAGAAAAATACTTATAAAATACTGTTATATATGAACATAAAATTTCCTTATAAAGTTGTAATGAAAGTTATAGTAAACATGAGAAATCTTGATGGCTTCAGGGTAGTAATTACACTGTAAAAATTATTCTTTATAATTTTTACCATTAGACACTCGTCGGAACAAAAATCGGATCGAATTTGTTTGAATTTTTTCAACTTCTCCAATTAAGTTAGCAGAAACGAGCATTCAATTTAAAGAACAACATTTAAAAAAGAAATCAAATAAAATCGATGAAAATGTTGTTTTGTCGAGTGTACAGTAGGTTAAATTTTACTGTAAAGCAGAGTAATTTTCCTATGTTCCGTTTATTATGACTTTCGTGATAAATTTGACAAGAAAAGTCAAAATATTTTATCGGTATGAGCAATTTAAAAGTAATTTTAAAAATCTATGTTTTCCCTTAAATGTACCATTTAGCTAGCAAGAACAAACAGCAAGAACGAAAAATTTGTCGAGTCTCGAGTCCGCTGCCGGTAATAGAGGATAATTGCCACTGTGCAGTGAGCCCACACAGCAGCGCCTGCTCACGCTCCTCCTCCTCCTCCACCAAGTCCACTCTCTCCAATGAGATCTCCCACATCGTATATACACATCCCAGCCGGGGCGCCAAAGCGTTATACCGCACTACACTGCGATACGCGTGCAGAAGCTCAGCTCCGCTCGGCTCGCGCGGCGGCGACAAAGCGACCTACATTTCCGCCGAGCTAGAGATGAGCTCTAGCTCTCTATGCGTGCAGCGAGCGGCACTATACCCAGTGTGATGTAAGCGCGTCAAGTGAAGAACAGGTGCACCTTAAACGAGGGAGTGTGAAATTGAGACACACGCGCGCGCGAGGAATAAAAAAGCTGCGCGCGACGGATATATGTCAAGAGGCGCTCGCACGCGACAGAAAGAGAGAGAGAGAGAGAGAGAGAGAGAGAGAGTGTGAAAATGGAAAATGAGGAAATGGAAATGTAAGGCGCGAGGTAGAGTAAACAAAATTAGAGAAAAAAGAGAGATAGAGATGAAACGAGGGATAAGAGCGATTTGTGCAGAGCCGAAAATAAACCGCCGGGACGAGCGCGCGGGAGATAATTAAAAAGGGCAGCCGCGGCAGCAGCCCCCCCCCCCCCCCGTACACGCGACGAGCGTTTTTTTCAGTTTTTAAGCGCGCGCATCTGTTCTCCGCGGCGTCTCGTAAAACGCGATACGTCTCTTTGGTAGAGCGAGCCGAGGGTGCACGTATAAATTAGCTCTTGCCGAGCTTGAGGATGCTGCCGATGCTTCTATGCGCGAGCCTTTCTTTTCTTTGCTTTATTCTAGCTATATCGATGCGGGCTTGGATGGATTTTATATGCGACTGCACCTGACACTATCAATTGAGGGAAGTGTCAGTTTTTTCTTTCATTTTATATTGTTGCCTGACAGAGCTTGTGAGGGGAATCGTATAGTAAGTGTTGTACTATTTCTGTTCATGTACACGTATTTAGAACGTAATCGATTTTTTAAATAAAAATGACCATTTCTTTATTGAAAATTTGTAATTGAATAATACATTTTATGAGTATGGCGATTTTTATTATAAAACTGACCATTTTTATGGAACATCAAGTATGTTCGTAATATTCAAACAGAAATAATCAATTTTGCTATATAATTTGTAATTTATATCATAAATAAGTGTTATCTATGAAAGAAAGACATAAATGTAGAAATTGTAGTACCTGACTTACATTATGGATAGTTCATTTATACATGCAAGTTTAATGTCTTCAATAATTAGAAGTGAAATTTCGTAATTTAGATAGCTGTGGACGATTAAGTATAATACAAAGAATTTTAATTTTAGAGAACCGTTAAATATATCGCGGCTTATTTCCCAACCACATTCAAATAAAACTTTTTTTAAATTCTTTTGAGAAGATTACAAATTGAGTGTTTGTATATTATATTTATATACCTCTATTTCGACACTTTTTACTAGCACACCATTTTTTTTATTTATTATAAATTTGCACTGTTTACCTTTTAGAAATAAACATCTAATATGCATTAGCTTTTGTATTTGTAATTTTTATAATTGAAAATTATTGTTATGGTGATTCAGAAGATTATAATTATCAAAAAAAAATTAATAAACTAAACTGTAAAACATTTCTTGAATCGGTTATAATCAGCCAATTATAGAAATACTTAGTTTATTTATTTTCTCCGTGATGATAAATAGTGAATGATATCCTCAAAGGATACAATGCGCTTTTATGTGAGAGACATCTGGCAGTGTTTTATGAAAGTAGCATTCTCGAAGCAAGCGCTACTGAGCGTTAACCGGCAAAGTAGAAATCTACTCTGGTGGTTTATCGGCTACCGACGCAACAGTAAACGTTTAAAGTAGATGGTTACTCTACGGCTGGTTTATGCCTCTACCTAGATAATACTAGTTGAGTCACTTGGTTGACTGTTGATTATTGATTTATTTAATCCCACGTATACGTAAATAATATAATTAGAAAATATTTATCAAATAATTAAAATAGACATGAACGTGTAAATAATATACATTGGAGTGTCTTTAACTCGAACCTCTTTAACTCGAAAATTCTCTGTAAGCCGATTAAATGCTTGGTTCTTTATGAAAACCCCTCTAGCATGAAAATAACCGGAAATTAACTCAAATTTTTCAGTAATAAACTTTAGCTTACAAAACCTCCATAACTCAAATTCCGATCAAGTATCCTTTGTAACTTGAATATCAAAGCATTATAATTCTTGGAATATTTATTACTTTTTAGTGTGTTTCAAACATTCACGATGAATTTCACGCCTAACTAAGTCAAAGGGAATGAGTCAAAATGTGATTGATCATTTTCATATAATTAAAAATAGAAAACAAAGACAAATAAATGATCTCTTAAAACAAATAATGCTTTTGAATAAATGATTGTATGAATATAAAAATCTCTATACCGTTACATACCTCATTGTGGATCAGTGCCTCTATTCTGAATCATTTGGTTTTAAATCATTATTATGAAAGTTTTTCATTATTTATTTTTATTAAGTACCTATTCTTATCTTTCAAAATAAAAAAAGAAATATTAATAATATAAATTCACAATATCAGTTGCACTGATCCACTATAGAGGCGGTGACGGTAACTGTAAATTTTGTTTCAAAACCTCTATAGTTAGAAACCTCCTTTGACCTTTACTTGAAACCCTCTCCAAGCCGAAATCAGAACTTTTCCTCTTGAGATTCAAATAATTCATATTATTCATTATTAAAGCAATGCCTGCGATTGTAAAAATAAGTTCCACGCCAAAATAATCTTCATTAATCCGAGTGAATTTTCTGATAAAAATTACCGTTAAAATCAATGTAAACGTGGGACATCCTGACTTCAAGGGAAAAATCACCCTGATGAACGGTAAAATTAACATTATTCATTACAATTTTAACCATTAAGTATGTAAATTATAGTAACGTAAATTTTATCGTTCATCAATGTAATTTTTTTCCTGAAGTCGAACGACCCATGCTTACAATGATTATCGGGAATTTTTATCCGGAAATTTTCTCTGTGTATAAACTCATAATACGTAATTCCAATTTGTCGATAAAAAGCTAAACAATCGCACCCTTCCCACCAACCAACTTCCCAAGTATCTTCATCTCAACACCCACCTATCAACATGCCCCCCTCTCGCCACCTAAAAAAATACCTCCCCCAACAATCCATCACTCACCTCAGCAAAGTATGCACAAAAGGACAATGTTGCAGGTGCACCTCGCGCACGCGACAACGTGCTCTCCCGCGAGACGATCTAACGTTTCCGGCCAAATATCGGCGCTGCCGCCGCGCGTATAATCGAAGATGCGGCGCGGTGCGCGCCGCACATACCTATAACGCACACACTTGGCAGAGCGAACCGCGGCCGAACTTTATTTATAGCCGAGGAGGTCGCAGCAGCCGCGCGGCTTCCAAAATGAATCTCAAGCTCCGTCGCGGCGGCGGTACTTAGTTGGTTGGTCGGTTAGTCGGCTCGCGCGGGGCTGCAGCTTCGGGGGCGCGCACCGTCGAGGCTTGTATACTCCGTGGCTCGGCTTTGCCTTGAGACGCCTGACCTTCGATGCGCGCACGGCTAGATTTCGCAAGCGCGACGAGAGGTGCATTGCTTTTTGAGTTCGACGGGAGATAGTACCTGGGGCAGGAAGTGTTTGCACTGAACGACGGGGTGGGAGGTGAGATTTTTTCGGCTGGATGAGCAGTGCGCGATGCGATAATACGTTACGCAAACTACGAGTGTAGTGTGTACTACAACTATATAGTGCGGCTGTGCACTGGTGGTGCTGGTGGTCCAAAGTTTTCCTAATTAGTGGTGTATCGTACAGGTTGGCAGTCGGATATTTCAGGTGGACAGTGAAATGGGTTTCCTTGGCTGCTTTCGCGAGTTTCGTTGAGAACGCTCATTTTTTGGCAGATAATTATTCTTTAATGCTACAAAAGCTTGCGGGAAATATTACTAAATATTTATGAATATTTAGAAAATCTATGATGACTCGAGCGACTACTACTAAACTTTCTTTGTAATCAATTGGTTGCTTATGGTCGAAATTCATGTATCAGAGAGGATAATTTAAAAATAAATAAGTGCTTATTTTGAACAAATACGCTTGGGAAATAATTAGCATCGTTGTAATTAACAGTGCCTTTTATTAGCAGAAGATTATTATTTGCCAGCGCAAATAATAAACTGCCGTTAAGGAAACCATTTTCAATTTCTATCAATGATTTTGTGAATCTAAATTTGTTGAGTGAATTTTCATTTTCTTTAAAGATAATTGGAACCAATCTCTTCCGGAGTGAATATGCATACTAATTATGTCAATAGTCATGTAATAAATGGTAAAGTTTTCACTAAAAATACTGACAAGGGAACATCCCTGCATACGCTGATGTTGATCATGGATCTGGTTCAAATTTGATTTAAACTGTTTTGTTTATCCAAAAATACATTCAAAAATGTTGTCCTTAAGCCAATTGAATTATAACCATCCACGAAATATTGATAAAAGCATAAATCAACATTTCTTATTATTTAATTCACTTAATTTTCATGATCTCCTGAATCTTTATGTTTACATGAGACTTTAACTGACCTTAGGATACATTTTCTTACGTATTACAGAAGGAACTTAAAGAGACTAGCTCCAGTTTGTTTCTAATTCATGCATAACATTAATGGATGTACCCCTGTGCATGAAATTAACTGCATACTTTTAGTGAAAACTTCACCTTTCACTACTATCCTCTAAATTGGAATCAGTGACATTCACTAATATTTGTTCACTGACTCACATTTATAGAGCAGTGTAAACTGTAAATATTATTCGTTCTAAAACAGATTAGTTCCACTTTTTCCTCACAGCATTGCAAATTCAAATGTGTTAAATTCCGCGTCGCCAAATTTACACGCTTTAACAAAACGTGTAACCTCCTACTCACGAATGTGTTAAAACACCACGTTTCAACGAGCGTAAAAATAACGACCCGGAAACACATTATTTTAACACTGAAAATTTCCTCCTCCTTTTATCCCACTCCAACGAATCACCAAAAATCAAATTATACCCACACCCTCTATAAAAAAACACTAGTCGCACGCGCTCCAACACTAGCAGCAGCAGCAGCAGCAGCAGCAGCAGCAGCATCGGTGCACCGGGAGTTTTGCTCGTCCCCCGACTCGCACTCTGCGCGCGTGGCATAAATGCGGCCGCAGCGGGGGAGTTCCCGCGGGCGCAGCTTACGCATCGCCACAAGCGCGCGGTGTAGCACCGCCGCGACCAGCTGACGAAGAGTCTGACATCGCGGAAAATCGTCCGAGTTTAGTGCGTGGAGTGACAGCAGTAGGAGAGTCGAGATGGCACACTTGAAGCGGCCGATGAAGCGCGAGCAGTACAAGCCGTTTGGCAAAAGAAGGGTAATTGTTACATTTAGCGCTCTCTTGGTACCTTGTATAGGATGATGTATCTAATTACTAATACTTTAAAAGCGACTCTTGTTTGTTAGGTATTTATTTTTTCCCGATTGTGTCGTCAATAGATATAGATTTCTCTTTGATAGTATCAATATTTAATATGTCTTACTGACAGCCTACATATTTATCAAGTTTCAATTAAAAACAAATGACATAATCAAGTATTTCGTTTTAACGTAATAAATAACTGATGTCAAAGACCACTTTTATTACGAAAAGCGTCCCTTTTAATCGTTGACTAATAAAAACCACAGCGGTGAAAGGGTTAGTTAACAAATACTATGGACTTATAGTGATGGATTTACTTTCGGATCATGGCAATAACAGATATGATTCTGTGTTAGAATTTTTTATATGCATTAATTTGTAAGATTTATTTGTTTCTTAAAGGAAAATTACGTATAGTGCCAATAATTGCTAGGATGTCAGTAATTGGGTAGATCACCTTTTTGACTGGCAATTTTCGACCAGTGTAGTGACTACCAAACAGATATATGCGAGATATCTACTCATGAAAGGGCACGTTTTTAAAACAAACTGTTACAATAATGTAAAATAGTTGAAGACCATAAAGTTCTCGTGTTATTTAAGACAATCTAATTATGTTTAATAATTGTATTGATACCCAATATCAAAGGAAGAAACTTTGATAGATACTGGTAAAATGTTTAAAAATTGATCACGGTATTTATTAAAAATGGTTTTATTAAAGAAACTTTTTTCTTAATTTTAATAACGAGGTTCCTGGAAGGATGACTTATATTCTTGCTTATGACTGCCAGCTATTACTACATTTTTTTTACTTTTTTTTTGCGTTGGTGTAAGAGTTTCAGAAACTTGTCAAGTAGTTGACGCTTTTTCGATAAGCCTCCTTCATGCATCAGTTTATCGGCGATCAGTTTATAGTCACGTGCTGGCGCGGTCAACTTTATGAGATGGCACTGTTAACGCTGCTATGAATTTTTACTCTCTTTTCTGCAAGAATGCTACTTTCATATATTTCAATTAAACATAGTCAAAGTTCGATTTAATTATGAATAATAAACAATTTTTGTGTAAATGTCTTTTTTATCGATGGCTTTGATTCAGATAATAAACCGATTTTTAAATCCGTTTAAATTTTTAGTAACACGGCAATTACAAAAGAACTGTACCTAGCTTATATTAGATATATTGCAAAAATTCGAACAGTTTTTAATGAAATCATACTATGGTTTATCAGAATATGATATAACAAAAGTTCATTTAACAACCGAATTGGGGACCCCGAGACGGAAAATTGTATTATTTTCATTTAAGCCTTACAATTGCGCTAAATAGGTATGTTTATTACTTTAACACTTGCTCGTTGTCAGTATTCCACATTCTAAGGGTGTCATTTTTTTATTGAAAAAGATATTTGTGTATATAAGAATAGTAAATATTCAAATGTAGATATTTGGCTCCGCTCATTTAGATTTACAATGCGTGACGAGTATGCTCGTCCAAAATACGTGTCACTTTTGTATACATTTTGTATCTCCAATTGAAAACTCTTCATTACGTGATCATCTCCAAACTCTTAATTAAAGCTGAATGATACAGTTTTAATTTAAGAGGTTAAAGATGTTATTCACGCATATGGTTGCTCAATGCACATTTACATTAAATAAAATTCAAATATCTGAAAATGAATTTATATACATAGGTATCAGTAATTGGCAAAAAGTTGAGAATTTGTCAAAGCTACCCTGGTAGAAAATAAGCTGGTCCGGCTAGCTTATTAATTTATAGCTGAGATCGTTACCTAAAAATAATCTAAATTATCGGATTATTCTAGTTAAGAACCAGTTAAGATAAGTAAAGCTTCATGGTAACTAAAGCGGAAACTTTAATATTTTTTTCTTTTATTAATGTTGTGAAAATAAAATTACCTATAACAAAAATTATTGTAAGAAAACGTTATTATAAACTCCATGCATATTTTTAAATTAATTAGGTACCCATTAATTTCACTTTTATATTAACTTAATTTTTCAGCAATAAATAAAGCTATTATTTTGTATAGCTTATATGTTAAAATATTTTGTAAAGTAAGGATTTAATTGCAAAGGTTATCCTTTTTCATTATTTATACGTCGTATATATTATTATAATTGCATTCATATAAGGTAAATGTATATTTTATAACGTTTAAACATTTTTTTGAGTATAAGCCAGATTCAACCAGATTATAAGATAAAAACACGTTATTTTAAAATATAAAATTTAGCTAAGAATCTGCTTAAAGTTTCACCAGGGTAAAGGTTGCTATTTCTAATCTGCGAAATTTTATTTTGAGCGATATCCATTATACGTATAAGCCTGCACAAGTAGTATAAGGCTAGGCTCTGGTAAGACGATGTATATAGCACAATAAACGCTTTATTTAATAGGCAAATTTCAATAGGATTTGTATTATAGCGCGAGCAACTTGCTTTAAGATCGTTGAATGTTTAAGTAAAGGAAGCCGGTAAAGCAGCCTAAAGTATTAAAGATCTGCGGCTGCAATTTAAGGAGGTTGCGCTACAAGAGCAGCTTGACAATAACATGGCATTAACTCTTAAGCCATACATTTCTTTTACTGAACCGATTCTTCTCAAGTTTTGTCTGTAGAATTTCTTGTAGGGGCTCATTTCAAAGATACATTTAGAAAATTATGGACCCAATATGATGAACCAAATTTGAATAGTAAACTCAAAAGTTTCTACGATTTTTGTGAAAATCAAATCAATTTTAAAATTTGTCTTGAGATTTGTAATCAACGATCACAATAATCTATAAATCTAAATTTTTATGTAGATATTTTTAATGGTTTTCAACTAAATATATGTTGAAAACGTATAATTGTTAAAGTGTTGTTTATTTACAGCGTTTAAAAATTAACAATATTAGTTTAAAATATCGATGTAAATACAATGGAATTGTGATTCTCTCAAATTATGTAGGTACACATAAAGTAAACTTTGTGGCAATTTTTAAAGTTTTAGTATCTAATTTGTTCCATTTTATAATTTCTTTTTGTCATCGGGGAAGTATATAAATTATTTTAAAAAATCTTTTAAATAGTATCTTTAATATAGACATTTCCAGAGTTTATTAAAATAAAAGAATACACACTAATAAAGAAGATTAAGGTATTTTACTTGGTATTTTATGCCTTTAAAAAGGTAAGAGTACTTAATACTTTTTATGAGATGAAAATTATTCGGGAACATCTACGGTATTTATAATTAAAGACTAAATTAAGAATGCGTCAAAACATGAAAAAACTTTTTCACTTTATTAAGATATACGCGAAAAACTCGAACTGTAATTCGTATCACGTATTCGTACTACAACTAAACGGTACTAATTTATAATTAAGTATTATTAATACTCAAAAGCTTGATCGTAACTCTTTTCATGTATTTATTATAAACTCAATAGAACACATAAGTAATGAAGAAACTTAATCACGTTCTCATAGATATTTGATTATCAGTAAATGATCATAAATCATCCCCGAATTTTTCAGATTTCTTCTTTAAGGGTTTGATGGTCCCGTCCTTACAGAGTTAATATTATTGTATATATATATATATATATATATATATATACACGCTACTATATGTGTATATATATATATATATATATATATATATATATATATATATATATATATATATATATATATATATATATATATATATATATATATATATATATATATATATATATATATATATATATATATATATATATATATATATATATATATATATATATATATATATATATATATATATATATATATATATATATATATATATATACATATATATATATATATATATATATATATATATATATATATATATATATATATATATATATATATACACGCTACTATATGTATATCCATCACAAGCAGTATTACTTCTCTCGAAACTTTTATTTTTCCTCGCATTAAAAAGGAAAGCATCACATAAACCAAGCATTACCATTGCCGTCTACATCATAAAAACACTAATCAGTTACCCCAAATCTACTTTTCCCCAAAGCACCATTTACAACCACCACCCCACCTCAATTAATTACAACAATCCCAATTCAAATCAACTAAGACACATTGAGAGACAGAGAGAGAGAGAGAGAGAGAGAGAGAGAGAGAGAGAGAGAGAGAGAGCGAATTAACGGTGCAAACGAAGTGTCATTAACTAAAAATTCTAAAAATACCGTAAAAAACACACGCACCGTCAAGGAAGTCGACCACACGCACGCCCGCACTCTTCAGCGTCAGCGGTGCTCAGCGTGTAACCCGGTCCCCGTGTGTACCCGAAAATAAATCCGGTTCTCCGCGAGTTGTTCACCCCTGCGGATGGCTCTGCGCGGCGCGCGCGCGTGCCTCCATTCAACTTAGACTCGCCGACCTGCATAGTAGTATACGACGGTCGCCGCCGCCACCGGCGAAGATGCGGATATGTGGACGTGGATGTGTGTATATTACTGTATACATGAGGGCGCGGAATTGGGAATTCCCCGTATTAAGGAGGACCGACGATTCGCGCGTAGAGGGGAATTGAGTGGGTGTATTGTGGCTGGAGAGAAAGAAGAATGTTGAAAATCTGAGTCAGTTTCAACAGCGTTGTAATTTTGGAAATGCGATAATGTCAGCTTCCATTCGTGTTGTTTTTACTTTTTAAAATTTTCTATTAAAGCATTTGTGTTACAGAGCAAGGAAATCTTTTAATCTTGTACATGTCTTAAGACTACGTAAAAAAATTATTAAAAGATATAAGCTTCAAATTAAACAATTTTTTTTCTGCATCAACTAACAATAACGATTCAAAATACAATGTTATTAAATTAACGATTGTTGCAAGTAAAAATGTAAGAACGTTTTCTTGAAGAAAAATTTCAAACATTTTTAACATTGTTATTTGTCGTTCATAGGATGGATTAGGCAATGCCAAGGATGTGCTTTTTAGTATTTTTACTATAAAGAACAGTAGGGTAAACTACCCAATAGATAGACGCTTAAGGATTTTCTCACTTTATACATCAGACTTTTGTATGATAATATCGTTTGTTTAAAACAATTTTACACTTATCGAATGTAAGAAACTTCAATTTATCAGTAACAAAACATTAAAAGTGTTAGAAGTTTTTGTTTAATTAGAAATTACAAAAAAAAGTGCGAAGAGCACGTATATCCCAGTAGATAGACGATTGACAATGTCCATTTACTTTATTAGTCTATCTATTGGGTTTTTAGGTTACACATAGCGAAGACCCAATAGATAGACGATAATTTTGAAGATACTTTATTGCATATAAAACGAACATTTCATTCATAAATATCATATTAAATGCAATCGTAACAAACTTTTATGCAATTAGAATTTTAAATAATGCTTGAAAAATCATTAGTTTCGTATATATAGTAATATTTATAAACCGTCTATCTACTAGGCAGAGTACCCTACATAAAACTTATATAAACGTATAATAAGTATATAGTTTGAGGTATAAATTATACTAAATGATGTATTAGTTTTTGATAATAATTAACTCTTCAGATGAGATATAATCTATACATTCTGAAATGTTCGCACTTCCGAATGCGGATGATACCTCGTGTTTAGGGAGAAAACTTAAGGATTACTTGATAGATTGGGGCTATACCCAAATACCTTTTCCAAGACAAAATCTCAAATAGTACAGTGTTGATCCAAAACTTTAAATAGTACTTAACTACTAATTTATTCATTTATATTTATCTAGCATACGAAAGTACTGAAACCCACAGAAGGTAGCTTAGCTGCCTATAAATGGGCCTGATAACTAATTAGATGTTATACGGACATAAAATAAAGAAAAACTTGAAATTAACAATATAACGTAACATTAAAATTATACCTAAAACTAAAACTAAAACTAAAACTAATCAATAACTAAGACTGCTGATAGAGTTTTTAGAATATATTTAAAATTCTTATTCACCATTTTAATTTTTTTTTATATTGTAATTGTAATATTATATTATCAGATTATTCGGTAACATTAAAATTTGGAATGAAATTTCAGAGAATGTAGTTTAAGTCAAACCCGACGAACAAAAACCCTAACAGTAATTAGCTATGTCGTCATTAAGCAATAGATTATATAACAAATACGTATTAGTAATTTTGTAGCTCTTACGAAACGATGTTTTTGTGTACGATAGTACATTCGTTGTTGAAAAGGTTGTGCTTCAACTTAATACAAGATACAATTTTACAGTAATAAAAATAGAAACATTACAACAAGGTATAGTTACTGCAATTGTATGTCGAAGTTACAGAATTCTAGTAACATGGACGGAAAATGTAGTCTCTAAATAATTACTTGAATTCTATGATAATTCATATCTACTTCAACTCGGCTTTGACCTAATAAAGTCACATTTGCTTTTATGCAGAAAGATAAGGCGGAAAGCCTTATTGTAATAAAAACTGCAATTGTTGTTATTGCACTAAGCAATTGTAGCTGCAACAGTTACAATGGTAGGCTGTAACAAATGACAAATCAGCAATCTAATCGTTCTTACAGAAAACTTCTCAAGAGTCGCGCTGTCGATGTTATAAGGGTTGTAAAGCACTAAAATTTGTATGCAATACTGTAACTCACATAAATTTATTCCTGCTTTACAAACTTTTACTGTATACTTGGCCTTGGTATAATTGCAATTATTGTAGGAGTTATAATCTGGAAGTACTACCATTAGCGACTCCATTGAGCTTAATTGTTGTTATTACACTAAGCAATTGTGACATCAACTGTAACAGTTGGAATTGCAGAATGGGTTATAAGAAATACTAATCAGCAATCTTGTAACTTTCGCAGCTACAGTATTTTTTTCCGTAATAAATAACATACAATTATATTTATGCAGGAGGATTGGAAAACTAGCATAGTCACAATTCCAAATAAATTGGACAATGTTTTCGGCGATCAACGGCTTCAGGTTCAAATTCTTAATAATGCAACTTATGTAGTTCTTTAAATTACAAAATGATGAATTAAAAAGAAGCGACCTACTGCACTCAACAAGAATTGGTAAATAATGCTCGCAAATATGAAAATTCTATACTACTTAAGAAAGATTGCACTAGTAAATACGCATTAACTAGTATAACCTTTAAGGGCACTGCCGCCACTTTCGCTTGAAAGGATACACTGTACTTTGTGTATAAAGTACGAGTCCTTACACAAATTTTGTGTAAAATACGGAATGGATATTTAACAGTGTATATAAGTTAGAAAAGTTGCATTATTAGTAGCTAAACCTACAAACCCGTGGGAACATTATCATTCTGTGTAATCGCTATCATACCGATATTCTCCTGAAAAATTAGAAAAAGTTTTTCGCACGTAGATTAACCGCCAGTCAGCATTAGAAACCATCCTCTAATCCACTAAAAAAATGCTTCCACAACCTTCCCATGAAAATACCTTCTTAACATCAAACACAGTCAACGTGCCAGCAACTGCGAAGTTAGATCCTATCTCAGACCACGCTGCGTAGATACATTTCTACGACGCAATGCTCTCCAACACCCTCCACCTCACAGTCCCACAACTTACCACGCATATCCAAAACTGCGCAAAAGCAAAACCACATCTCGCACCACAAACAAACCACCTCAGCTCAACCTCAAGATCCAATCTCGTAGATCACCTATATTCGAAAGAAAAGGAGACACGCGCAGGGAGAGCAATTGGACTATCCAGCTCGATCCGGCACTGCGCAGCTATGTAGGATATACAGATAGCCACACGCATAGGACACGGGACGTAAGACTGGCGGGCGGGCAGGGTGCAGTGGCCTGGCTCTGTGTGTGCACGGTGGGCGCTCTCGCCTGCCTGCCTCGCTCAGAAGGGGGCTTTTCCGGATCGATATTGTATAGCGCGCGGCTCTTTTCCCTCTACGGGGCCCGGCGGCGACCCCTGGTGGACGGTTGGCGAGTCGCGGGGAATTCGGAGTGTATGGAAGCTTTTGAGGGTTCGTTCACATTCAGGCGTTTTGGGGTAACTCGTTCTGTTATAGGAAACGGCTTGGAGGAGGTAGTTTGCAATGTATAGTCTTCGAAGTAGTGGTGGAGTCGAAGAGAGTGTATGGCAAATTCGAAGGATAGGTTGATTTGCTTGAGTTCGGTCGACTCAATTTGCGTCCACAATTGAAGTGAAGCTATAATTTATGTTATATTAAAAATTCAAATTATTTAAGAAAAGTTTTGTAAGAGTGCAGAAGTTTTAAAGAATGTTGCTTGTGTTAATATATTTGGTAGAATATTGAAGTTAGAAAAGTTATAGGTTTTGAAACTAACACAACTTGCAATCTTTCTTTGATTCATTCTGGATCCGCGTTGTAATCAAACTGTAGTAACTTACAAGTTTGGACTCAAAATTCAATTCAATAAACTAAACGAGACATTGACCCGTTCTGGAAATATAAATTTTGGACGAAGGAATTCAGAGTATTGTGCCGATACCTCATGAAAGAAAAAATGAGAATATAGCTGAACTAGGAATTATTTAGTCATATACATTGCTCGAATTCTAAGTATTCAAGATGACCATTGATGAGATCTACATAGATGACTCGATAGCTTTCCGCATTCAGGTGCACTTACTCGTCAGAAACGGTGTTCAGGTTATTAAGGTATCAGGAAGTATAAGTTGCTAGCCTTGCAGCATTTGGTGCCTAGGTGTAATAAACATCTCTCTAGAGATAAACTCTAAATGGATTTCCAGCTGGAATGCAAGTAAGAATTAATCTGGATTCGACTGGTTTCTACCAGGATTTGGTTGAATTTCTATAAGTCAATTTTTAGCTAATTCAATAGAAAATCTAGCTAAATTTTGACCTGCATTACTAGCTGGCAATCGATCTGGTATTCTAGCCAAATCTAACTAAAATCCAGTCCAATCCAGATGGAAATCAAGATGGCTATCCAGCTGAAAATCGACCTGGAAATTTTCAACATGGTTAAGTTGGCTTAAAAGCAATTGAAGACACACATTTTCTTCAATTTGGTTGGATTATTTCGAACAACCTGAACCTTTACGTAGTTAACCATAACAACCTAGTTTTCGACTGATACACGCTAATCCTGTTAGCACGAAATTCTACTCGTAGAATGAGTTAAACGATTTCACTCTAATTGGAATGAATTCTCACCCTAATGAGAGTGTATACATTCACTCTATTAACGGCGCGAGTCTAGCAGCGCCAGAACCAAACTACATTTCGCCACGTGCGTCGTAATGTATAAATTGACCTACTAATTTAAAAAGCCCATTTACACAATTTCGGATATCCAAATTTTGTACCTATTAATCATCGTATATGTGATAAAGTATGCGACTTCATACAAAAACGTAAAATTTACAGATAGAATCATTTTTATTGACCATCTTTGAATATCCATTCTATTTTAGACCTAATCAGGGAGTAGAATGTAAAATAGACTGCATCCGCGATCCACTTATTTTACATTCTGAAATCGCACTCCAGTACATTCAGCAAGTACACTCTCAACGGCCCTCCACCAAGTCAGCAAAATTCGGCGCGCTCTCGTACGCTATTGCATCGCGGTAAAATGACATTGTGAGCCGAGCCGTAGACTCTTCCGTAGACTCGCCGTGTGCGAGTCATCGGCCGCTGGCGCTATACGCAGGCGCTCTCCAAAGCCACGGCGACGCAGAGCTAGCAGCAGGCTCTCCATATATAACACACTCTCTCGCAGCCAGCCAGTAGTAGTCTATTCGTGCGGTCTGACGGAAGCGTGGAGCCAGCTCTCTATCTCTCTCTCTCTTTCTCTTTCTCTCTCTCTCTCTCTCTACTTCTCTATCTCTCTCTCGCGACGCGAGTAGTCCGCAGTGTATACACTGGAAAAATGGTGTGCGCCAAGCCCCCGTGTTTACATCCAGTGCGAGTTCGCGGCAAAACACAGAGCGGGATAATAATCATACAATCCACGGATTTACGTTTGCGCGTGCGTTTGGCTAGAAAGTCTCGATCTGATCCCTTCGTCGCGATACTTCGGCAATGCGGAGGACGATGCTGGTGCGGGGTCGTCGCCTTCGCCGCGAGAGCCAGCCTCCATTCATATTTCGCTGAACCTCTCCGCACCCATCGACTCCCTGTCTACCGCCGCCTAGCCACCGCTGCTGACTTTTCTTCTTTATCGATATATACAGAACTCGCGACAATTGCCAGCCTACTTTTCTATATATGTATACACGTATTGTGATGTACGGTCGAGAGGAAAAATCATTCGCTAGAAAGGGTGTTTCGGCTTGGTGTTCGTTGGATACGAGGAGAGAGCGAGGTGGATTAACCATCAAACACTGTAGTGGCTGTTTTGCTGATGCGAGAAGAGAAGTTTTAACAGGCGTTGGCGTTGTCTGCTAAAATAGGTTAACGGGGGTTTGTCGGTATTTTTAGAAGGTAATTGTATGCAAACGAGGAGTGTGTCGATGGATTTTACGAGGAGTAGCACTGTTCAGAGGAATACTAGTTCTTTTCAGTAGTCTTCTATAATGAAAACTAGCAGTTTCACTTTTTCAGTCGTTCTAAAAATGCATTAAATTTTATCAGAGAATCTAAAAGAGTATAGTTTTTATAAGAGGCGTCTGAAAACGAATAATATTTTTCGAGAGACCTGAAACCTTCTGAATGCTTCTCTTTTTAAGGCTCATGGATACACAGATAGAGTTTGGTATAAATTTACGGTCATTTGTCAGTTATAATTACTATTAACTCATAAAGAAGTCAATCAGTTTTTATAGACACGTGGCTTTCACCATGCAAAGTCATCTTAAATTAGTATTTCTAAGTTTTTGTTCTTTTAAATTTGGTACATTCTTACCTGTATCATTGTATTTTTGAGACTCTGTAATATCGATTAACAAAAACCGAAGTTTAATTTGATGCATCAAATATGTGTGTACTGTCATAACATTATCCAGTCGAAACCTTCTACCATTTCACCACCTAACCATTTCACCCTCTCTCTTGTCCTCTGCGTAAGTAACATTAAACCACCTACATCTCTCCTCGTTCCATAGACTCGCGCACGCACAAGGGAGAACTCGAAGCCCGCTCTACAACAACAATCGCGCGCGCGCAGCGCTCTATATATATGCGTGTCGCGGCGATCGCATGTGCAAGTCATGCAAAGGCAGTCGGCTACGCGCGCCGGCTACTCATCGGAACAAAGACACGGCGCGACTCGACTGTTTATGACCTACTTTTTATCCTCCGCGTATACACCTTCCGAAGGGGCCGAGAGAGTTTGTGTAGTCGTCGAGCGCGAGCTCAAGTCGTAAGGTTACAGCGCACACCCCCGTGGAAAATTACGCGATATCGTTATACCCGCCCGCGGCCTGTGTTTTGCCGCGAGAAGATAGTCAACGCGACTCCTCCTCGATGCTAACGAATGATATCCGCTAACGCGTGCAGGTGAAGAAGAAAAGAGAGCCGTCGTCCCGCAAAATGTCGCGGAAGAAAGCGAGCGTGAGCCGCGAGGTCCGCAGCTAAGGGGGATCACAGCACACCAGTCGGGCCGAATGGCTTGCAAACGCAAGCGCAAAAAGTGCAGCGATAAAAAGGGAAGCTACAACTGACATGGCTTAGCCGCCTCCGCCACCCCCCTGTGCAGTGCGTGTCCTCTTGCGCAAAAGGACGACATGCGAGTGCAGAGAAAGACGCAATGCGGCAGTTTTAAAGCGCGCCGTCCTGCTGTGTGAGGTGAAAGTAAAAGGGAGAGGCGCTGATAGGAAAGTGCGGATATATCACCGGATAATCGGGGGCATCGGCGCGCTGCTCAGCGGCGATGATCGGATACAACCAGCACAATTCGGGCTACAACAAGCTATTCACGCAGGTACGATGCGAGGCCGAGATCTATTCCGAGACATGTATTGTGCTCACATTTGTTTACTATGAACGAAGGAGTCTATCTACTGGTATTAGGAATAACGTTCTTGTAGTAGCCTTGTTTTATCGATAAATGTGGTGCTTAGAAGGAGGCACCGCTGAAAATCCATTTGCATTATTTATATTGGGATCTGCGAAAGATATTAAATTTATAGGAGAAGATTTGAAAGGTGTGATTTATTAAAAACATTTTTTCATCCTGCAATATTTAAACGTTTTTTATGAAAAGTTTTTTGGATAGTTAAGCATAAATTTCATTAGATCCAAATGCAAGAAAAGACTGGAAGAACAATTTTCACAGGTGCGTCCGGTTAAACTTATAGAAACACGCCTGACCATACCGAGGTATTTCTACTGAATGCAAGATTCACTAAAAAACATAATTAATGCAAGAAGTCTGTAATGAAACACTTACTTGAAATCAATAACATTTATTACGTTAGAATTAAGTAATGATTTTATCCAAATAAATGTTTACTAAAATAAAATAAATATTATTTGTTTCAAATATTGCATGTTTTTAGAGAGTAACAAGGTGGCTCCGTCGTTTTTTCAAAATCCATCATTAACAAAAAGTAAAAATCCCACTGATAATGTTTTATATATGCTATTGAAATTTTTGTTAGATGGGGTTGCCAGGTAAACTGAAAGGAAAAAATGTTTGAAAAAAGAATTTTTAACATGGGCTCTTATGGAGCAATATGCATTTATGCCTGTAACTACATGATACACCATTAGGTATTTCTTTATAAAATCACCAGGAGATTGTTTCTTTTTAATTAAAGATTCCGATTGTTTAACAAAAATACCCAGTCAGTCAGTCAAATATAAAAAATATTTAATAAATAAGAATAATGAATGTATTTTTGTATGCATATATATGCATTGTTAGTATATCTCATATATTATAACATATATTTAGGTCAATAAGTCTGACAATTGATACTGAATCATGTTTATTCAAATTGCGTTGGTTATTAAAAGAAATGGCGTGACCCTCATGGGGTTCCTCATAAATACGGGACTATAGGACGGAGCCATCTTAAAATGAACATTTATTTGAATTTATTAATTTTTTTTTCTCAGCGTGGAAATATTTCCATTTCATTACGCATCAATATTGAAAATCCTTTTTTTATCTTCAGTGTCGCTTATATTTAACCTTGAAATTAAGCTCGTGCCTCTATTATTATGCCCGAGTTAACTCGTATTTATTTTATTTATATCAAAACATTTGAAAAATACAGATTGAGAATTCTACGACATATGATATATTAAGAGGAATATTCTGTAATTTAACATATTCTTTAATCTGCTATATTACAGGCTAGTCGTGTATTTTTGGTATGGTCAAATAGAATTCTTTGAAGTGTTCATGAATTCTAGTTGAGCGTTTGTTTTCTATACTTGTGCTCGTATATACAAACAGCGCGGAGAATGAAAAATTCCGTAAAAGAAAGCTCAAGCCATTAAAAAAAACCATGCTTCATTTACCCACTGTCATCAAATTTCAGTATACACTCCCCCCTAAATCCCGTGGATTGATTCCCTCCTTCGATCTCCCTATACTTTCAATTTACAATTTTACGGCTCTTCCCTCTTTCCTCTCGCCTCTCCTCCTCTCATCAGCCGGCCATAAAAGATTCATAGCCAGTAGCACTACGAGCTTATGCATTCACCTCGCGGGCTATTCTTTTCCGAAGGATCCCCCCGCTTATCCATCGCGGCGACTAACTTTATAGCCAAGCTCACGCGCAAAGTCCTTTTCCGCTCTAATGCAAAGTCCAGCGGCGCGCGTACATCCACTATGCCCGTATACACAGACGCACGTATATAGGTGGAGTCTGGGGAACTTGAAGTTCTAGCTTGCTGCTGCTGTGCTCGGTCAAACGGAAAACAAAGCATCCGGGGGACACTACCTAGACAACACTGTACACTGCTAGGCGCTCTCGTGCCCTTTCTCTCAGCTTCTGTGTGCTTTGTTGTTTAATATACTCTAGCCAGAGATTCTATCTTGCTTTTTTTAACGCTCGCTTGAGCCTTTTGAATTTTTATTATATTACACCTTTATTTCCCGCTCTCGCTTTCAACGCCGGGTGCGCGGACTTTTTTCTCCCTCAACGCGCCCCGCGCGCGCTCTCGACCTTCGGACAAGAGAAGAGAACCTTCCGAGGCTTTAACTATGTATAACGGCGTCGACCGCCTCCTCTCCGTTTCTTTTTCCTTATAAAAAATCAATTTTGCGTAGTTGCTCTTGGATTAGGCTAAGCGCGAGAGATCTTTGACGAGCGAATGTTTATTTATAAAAAAAGCTTATAAAAGATATATTCCGACCTTGTGATTAAAAAAGAAGTGAAAAGCAGTGTGGTCTTGCTTACATTATTGTAATAACATTACTCTACAAAATGCCAGCTATTGACTGTTTACAATAATCTCTTTTGAATTATTCCTTTTGGGTTAGCTGTATGTTACTGTACGGGATCTCCGGCATGTAAATATTTCTTTATAAAAATTTGAAAAATAGATTCTGATCTCGTAGAATAAAAAAAGAAGTGAGAAACTTTCTAACCTTGACTACATTTAGTATGGGTAGAAACATTATACTGAAAAATGCAGCTATTATACTTTTGCAAATGGTAGTCGTGTCAATTTGTAATGAAGGCATTTTCTTTAGAGTTTTATTAGATGCATTTCAACATAAATGTTAATGTATATCAATGGGCAGGATACATGAGTATATATATTTCAATAAATCCTTGAAAGTGTTTTAATCCGAATACAGTGAAAATTGTTCTGTGTCTAGACTATGGTCTAGTTCTACGCTATAACTTTGTTTTGATTCAGCATTGGACATTAAATAATGTGACTGCAAATAAACTTACGTGAGTCAAAGAATTCTAATAAATAGAAAGTTTCTTCTTTATTTTTAGCTTACTACTTTTTCGACTTCATTCTGTCAACTCTGCAATTGTCTTCTACGTACTTTATTTGCGCTACAACATATTGCCATCAAAGAAATAAAATCGTTGCTTTGTAGATTCATTAGTGGTGAATATAAAAATCATGTCACCGAAATATACGGCGTGTCCAAGCACCTCGTACAGCTCTGAATTAAAGCGTTAAAGTTTGATTATTTTCCTAGAATCAACGACACCGAATTTTCTCATTTCTCCGGCGATGCGCGAAGACTATGAGCACACGCGAAGGCGAGAGAACGGACGTGAGAGACTCGGGACGTTGCTATGACAACAACCCTTCAAGCGCGACCGGAGTTTCTCCTAACCCCCGAAATCAAATCTTTCGCCAAGAAACTTACCAACTTTTTTTTTCTTTCTCGACCCTTCCCACCGTGCGATTTTTCCTACCGTCGCGGCCGCGCGCAACTTTTATTTACGATCCGCGCGCGCGCGTGCTCATAATTTTTGCAACAATAGCGACGACCAGGAATAGGATAGGGAGAGCGTAGAGTGCAGAGGAACGTTAGGTTATTGGCGCTCCGTAAATAGCCTGAAATTTATCGCCACCCGTAAAGCCCGAGGGAGTATAGTTGGACGCTGCAGCCAATGTTAATTAGGAGTTACAAATTTTCCACACCGTGCGTAACAAGTCAATCGATCGATGGACTTGTCAACATTGTAATTTATAAATTAATGCAATCTAGGTGAAACAGTGTGTCGTGCTACTTCAATAAAACTGACACTCAAATAATTATAGATTTTTGGAAATCTAATTGAGCCACAATCTTTTTCGTCAACTAGAATGTTTCTGCTTGTGTTTTACTATTACATTATACATTTTTAACCGACTTTTATTGCTTTTCAAGGTATACGTATAAGATTTTATTTTCTTTATTAGCTGCAATACTAGCTTAAGAAATGTTGAGTTTCCTCAACAGTTACTGACCATCTCAGTAAATAGTCCACCTTTTATATACGTCTATCAAAAATATATATATATGTACTATTTTTTCAAGGATTGCTTATACATGTTTATTGAGACTTTACATCTTCTGGATTCAAATAAACGCTAATATTCTTTGGATTAATAAGACTGATGAGTATCAGTATCGTATTGGTAAATATATGGACAATACATTTTGTCTAGTATTCATGTGATTGGGATACGCTTAAGTCCCAAAGGGATAGCCGTTGTCACGGCTCAAAATCATAGATGTCACTTGAAGGCAAGTTTAAACTTTATTTTTTTATCGTACATTTCCTTGCTAACCATTGAATTTGTCTTTTTCTTCATTTTTATAATTACTTTATATCGTATTTTAAAATTCATTTAATAACAGATATTTGTCTGTTTGTTATGGGTCCGTTGTTTTAGTGGTAGATATAATTTTGAGCCTTTTCTTAATTCTACGGCTAGGTCGGATACTTCTGTTTGGACATCTCAATAGTGCTCTAAATATCTTTAACCTTTAGATACTTTAGTGCCCAGACCTAGAAAAAAGTACAAAGTAATATTTTCCTTTATTGATTCTAACTAATTTTGTTCCAACTTAGATTTTGGAATAGTTTTGATCAACAAAATATATCTACGTATATGTTTTTCTGAGCATAGCGCACGTACATACATTTGTACGTGCCTTTTTGAAGTCGATTTTCCGGATAGGATACAACTATTTAATAGTTAAATTGACGCCAAACCCATACGTCACCGATAATTACGGAGATCATATTTTTTCATTTAAATTTTAATTCAAAATAAATATATTTCTGGAACGTTGTTGTCTAAATTAAAATCAACAACTTTCTAGACAGATATTTCCTCATAATTGAAAACTAAATGAAAAAAGTGGTTCCACGTATTATCTGGTAAAAGGGGGATTAATGTCACCTTAATTTTATATCAAAGTTTATTAATTTCAATTTAGCCATAGTTATTTGTCTAAAAAGAAACCGAAACTATGTTTTTCTAAATATTAATAAATGTTACATTACGCCTCAGGGTTTTTCTTCTAATTGTATCAAATAGTACATTATGCATCAAGGGAGTAAAGTGGGCGATGTACGCACTGTGTGACGTTGCCGACCGAGCGAAGCGAGGTCGGCATTTCACACAGTGCATGCTTGCCTACTGTACTCCAGAGGTGCGTATACTACTTTTCACCACACCCCCGTAAAGAAATGACTGTACGCATCTCAGCAGGTCGTACAGTACCCCATGCTCTGCCTAGAAGTAAAGTGACTTGTGTACGCGCGACGCGCTATTTTACCGCTCGAGACGCAGTCGAGAGCGGAAAAAGGCGCATCGCGCATGCGCAAGTCACTTTATTCCCTAGGCAGTCCATGCGGTACTGTACGGCCTGCTGAGAGGGCGTACAGTCAGCACTTTACGCGCAGTGTGGTGAAAAGACTTTTATTGTATATTGCTACTTTCGTGAAAATAGAATTATTTGTTTTCCTACCTCTCGGTGCTAATGGCTTAATCTTTTTATAAGATACCATGAAACTAAACCAGTAGAAAAGGTACACTTCAAATTATTGCCATTAATATTAATCAATCATAATAACAATGATTATTTAAATAATTTAACAGATTTTGTCTCAACATGATTCGCGCATGAAAACAGTTTGTAACAGCCGAGTTATCGATTGCACTTTTCCCAGTACGAAATTGCTAATGACGCTTAATGCGTCATGGGCTCTTGCGTAAAAAGCAATCGATTTCGTGTTTTCCACTATTGACAAAAAAGCCAGCCCATATCAAATTAATTGTGTCACTTGATAACCATCCACGTACACGAATGCGATTCTATTTTTACCGAATCCTCGACTTATATTTACTCGATTTCGATAATAAATAAGCAAAAAAGAATCGCTCAATAGTCAGGTATACGCAGCAGTGTCCAGAGTGCACAACTCTTTATCGAATTACTCGCAAAGGAATATAAGCACACTCTCCGCTCTCTCTCCCTCTCGCAGTTTGGCAGGAAGAAATCGATTTTCTCGTGTAAGCCGGCGGCGGACAATTGAAAATTCATGCCCAGCCTTATACTCTTATTGCAGCACACGCGGCTCAATAATCGAGAGACTCGGCGTTGTTTGAAATTTCCTGCTCCACTTTGTAGTAGTGGAGCAGACGTGGCGAAACGCGACGGACGAATGGATGATTCGGTTTTCGCTCCTCTGCTTGGCGATCACAGGCGACGGAGAAAATGCTCCTTCGGGCGTTTTGTCCGTTCGCGCTACTCGCGCGAATCTTGAGTTCGTTGTCGAGTTCCTCGAGAGTTCGGGAGAAGGAACATGGGTGCTAAGCTCCAGCGGGCAAGTCGCAAATGTACCTTCCTAAGTTCTCTCTGTTTTGCTTGTGTAATACGGGACGATGAACGAAAATTTGATTTTGGGCCCAGAGTTACTCTGATAGAAAACTGATCATTCTGAGGTTAGAGAAAATGATTTTTAGTCTAGTGTCTATCTATTTTTGCCATTTTATTAAAAATGGCTTCTTTCTAGTTTAAAAAGCATATTATAAATGTTCTAATTATTACTAGGAAAAGAAAGTTCAAGATTCTTCGTTACACTACCATGTCCGATTAACCCTTTCAGGGACAGTGGTACGTATATGTACCACCTTTTTGCTTTCAGTTTTTTCTGTATTTCGGACGTATTTTTCAGTGCTCCTATGCGTGTGAGTACTTTTTGGACTCTTGAGATGATAAGTTATAAGTTTTGTATAGAAAAGTATGCAAATTTATTTATTTATAAATCGTTGTAAACAATTGAATCACAAAAAACTCGTTTTTCTTCGTAAAAAGTCGTTTATTCTTGAACGAAAAACTCTAGAGCTCTGAAATTTTTTTTATCTATAGTCAGTGTCTAGCTCTATAATATGTATTTTTTTCAAATTTTTTCGCACCTAGTTTTTTTGATAAAATTTTTGAAAATTTCAAAAAAAAAATGTGCCTCTGAAAGATTTAATATGATATTTTAACCTTAAAGTACCAAATGAAGTTAATAGCACGTTGTAAGGTTGGTCTAAGTCAGAAAACTGTTCTGAGGATTTATAAATGGTTTAGTAGGAAATGTACCAATAAAAACCTTGTTAAATTTAATCTTCCTGCGAAACAGTTTCTATTGAGCATTTGAACTGCAGCCTAACTTGTAATTGGAAACCTAAAAAGTCGTAAGTAGGTCTAGTGGTTTTAACAATCATGTTATAAAAAAGTTTGCATCCAAAGGCAACTTTATAGAGGAAAATTGTTAATCAAGAATATTAAAGAATACAATATGATTTTAAATTTGTGCATTTTATACTTAATCATCATGACATTTTTATAGATATTTCGATACTGACTCTGAACCCGACACATAAATTTATCTATCAAACGTTGAACGTTTCTGAGATATTCCAATCTCGAAATGCTAAAAAAAGTCCGTTTTAGCACGTCGAGATAAGAACGTTTCAAGAAACTGAAAGGATAGATCAATTTTTATCGCCGACTAATATCCTTTAGAAACATTTGGCTTATTTTTATAAACAAAAATTATTATCAATTAGTATAAAATTATTGATTAGTATTGGGAGTTTAAAGTTTCAATGCAACACTAGCGGACATCACATGAACTACGGCGATGGCCGGTTAGGGTATACATTTTACATTGAATTTATATGGGAGATTTACTTCTAAATTAAAATAAAAGTATTGTATGGGAAAATAAACATTATTGCTGCAACTGGCGAGTTTATGCTATTAATGAAAGATAAAACTATCCTCCAGAAGTATGGTAAAATGTCTTAATGTCATTATTTTTTTATTAATCAATAATGCGCAGTGAAGCACAACTTTTAAAATTCGAGCGTGTCCCGCCTATCGTTTTTTGCTATAATAATAAATTTTAAATATAGTTTATGATCTTTGAATACTCTGCTGAACCATCGTGCTTCATTTATAAGTTTTCATAATATCTACAATTGAAGCGATAACGATTATTTTAAGAGGACAAACTTTTATTTTAATAAAAACCTATTAACCCCATATAAGCCCATATAAGCCCATATAAGCCCAAGTTAAAATGTATACCTCGACCGGCCATGCGGGCTAATCGACAGTGGCGTTCAAATTCTTTTCAAATAATGACTCGATGTCAGCGTCGATTCCCAGCTCTACAAGTACAAATAATATACTAGGCAATAATATAAATTTAATAAATAAAAATAAAAAATAATTTGTTAATTTAATATCTGCTAGCGTTTGCACATTGAAAATGTATACAGCAAAAAATTATTGATGTATTGTATGTTGTTTCAGGGCTCGGCGGATTCGAACTACTCGCAGCCGAGTTCAGATCTTTCGCTGGACGAAGAGAAAGAGAGCTTACGCCGCGAGAAGGAAACGCAGGCCCTCAATCAACTCGACAAAGCCAGGGTGAGTTTATATATCCGTTATCTCCTCTTCTTTCCCCCCTTTGCTTCTCCCTACACCATTCTCCATAACTCTACGTTCTGGGCATTTAGCGATCCTTACCCACGAAAAATATCAAGCGTCTTTTTATACTCTCCATGAAATCGCGAAAGTATACACACATGCCGTCAGTTTAATTTTGTTCTTCTTCTTTTCTCTGCATTTGCAATGCAAATAGGTGTATACGCGGAGCGTGTGATGCATATGGCGCGTTTGATTAAGACGGAATACACACATATATATTCGCGCAATCGTAAAGCAAGTACTTAACGGCGAAGTTGTTGGGCGTATATAAGCGCTGCAGTAAACAAGCTTATTTGCATTAGAAATGGAAAGCGTGTCATTGGATATATGAACGTGTGTGCGAGGGATCGAAGTGTGTGAAAAGGGAGGGGAGCCGGAGCGGATGTGGGAGGACTTTGCAATGGAATGTTATATGTAGGGTAGGAAATGTGAAAAATGAAAAAATAGAACGGACGAATGAAGACGGAGGGACTTTTATATATGGACATGAGAGGGATATCAAAGACATAAAAATGATGGACCAGTACTGTTTATCATTTTCATTTTCTCCAAAAAGTTAACAGTCAAATAGTCGCTTCATTGATCATATCTTTCGAAAAAAGAACATGAAAATTATTTAAATAAATCTAATTTGGTCACTCAATTATCTTAATCGAGACTAGAAAAATCGATATGTAAACCAAACAAATCCACTTAAAATTGTGAATATAGTTTTTATAAAATAGACCATTGAGATAATTCATTAAACAATAATATAATAAGCAAAACACAATAACAATAAATAAAACTGATTAAAATATTAAAATAAAATATGTATAGAAGCTCAATTACTCTTTCGCAATATGCTGACATCCCGATATTTATCTGCAAAAAGTTTTAAGCAAATTTATACGTGGTTAAAATAGTAGTTTTTAATATAAACTTATCATTTATTCCCACTATAAAATTTATTATAACTTTTTGCAGAAAAATATCGGAGTGTCAGCAAATGGCGAGTAGGGTGTCAGTAATTCGTTGTCTCACCCTAGGTAGTACACAGACGGTCGAAAATATATTTTTTTCCTTTACGTATCTCGTGGGCGACAATTTCCTAGCACTCCATATTCTGAATTTTTTAAGTACGAAAAATTCTTCCAGTAAACTTATTGGACTATTATTCGAAGGTTGCGACGATGTATACGACTCACCTCATCCTTAGACCTTGTCTTTTATAGCGCTGGAATTTCCCATCTAAATTTTATTTACCCTATGTAGAAACTTCATTTATCGATCTCTTGGCTTACTTATTAATTAAAGAATTACAAGCATTATAAAGCTCTCAATAAGAAAATTAAAAAAAGAACGGTATGGGCATGTGTTAGGATTGAAACGAGAATGGAAATTTATTTTGCAGACGAAACCGGTAGCGTTCGCAGTGCGAACGAATGTCAGCTATGACGGATCCATCGACGATGACTCGCCCGTTCACGGCTCGGCCGTCAGTTTTGACGTTCGAGACTTTCTCCACATCAAGGTAACTTAGATGAGAAGCATGATATCACAATTATTCTTCATAATCACGCCTTAATCACATTAATATCTTAATAGAATCTTAAGATTAGCAATGTTCTCGGAAAGTATGCATTGCATATTAAGGGGTCATGCCTAGTCAGCAGTCGAAAAAGAAGTGTTTTTTGGGAATCCTTTAAGATCGAAACTGATAGACATCGTTTTATTCAAATCAACTATATAATATCATATAACTTTATGATAATTCTTTCATAGCAGAATATTGAAATATGAAGGAATAACAGTTGTTTTCTAGAACAATGTGAGATACGTAATCAACACGATTTCTCCGAGATAGATCTGAAATAATAAATTCAAAAGGACAAGTTCATATAAATTAATTTAATATAATTTATATTTTACAAAGAATCTATTAACCGCCACGAGCTAAGATACTTCTTAATTCATTCCCGTATAGAAGGTGATTCGTATAGGTGTCGGATAACTTGATATCTTCTGGGATGAACCGAAAGATCAAGCCAAAGGGCAATAAATGAATAGCTATATATTATATTCTTGTAGTTCTTGAATTATTATATAAATAGTAAAATAATATATACTTTTAGAGCTTTCCAGACGGTTTGATTATTTTTGTTACTAATATAAAAAAGCTTGTGAAATAATCGATTATACATATATAATTATATATATGCATATATAATTGTAAATTATATAAATTAATCATTTTTACTCCGGACTCCAGAATATATTTTTAATTCTTCAACCATCTACTAAATAAACTCATGTAGTCGATAAACCTTTTCGAATTTTTATTTATATCAGATAATTCAGCTCGAATAAGTTATGCTCACTGCACAACGATTTAAAAAACTTTCAGGAGAGTATATTATAACTCATTGATTTTTCAATATTCTGTTGTGAGAAAATTACCAAAAGTAATTTAATATATGGGCAAATTTTCAGAACTTTTAACTTTCAAATGTTGAAAATGAGGTCATTTTAACTTAGGAGCACAGTTCTAGTTTTTTTCTTACAACTTCTCGAGATTATAACCAATTAATATTTGCTCATGATCAAGCCGGAAACAAATACCTACCGAATCTAAAATGATTTATCAAATACGACAAGTTAGAATTTCCATGTATATATTTTTTCTTGAAAACAGTTCTAAAATATTTGTGCAGCTATTTTAATTTTTATTTTTGATACTTATATCAAACATTTGTATTGCGTTAATGTTATTTTACAAATTACGTTGATCTTAATGATTCACTTAAAGTGATTGGTAATGCTTCGGTAGAAGGTACAACGAAAGATAGGGATGCGTGACTACTCACTTCTGATTCCGAGAGATCCTTTGAGGAGGATGAGGATTCAAATGAGGTCAAGGAATTACATTCCCTTAAAGGACAACCAAAATTGTATGCTTTAATTGAAGGATTTTATTATAGTTCGTTTATAGAATAAAAAGACCGGATTTGTAATATTATTTTAATACAAATTCAACTTTTTATGCATTGATTAAATTTAAATTATAAATTTGGCTTATTGAAATTAACAATTTAAACATTTAAATTGACTAATTTTACCTCTTAGACAACAAAAAAACTTTTTTTTTCATTATATTTATTTCTCTGTTCACTCCTTTTTTCCCGTTCTATTAACTCTTCAATTCGTTTGTACTTTAAGTACTCTTTCTTTTTTCTCACTTTTACTTCACTCAAAATAGGTCTCATGATTGTAAAATGCAAAGAAACTTCTTCTCGTATTTGTATTATTCAGTTTTGCTAGTTGCAATAAGAGGTTATGATGTTTAAACAAACGCGCGTTGCGGACGGCGCATTGTGGATGCGTCAAATCGATGTAAATTTGCTATTTTATTAATACATATTAGTTTTTTTGGTATAATGCAAGGCTATTTCTAAGTAGTTTATTAAATACTATATTTTGGTCATTTATTTCATCGATTTTAATTAATATTTATAGCACAAACGTGCGTTGTGGATGCGACATTTTTTTGTTCGTTTTTTAATCGGCTCACTTAGGTGTTATTTAAATTTTGGGCATTATGTTTACTAAACTAACAAAAAGGGATTATAACACAACATAATACTGTTGATGTATTTCACCCATATTAAATACTTTTTAAGGTAATTCAATTACTATTTATTGAGTTATTCTTCGTGTTCTGGATGCGACACCAAAAACCTCCGACAATTTTCAAATATAATAGCACAGTGCTTCGCGCACGCTGTGTAAAAACAAAACATTTTGTCGCTTGAATTCTACTTCAATTTATATACTTCACGTGATCGACCTTCTCACACTCGTTTCAAAAAATAGTATGTACAACATGTGCGCTCAGGTAATTTTCGAACTCGTGTGATTGTCGCACTCGCTGCGCTCGGGCCACTTGTTCGAAAATCACCTGCTTCACGCACTAGTTGCACAATATACTATTTTCTAACTCAACTTTTTAATTTAGTATGCAGTTTCAATTTTCTCTAAATATTCTGAATGTAAATATTCATAATATCTTCCTCGGTGGATTAAATACTGTAAATATTACTGTACACTTTCCGTTTTGGAAGATCGAATCATTATTTAGTCCTTAATAGGATAATTTGGTTTGTAGTGATTTATAAATTCCTCTTCAAATGTAAAAAAATGTATATTTTAAGAAGTTGTAGTTAAAATGAAAATTATGAAACCGATGACGATGGTAAGAAAGAAATCATCACTATACATGTTACTTTTTATTCGTGCAATTAGATTTGTTTCAATCCAAAGGTACCAGCGAATTATACGTCACTCTGAGCTTTAAAGAGTTGATCAAAAAGAAAAAACAATTTGCCAAAAATCACTTTTTTCTCGGCCTGCTGACGCGCCATGACCCCTCAATATTCTGAACACATTGCAGCATCATAAAAATGATCTAGGGCAGGGTGGGCACATTACTCGCGCAGCACTGCAGATCGCAGACGGTGTTTCGTATCACCAAAACAAGACTTTGAAATCCCTGACGATGGGGCTCTGATTTTGCTTTCATTACGCGCCGCTCGCCACTCGCTGCGTTCACAGGAGAAGTACGACAACAACTGGTGGATCGGCAGGCTCGTGAAGGAAGGATGCGAGGTCGGCTTCATACCGTCGCCGGTGAAGCTGGAGGCCCTGAGGGTCCAGGCGAGCGCGGCACGCGGTACCAAGGGCCTCTATACGAGCGCACGCGGAGGGTCTTCGGGGAACCTTGGTGAGAGCGGTATGCCCTCACGAGGTTCCACACCGCCCACACCAGGTAGCCCCGACAATAAAACACTGTTGCACAGAGACACCCCAGATGACGATTTATTATATAATAATGTGCAGCTACTTGTGCCTATATATCTTTTGGATATTAACGTTGTTGCGTATACCATTAATTGACATGCGAGAGGGATGGATAGAGAGGACTGGATGGGCTGTGGGACTTTGCATTGTTCTTTTTCTTTTCTTTTCTTTTCTTTTGTGTTTTTCATAGCTTGTGTAAAAGGAGTTAGATCGTATTTTTGTTTTTCTGAGCTAACAAAAATTGAAACTGATGAAGCAGGTTGGACAGTTGTGCGACATGAAAGACATACCCAGCGGAAAAGATTACTTATTTTTGTTGCGTCTTGATATTTTTTTATCTTTAAACAACTAACGGAAACACTAAGTTTACTGATTATAAGGTATAAGAGATCTGCCTTTAAAATAGGAAGTAACAAAGAGTGTACTAGGATTCTGGATCCTGTATTCCGAAGAAATTTTCAGGATTATCTACTGGTATCTATAGTAATGACTACAGGCATCCATAGTTACATTGAATAGATCCTTCATTACGAAATATAGGCCCTAGTACCAAACATACATATCACAACTTAGCAATTATATCATTAATTTAACTTTAAAAATTTAAAAGAAAGTAGACAATTAAGCTTCAGATTGAGAGATCAAACGTGTAAAAATTATATACTTTGAAAATATATAAAACTCGTACAGTTTTAGCATGATTTTCAATCTAGCGTAGATTTGGACCAAATTAAGATTTTTACACGTTAGACCCCTCAAATTGAATCTTGTTATATCTATGCATTTTTATTTTCAAATTTTTATTTACGATACTTCTTTGCAAAGTTATGATTATTTAAAACTGTGTAAATTTGTATCCTTATAACGCATATTTTTGGTACTTAGACCTACATCTCGCGATCGAGCGTCTATTCAATCAAATTACGGATACTGGACTTGATTTTTAGGTGCCAGGAAATGATCCTCAAAGTTTTATGAAAATACAGCACCCACAACTCTAGTACTCTCCTCACGATCCTTATTTTAAATACGAATATTACTCAACTATATTTAGCAAAATCACGTAAATTTTTAAGGTTCCGTTTTGACAAAGGAACAGAAAAAATAACTTAAAATTAGAAAATTGTTATTGAAAATAATAATCTTCTGAACACTTCTCAAAATAAAAATAAAAACGTTTTTAAATTTGGTGTGTCTTATTTTAAGTAAAATTCGTTATTAAAATAAAGAATTTTTTTGCTGTGTATGTATAATAATGACGTTATACAATATTGAGGTATATCTATATATATCTCGAAAATATATATACTTTAAACGCCATTAAACTTTAAAATTGTTTTTTTTTCTGAAAAAATACGACCTAATCATGTTATATTACTTTACCTAATACACATTGAAAATTAAGTTTTGTATTTTTATGCAAAGTCCTAATTGCTCTCACTTTCTCGCTATCTATACCTATCGTATTTTCTATACTAATTTGATCGTTGTTTACTACTCTGCACTCTATGTGTATATTATATTTATATATTATATGTGTACTTACCGTCTACTTGCTCTGTTCTTCTCTATCGCAGAGATAACTATTGAAAAACCGACTCGTACCCTCGAAGACCCTCGAGGTAGTGACTTTTTTTTCTCATTGTCGATCGGTAGTAGCGATCGGCGGCGTGCAAATGCTCTATAAATGAATCATTTAGAGCTGAAGATCGATAAGATGGCGTGATAATTCACATTCTCGCATCTACATTTCATTCTCAAATTATTCTTATAGAACAGACGTAATGTTTACAAATATTATGCAAGAAAAATTACCTCGGTAAATGAGTCTTCCAACTGTTTTCACATTTTTATTTATTCTCGGATTTTTTTTTCCTTGTTCAGTCTTTACTAACATACGTCTTCGAAATTATCGAATTGCTGTTTTGTGTACTTGTGTTTAATTATTTGCCGGAATTTCGTGATTAACAATTTCAATTTGTAAAAACTAATTTCTTTTTATTTGTCGGTAACCCATGTCCGCCTACATTTTTCCTGGTAAAGAATGATCTCGTATTAATTCGCGTATGCATTTATTTAGTGTTTCATTTCATTAAAGTCGCAAGTAAAACGAAATTTCGAATATGCAGTAGACTTTTATTTGATTGATTAGAAATGAATTATATATTGCATAAGAAAGTTTCATTTTGTAAAAGTTATCCATACATTGTACTTTTTGAATTACGAAAATAGTGATTCAGATAATTTTTAACATACCACGAATGCTTCTGTTATATCCGAATAATATCACTAAAAGTGTATTTTACAATGTTAAAAAATAATTGTGTAGATCATTTTTTACTCAGAGACATGACATTGATGTTTGTTTGTGTGTTAAATGTTTAATTTGTGTATATGTTATCTGTTTGTATTTTGGTAAAATCTTAATTTCTTTAATTTCTACATTCTTCTTACGTTACATTTGTATTTAATTATTTACAACTGTGTTCGAATAGATTTGAAAAAGAAGCATCACATTTTCATGAGAAAATTATTGAGCTACTCGTGACGAACGGTCCAGTAAAATCATACATGCAATGCAAATGAAAAATAATTGTAAACGTTACGAATCACATATATTTATTTTCAATCAACCTTTTTTTAAAATTCAAAAATATCATGAAAATGTCACTTTCATCGTGCATAACCGATTCAAAACAAAACACAGTTAGTCTTTTTATACTTTAGTAGCACTGTGCAAGTAGGTATATCATGTAGCCTTATAGCGTAGGTATGCGTATGCTCTATGCTCGCTTGCTTTCGTCGTACAACAGCCAATACACACACACTCGAGTGTCGACTTTTTGTACGGTTGGTTCAATGCAGCTCGCAGCCAATTTAACTGACTAATCTCTCGCACACAGCAGCCCACATTGACCAATCGCGTACAAAATGCCTCGCTACTCTGTACAATTACATTCAATATTATTATACATGCTTGCCTGGCTTCGAGCAGAGTCAACTAGTGTAGCCTGTGTGCAGTAGCTTTTGTAAATAGAGAAGCAATGTTACACGTTCGAATGATAACGCGAAGACAGAGCAGTCTGGTTATACCTCGTGCGATTTTGTTGGTCTCTCGCCAGGTGACGACAGCGACAGCGTGGGCAACATCCGTCCTGGCCGAGCGACGCTGACGACCCCACCGGCCAAGGAGAAGCGGAAGAACTTTTTCAAGAAGCCGGTAAACGCTCAATGAATGCTTCGTTATTATCATAGATTATCGACCTTTTGAATTAGCCCCTCGAACGGTCCTCGTAACAAAAGCAGCCCCAACTTCATGTATTCTTCGGAGTTTATTGTAGATTGTACAGATTGATCTCCGACGCGCTACGGCTAGCGACTTTCTTTTTCAGTTTTTTTTACCTGCTGTATTTTAACTTTTGCTACCTGGTAATCGTTGAATTATTTTTTTTACTTTGTTTAAAACTTTGGTATGTAATTCTTAACACTATAGAGAAATCCTAGAAATCCAGCACAAGATTAAAAACGTTTCAATATCGGTATAGTTCATAATTAGTCCATCTACACTATCTTTCAATACTGGTTTATACAGTACTAGATTATTCAGACTAGTTTATTATAGTCCTTCAACTATATTTCAATAACAAGAATAATGCAGTATAATCATAACCCTTGCAAGACAACTCCGTGAATTCTTTTTTTAAATTTGCTGAAAAGTCACTTATCGCATACCTTTGGACAAAAATGTAGCAAGTCCGTTTTTAAAAATGTATAAAAAAGAATTTATAAATCCAGTTATAAAATGAGTATTTGAAAGCTTCCTTATTACTTTTAGCCATGTTATGAAGCTTTAAAAACCATTATGCATTTTCGAGACAAGCCCATTGTTCATTGGAGTTTTCTAATACTTTCTTTATTAATATTGATTTATTAATATTTACGATAGTAACGTAATGCAACTTAAATTTAATAAAAATGAGGATTGGGAGGCCCCAGGTACCTCCATTAAGTCTTCTAAGGGTTGAAAACGTTTCAATATTAGTATTAACGTGTTAATATTTTATTAAGGATAAGATGAAGAATAATCTTAATACAAATGCAAAAAGTGTGGGTACATTTATTATGGACATTTTAATAAGGATAAAATGAAGAATAATCCTAATACGAAATGTAAAAAGTGTGATCACATTTATTATGGATATTAAATCGAATTTCTAGGATTTCTTCTTTTCGTAAATATCTAATTACCCGCCGTATGTTTGGTACTCAGTATTTTGTGCGCGACAACGATAACAGACAAATGCAGTAATAAATAACAAATTTATAAAATCGGGTGGAGCACAAAATACGTAACAGTAGAAATGTCGAGTAAAAACTGTAAAAATTGGTGTAGAAGCGGCCAGTAGCATTAGATCTTCCCAGTAAACCGCGCTGCGTCGGCGAAAGTTCATCGGAAGAGTCGACTGCACGATAATACCAAAGAGCGGCAACTGCCCGATACATTGTCTCATCCGAGGGACTCTCACTCACTGGTCGCCAGCGCGTTTGGTACATTAGCATGGCGAGATTAAAACGACAATTCTTAAACGAGGCCATTAACTCTGTTTTTCAATGTTTTCGATCTTTTATTGCATTCCGTGCTCTCACCTCGACCTATCAAGTCCTACGTAAGTGAGACTAATAATCAGATGAGGTTATTTGGATTCTTCTTTTTTTGTTTTTTCTTGAGTAATATATTGCGCGTTATTGGTCCTGAGTCGATAATGATATGAGCGTACGAAACGTTGCAGGAAACGGCGACACCTTACGACGTGGTACCTTCTATGAGGCCAGTCGTGTTAGTGGGACCATCTCTGAAAGGCTACGAAGTTACTGATATGATGCAGAAGGCGCTTTTTGACTTTTTGAAACATAGGTTTGAAGGAAGGTAAGAGTCTTTCCAGCAAATTAAGATATGTTTATTTTCCATGTAAAGAAAAACAGTCAGATTTACATGTGATTGGGCTTTTTCCTGCTAAATTTCTAGCTAGATTTCCGACTAGAGTCATCTGCACCTACAATTCTAGCGTACATTTAAAAGTTCAATTGTAGAAATGAGAAAATTTTACTTCTTTTGTAATATAAGCCCCCATTGATACTATTATATGAATGATACAATTCTAACCAGCTTTATATAATACTACAAATTAATATTTTCTCGACTCAAATCGTCAATGCAACGATTAATCTTACTCTAATTTTACTTTACATAAAACCGATTTATTAGATTTTCTTAAGGTTTACAATTATCACATTCTTTCGAGAAGGCTTACTTTTTGTAAAAACCTCTAAATTTTAGAAATCCAGCAGGAAATACAGTTCGAAATATATATAATAAAATCCCTAATCTTGAGACAAATCTATGTGAATCCCGATATAATGAATTTCCAACAGGAAATCTAATTGGGGTTTTTGACGTTTGAATCATAAAGCAAATAGTAATGTTTGTTTGTTTTTGGGCGACTACTTATCAGAATCATCATAACAAGGGTAATGGCAGATATTTCTTTGGCCAAGAGATCCTTGCTGAACAATCCGACCAAGAGAGCAATCATGGAGAGGTCGACGAGTAGAAGTAGTTGTTTGGCGGAAGTGCAAGCTGAAATCGAGAGGATTTTCGAGCTTGCTAGAACGCTCCAGGTTGGTTATTGAGCATTTTATTTTATTATATTCGATACTTGTAAGTGGTTTTTAAAAATATATAGACTTTCTATGTCTTCTGGTAAAGCAATTTTTAAACTAATACAGCTTATTAATTAGAAGATACTCTGTTCTGATTTATCAAATGTCTGATTACTCCATTAATCTTGGATGAATTATGTTTTAACGTTCAAGTTGTCATTTTTATAGCATGTCTAACTAAAACATTATATCGGTGGGTCCTAAGAGAAAATATTTCTCTTACGCGTTACGATTAGAAAAGACCTATCTCACACGTTAAGATTAGAAAAGATCTAACTTGCGCGTTACGAATAGAAACGGACTATCTATTTTGAGGTTGTTTTCTAGACTCTATTCAATGCAAAAAATTTGTTATAAAATGATTGGACACCTTACTTTTAATCACGTGGAGATGATAAACTTACATCAGTAGTATTAAAAAGTCAATAAAAGTTGTAATTAAAATTATCGTATAATAATTATATGACCTCAAAGTTAGTGTAAGAAATAACCTCAAAAGAAACTGTCTGTTTCTAATCGAAACGCGTGAGATAGGTCTTTTCTTATCGTAACGCGGAAGATAAGTCTTTTCTCTTAGGAACCATAGATATATGAGACAAGGAAAGTATGGAAACCTCGACCAAAATATTATATATAAGATGTTCTTTTATATGCAAGGTTGACAAGGTTGAATAGAAAAGCTTTAACATATTTCTCAAAGTAGACCATATACTTAAAATCTGATAACTTTCTAAAAACTTTAAAACTTTCCTATTTAAGGTTTTCAACAAGAATATTGTCAATTAAAGATATTCCAGAGTTTCTATTTCAATTTTCATGATAACGACAAATTATATATTTTGGTTATAGACGCAATATGAAAATGACAATGTTGATGTTTAACCGTGATTTATCAGATGTTATTAGAATTTTAAAAACGCAGCGTGTTTATTAATTAATAAATTATACATTACTTAAAAAATACGTGTTTAGCATATTTTATGTTCCAGAAACATAGAAATTTACAAAGTATAGAAAATATATATTTTATGACAATCATCCATACAATATTTCAGTAATTATAGACATGCCACGAAAATTTTGACGATTAACTATGATTCATCTAAGATTAACAAAGTATTTACATTCTTGATAACTCAAAATATTTTCTAATTAATCTCTTGCCTCAATAAAAGTAAATTTTTTTAATCTTTTAAACTTTAAATTCACAAATTTATTTACAATTATTTATCTACAATTGCAACCATTTTGAGGTAAGTTTTGTGTTAGAAAGAAACGGTCAGGAATCGGGTCCTGAATACGAATACTAATAAGTAATCGTCGCCCTTACGCTACTTCAAAACCTCCATTTATCATTCATCTCTTGTACACTCACCCTTAACCTAAAACCCAACCTCGCAACCTCTCTGCTCAGCTGGTCGTCCTGGACTGCGACACGATAAACCACCCGTCGCAGCTGGCCAAGACGAGTCTCGCGCCTATAATCGTGTACCTGAAGATCTCCTCGCCCAAGGTCCTGCATCGGCTGATAAAGTCGCGCGGCAAGTCCCAGGCGCGCCACCTCAACGTCCAGATGGTCGCCGCGGAGAAGCTCTCCCAGTGTCCGCCCGAGATGTTCGACGTGATCCTCGACGAGAACCAGCTGGACGAGGCCTGTGAGCACGTCAACGAGTACCTTGAGGCCTACTGGCGGGCCACCCATCCGCCGGTGATCTCGGCAGTGCCGCGGGCCATGCCCGCACCGGACGCACCGGCCGATGGTATGCCGACACGTGTTAATTCAGGTATAAATGGAGATTCGAGAGGAGTGTGGAGTTGGACAAATCGTTGCTCGGAAGGACGATTGTTATAGGATTACGATTGAGCTCACTTGCGAGTCCTGTCATTTCGATACTTATGGGCGAATCCGGAGAGGTCTTTTTACTTTTTGTTTAAATAACGGTGGGGTACCCTTTTTTGTACAGTCCTAAGGCATAACGAGATTCTGGGGTGTTTCCTTTTTTGAAATGCTGAAATTCTCACATAAGAATGTATAAAATTAAACGACATCAGGTGGTAAACGAACAAACTTATCTTTCTAAAGTTTACGAAACTTGAAGTTTGAATTTAGCATTATATCTGAGTATATATTACACCAAAATCTATCAAACATAGAGTGTTTTAAATTTTTTTTATTTATTTTACAGTGGCATCATCTAAAAATGTTATTTTCTACATACAGTCAAGCACTCTTGTATTTATTACTTTACAATTGACCTAGTTCACATGTTTGTGAAGGCATACCATTTTGAAATGTCTTTTTCTTGGAGAGTTTCTTTATAACATAGAACCACAAAAACTTTTGACTTTAGTGTTTGCGAATAAGATTGGTACATAATTTTGTTAATTATCAAAATACTTTTTCATGTTATTTTACTTTACTGTCCTAGTTTTCAAAAAATATGTTGACTTACCTACATACAATCTGCAGGTAGATACCGATAGAAGTTTATGGGTAGTCGACCTAAACCTAAAGAGCGTCTGTAGGATGGACTTGCATTTTATGCTTTGCATTTTCGTTTCAAACTAATCATTAAAATCTTGAATTTCATGACTTATAATTTGCTTTATTAAAAATATATATTCAATATCGAATTTATAAGGTTCTATTAAGTTTACAAGCCCATGTACATTTTGTCATTGAAAAGGAAACGAAACTGGGGTAAATATCTTAAACTATAATATATCAACTTGGGTTAATTATCTTTTAAAATAAGAATACTGAAAATGATTTTATAATAATATTAAGAAAATGTATAAATATAAATTGATACAAATGAGCTACATTTAATACCTGCCTAAAAACCTGGATTAATATCTTGTTTTAAGTGTACTCTTAAATGATATAGTAAACTGGAGCTGTACGAATGTTTTTAAAAAATATTGACTGTAGAATGTGGAGAAAATTTGGTATAGCTTCAATTTAATTTATTATAAGTTAATGCACGTGTCTTTTTCTTGATAAACGCGTCGGAAAATATTTATTGAAAACGTGACTGTTGAAAATATTTCACTCTTTACTATGGTACTTGTTCAATACATTTTTATTTGGGTTTATTCTAGTTGTGATCACACATTTTATTAGCATAAGTTAATAGAAAAATAACATGGAATCATTTATTCACTTATGCTTCTTATTTGATAAAAGGAATCATACGTAATCTTCAATATTTTCATTTGATTTTCTAGGCATAGAACACGAATTATTTTATGGAAATAATATCAATGCAAAAAATGCGGTAGAAGCATGAGTTATTACTTCTAAAAGGTGTATAATAACATATACGAAAGCTCAATAGCATACTTGCAAATTATTTTTCATTTTTTATCAAAGTTTCCTGGATTCGCTCATACACGACTATGACTAACACTCGACTCACCCTCACGTATTTTTTTCTCTTGTCCCCGTATTCAGCTGGCCATCGTGAGAGTTACTACGGCCACGAGCCAAGAGGTAACTAAACCCAACCTTTCCTCGCACCACGCGATTTCAATATTCGTCTTTTTTAGCAACCAACGCGTTTCACCCTATCTTATATGTTTTTTTTTCTATCTCTTTGTTCTTGCAGTCGCACTATTGTAAACTATACTTGTCAATGAATTGTTATACTGCACTTATTATTTTATCTACGGGCCTATACTGTCTCCTCTCAAGACTCTTGTCATTAAAAACGCAGCACGAACATATAAGAATCACTCACTATATGGTAGATGCACTGCACGTAGATGTTGCATGACTTAGACCTGTAATGTAGTTTTAATTAACTTTAGGCGTTGATTAGTCGACGCTGCAGCAATACTCACAATTTTCTCCTTCTATATCCTTCAATCATCTCGATTGCTGCTGTATCTGACAACCATTACATTAAGGAGAATCTACCCATTTCTCATAAACTTATCAAAGATGATGTTTATTCCATTAAAATTAAGTTAGATCATTAATGCTCTCTAATGAAAGATTTTTATCGAAATCTAGATATGAAATGCTTTTTAAATTTGACAACCAATCTACTCAAAATTGCGTTACAATACTGGCATTTTAGTTAAAATATAATTATTTTAATTATGTATTTAAATTTTATTGATTTTTTTGATAATTTTGTTTAAAATTTTGGGTGTTAAAAAAATTAGAGGACTGTTTTATAGGAATTCGTTTTTAACAGGAATCCATTGTTCGAGTGCAAGAAATATTTTGAAGTACATGTATACGATAATTTTTTTAATATATTGAAAAACATACTAAGATATTGAATCATAAGAAACAGAATAATAAATTTTAATAATAGATCCTTCATAAATTAAAGTTCTAAACAGATAAAAATATGGCAGCAATCGAAGTGCACTTAGGCCTCGATCATTCATATAATTTTCAACATTCAACGTTCATTACTCATCTAAGTATTTTATAAGAGAAACGTTCAATTGTAAATATGAATGCTCGAGGTGTAAATCCAAGAATCATGAAATAGGGAATTCATCAGCTCATATTGTGTTTCTTTTCAGCGACAATGTACGGATCAACGCATTTGTACTCACCGCAGTGAGAGCGAGGCGCGCTTACATACTTCCGCTTAAGTCCCGTTAGTTTCGAACATCTCACGTTTATTCGATCGATTTTTTCTTATTTTCTTTATGTATTTTTGTGCACACACCCATACCCACCTTTTGCTCATTGTTTTTGCGCAAACAAGTGCGTCCATATCCATGTTGACATATTTTTGCGTTATCCAGACCTGGCCATTTTTCACCCTCCACTAACTCCGACGTTGTTTTTGTATATTTTACCCTCACCGCCATATTCATTCTATGAACACCTGGTATTTTTTTTAAATCATTCTGTAAAACTTCTCGCGAGCACGGCGCTCCGTTATCCCTTTTTCCTCGACATTCTCTGAAATAAACTTTTTTACGTTACGCCTGTTCTCATCCATTTACACGCGAGCATTGTTTTAATTTGCGATTAAAATCTTGCGTATGGTAGAAATTAAAGCCACATTTATACGTACACGATGCGACAATGAAAGAACACGTAGTTTAAAAGACACTATTAGTCCAAAATAGACGTGCCATAGAGGAAGAGTTGGGATCAGCTTGTCGTCTCCTTCATCGAGCATTAGCAAATACCAAAACCGCCACCGTCACCGTACCAAAACTGAATGCCATTATTACATAAAAAAAAATCAAAAATAAAAGCTAATGGGGGGCCCGACTAGCGAGAACCGCCAATTTATCAGTGATTTCTTTTGTGTTGTCGTGACGAAAGCCTCGGGACCACTGGCTGCCACGGGGATCATCCGAAAAGAGGCCAGGGTCGACGCGCCCAAGGCTTAAAGGGATCGAGCATCGACTCGAATTTTCTTCCTCTCTCTCGCACTCGTCCGCTACCTTTCGTCGAGCCGACGATTCGCCAAGTTGAGAGCACGCAGCGCACAAGATGCGACGACGACCAAAAAATGTCACTCTCTCTCACTGAAAAAAAAATGATAATGATCCTTGTTTTGCGTGCTGTGAGAAGCATAACTGTGGCTTTTGAGTTTTGAGAGAGAAAGCGGAAGTAAATGTTTTTATTTAGGATTTATTGAAAAATAGGCCTCGGTCGCAAGTACGCGTTGTAAGTACGATCAGGATGAGAAAAGCCAAGGTTGCTCGAGCCGAGTTTTGTGCATGGTCCCGGATGAAATGAAAAAAAAAGAGTAAACAGTTTTGTTGATCCTCCTCTCATTTTAGAAAGATCAAGCGCACACTATTTTGTCATTGAGCACGAAACGCGGCCGTTATCGGATCTTTGCGATTCAAGAGCCAAATGATGATAAGACCGCGTGTGATTTCGTGCTTCGACTACTTTGTGCCCAATCGCACTTTTTTTTTACATAATTCACAACACTCCGCCACGACGAAATGACGCCTCGAGCGTAAAAGTCGCTGATTTGATATGAGTTTATAAGCCCGTTTAACAGTCTAATGTCTTTTTCAAACTTTTCCCGTGTTCTTTTGGCAATGACGCAGCTGTGAGCCCACAACCCCCCCCCCCCCCGAACTCCTCAACTATAGTTTAGGCCTTTTTTACAAAATAGATTACTATAACACATTTACAGAAGTCGCAACGTTTATAGTATATAGCCGATTTTTTCGACGATTTTTTTTATTTGATCCATTTTGTTTTCTTTACTCAATCTGAATATGGCTTTTTATTTTTTACACTCCTTATAATCCACGGTGAACTGCATGCTTCTATTTTTGAAAATCTTTCTTTTACCGCCTGCTTTGCCAGCATGACGTGTATTTATAGCGTGTGGTGTGGTTACTTCTTTTCTCGCTAGCGCAGTGTAAAAAAATAATCAATGACTGCTTTTCTTTGAATTAACAAATGGCTTATAATTTTCTACAAGTGTCATTTGTCTCGCATGAGCCAATATAGATGAAAATATTTATAGACGCCGTTTTACTGTTTAGTTGGGTTTTCTCAGCACATTTGGCATTTGCATTTGACTAAAATTAGTTTTCAATTGCTACCCTGGTGAAAATAAGTTGTCAGAATTTTGCAGAGTTTGTTAAAAGTATAAATTTTGACTTCTATTTCGATTTGAGAACTATAAAAATTACTAATTCTGGTGAATAGGGAAACTAATACGTACTTATTTTCTATTTTTAAATTTAAGTCTATGCTAAGTAAAATATAAATGTATAGGTGAAACATTTTTAAGTGAGTACTTTTCAAATAACTAAAAATATTGCTACAAGCCTGTTCATTTTTGCCCCTTTTTCGAGATTTTTTTAGTTGATAAATGTTTCAATACTTTCAATGAAAGGCAATGTCACATTTGTGATTAGTTTTTAATAATAGATTATTGCAAATCCGATTCTTTGAAAACGGGATCAAACATGCAATTTAATATTATTTATAATCAGTGTATAATGCATGAATATTAAAATGATTTATCACGGTTTCTAAACAAGTTAGTATTATTTTTACTTTACTCCACAAACGAAATCATTCTTTGCTTATATTGAAAAATATTTAAGGAATTAACTTTGTTATTTTTAATGTTGTAGTATAAAAGTAATAAAATAATAGTTGATATTCAAATTATATCAAATTATGTAAAACCAACCTTGAGTCAGTTGCGGGATAAGACTCCAACCAATAAGAGCATAGGGATCGCTGCTTCTCATTGGCTGGAGTCTTATTTCACATTGCTGCCATCTGGCAAAAGTTTCCCTACTCTGGAAAATTATGATGAAAGGTGTAAAATTAAACCAAAATTTCTAAGAACGTAATATTTTGTTAGAATTTGACAAAGTTTCGTAGAATTTGCCAGAATTTCTCAGTATTAGTCACAATTAGTTCTCAATTGAAATGAATGTCAGCATTCATACCTCCAATAAATTTTGTAAAATACTGACATATCATTTTCACCAGGATCAGTTATGGGCAAGTATCTAAACGAGTTGATCTGGATACAAATCAAGTTAAAAAAGTATCTTTGTTACAAAAATATATGTAAAACATAAGGACACTTTATCTATGAGGATGTCGAGCATCGAACTCTGGCCAGTACCTAGATGGCGCATGTAATATAAGACTCCAACCAAACAGACCGTAAGGATCTTCACTTCTGATTGACTGGAGTATTATATCCACTGTACTGCCCTCTGGCACAAGTTTTCTAGGTCGCCATCCTCATAAATTATTAATGTATATCTTGATAAATGTAAAACTATCGATACAAAGAAATATAAATAAATATAAAGAAATACTTTATAGCACTGGGTGTCCTAAATCCGCACTTAAGTAGTCCATTATTGCACCGTCCTTATCGCCGTCGCTACGCTCGGTCGCTAACTTCACGGTGCAATACTGGACTGCATAAGGCACGGCTAGGCGTGATAGCGCATTTAGGCAAGCAGTGCTATAAAATTGAATTTAATGTACTATTAATTAGAAGCCGATAAAAATGGGTATAAATTCTTTGGCATGATAAATAGATTATTTACCTAGACAATGTGTTATTTATATAATCTTTTATCTAGATAAATGATCTTTTTTTAACTTTATATAAGCGATTGTAAGTTTCTGCATTAAAGCAAAAATTTTGTAATTTAGTAAAAACTTTTTTAACATAATTAACGTTTTCATCTCCTTTAATCCTTATTTTGTATCAAAAGCAAATATTCTGCCCATGACTGAGCAGGATGAATGTGGCGTTAATCTCCTAAATTTGTGAATTGCGGTGCGTCAAGCCTCTACAAACCGAAGCTTGACCCGCCATCTGAAAATGATTGATTTCTTGACGTGTCTCACGCCTCAAAATCGATTGATTGCTAACCACTGAAAAAGAAAAAGAAAACACAGTTGACAATCAATCAATTTTATCCCAGAAGCCAGTAGCCAAGACTCCAATGAACCTAACCTGAAATTTAATTTGCAAACAGGCGGCAGCACGTACCACGGCGCGAGGCGCTCGCGCCTCGAGCGCACGGCCCGCGACGAGCAGTACCACGAGCGCGACGAGGAGGAGTCCTACGCCGGTGGCGGTGGAGGAGTAGGAGTAGGAGGAGGTGGCGATTACGGGGGCGCGCGCCGCAGTCGACAGCAGCAGCAGCAGGACTCGCGCGCGCTCAACGCCATCTAGGAGCTGGGGCCCCGGGGCCTGTCGCTACTGCGCTGTCCCCATCTGCGCACCACCGCCCTCTAGTCACAACCACAGGGCCCTCATTATGTACCATCAAGCACTCGCGACATACATTCGATTACAAACTCCTCTCATCTGAACATTCGTGTCTCTCATCTCATCCATCGCCAGACTTGTAATGATATTATATTCTTTCTTTCTTTCTTTTTTTCTTTCCTTGGATGCTGGAGTTTGCACTGGGGTCTTGATTGCTGTTGAAGATTTATTGGGGAATTTTCGGCTGTGCGTGGGTTAGGCTATTTATCTGTAATGCGGCTGACGATTTAAGCAGATAGTAGAAATTTTATTTGCATACAGTAACTGAACATTTATTCGCACTGCAATTGGAATTTCAATGGGATAACTGAAATTTCAATTAATTACTAAAAAATTCAAACATATTATCATGAATTGTCATACCTTTGTGTCTCAAAAATTAAATTAGTACTTGAATTTCTAGTTACGTATATATATTTTTCAGTTTACTTATAGACTGAAAATTCAAAAAATTCTAATTCATGTTTTCAGTTACATACAACAAAAGTTTTTTCGAAGCACTCCACTGAAAATGTATTCACATTGTAATAGATATTTCAAACTAACAGTGACTGAAATTTTAATCAGTTACCGGAAATTCAAGGATATTTTTATAAATATTCAATTACATGTTATCAAATATAATCAATATGCAGTAATTTGAAATTTGAGTACTGAATTATTCAGTAATACGAAATTTAATTTATTCTCTAATTGAAAATAACAGTGATTCGATATCTACCTATCTATACATCCTTTTCCTTCCTCCGTTATATGATAATCTCTCTCTCATCTCATAAAGCGCACCCACATACACCTACACGCAATATACACACAATCGACAACTTATCGAACTCAAGCAGCGGATCAAACGTTCGAGTCAGTGCCAATATCTTTCGAAAAAAAATACTGATGACCAGATATATTATAATTTCGTTTCTTTTTTCGCCCATACTCCGTTCATCTTTCGACGGCTATTCTTATATACGTCTTATATATTCCGCGGGATATTATCTCATACACACGTACCTATCATACCGGACTTTCGCTGAACCATTCGACTACTCATTATATACTTTATTATAGCATTATTATTATACAAAAAGTGAAATACAAAACGAAATGAAAACAGCATAGCACAATGTCTTTATATCATATAAGCAGAAACAAAAATAAGTGCGTGAACAAACAAAAACACTTCAAAATCGAAACGAGCCCTGGGGCCTTTACTTTTCGAACTATGTGTCCTCGCGGGCCCCAAAAAATAATTCCACTGACAACCTACCTTCAAAGTGATTCTTCGGCCAAAGCGCTGGTCTATCGGATTATAAGAATTCTCAAATCAATACAATTATAATAAAAAAGGTACAGCCAGGCTAGCGATTAAATCAATGAAGAAATTGCGAGCTTTTACCAACTTTCGAGTCTCCAAAATGAGCGCTTCAAGTCGTTCATCATACGTTTTTGCGGATGCGTTATAATCAATTTTGAGAGATTTTTGTCCAAGAAATAAGTAACATAGATAAATAAAAAAGAGAGAAAGAGAGAGAGAGAAAGAAAGAGAGAGAGAGAGAGAGAGAGAGGGAAATGTGCGTAAAAAAAATGGAGCGACGGGACGAAAAGTTGGCGAGAAACAAGTATTACGGATAGTGAATTTTTTCGTTTTCAAACTTTCTTTTTGAAAAGAGAATAAAAAAATACATAAGATAAAATACGCCAAAGAATATACACGAGTCTGCTACGTTTATAAATTTTAATATATAGAGTCTACCGAAAAAAAAGTCAAATGCAGGTGTCACTTTCACTTTCGTGTATATATAGTATAATATAAATATATACGCATATGTGCGAATGTGAGAAGGCCCGATAACAAATTATACCTGAATATAAAAAAAATGAAAAAAATTACAAAGAAATCACGAAGTGTAAAGTCAAACGACACAGATCCGCTTAGATATATTGCGATCCGATAGCGCGGGGTACTGTAAATACTGTAAGAAAAATTTTAATGATATCGAGGAAACATAAGACGCCGTCGGTTGCTGCGACAAGGATAACGAACCTTTTGTTTAAAACATTCATTTAATTTCTTTGAGCATTGTGGTTTCCCGTTTGACTTAATAATCCTTGTTTATAACATTATTCCAATTTAATAACTGATAGTTCAATTAATAAATTGTAAGTGTGTTCCAGATCCTTTCGTTACCATTACGAATCCTTTTGCTGTAACCGAGGCATGCCCTTCGTGTATAATTATATTTAATAATTGTACGATTATAAAATTCAATCTTGAAGACAAAAAGAATAATGGAAATTGTCGAAACGTTTTTTCATGCAGGCTTGAATCTGCTTTAAGAAAAAAGTTTCATAGAGTGTATAGGAACAAAAATCTGTATTGTATGCTAAGAATGTCCAAGAATCTAGTAACTGTGTGAATATAACGACTTAAACGTCGCAAGAATTGTTCAGCAAATTGTTTATGTACGTCTTTCAGTTATCAAGACTCAGCATTAAAACCTTTTGACCCGTTCGATTATTTTTAAAGACTATCGCACCTCTTGATATCAACGATAAGGCAGTTTTAGATAGTTCCTCGTGATTTTTCCACACACCGATATAAAATACAATAAAACGCTAAATGTCGTAGGTTTGAGTGCCGGGTCTCGATAACACAATGTTTTAAGCGACGATTGTGGCTGACATCGCGCTTAAAGTATAATGGACAGAGACAAGTGTATAGATGTAAAAAGTCGAAAATGTTGATTATGTCACTTATTGAGAAAAACCTTTTGCACCACTTCTTGTACGAAACTTCGATCATCTTTTGACAATTTTAATATTAATGATGTCTTCAGATACTTTATTAATTCCATGCGCAAGAGGCTCTGAAGTTTTCTGTTTGCAGAATTCCGATCGATATTATCCCCCTATATGGCGATTTTCCTCTCGGTTATTTGCTTTTGTTTTACTATGAGTATTTTCACGCTAAATGTTAAGAGATCTGAATCCGCAAATAAAAAATGTATGCACTTTCAAATACAACGAAGAAAACTCCAGAGTCTTCAAAGCTAAAAACGAACAGTGCATGTATTGTATGATTGTATATATTTCCGAGCCCTTAAAAAATTATTAAAGATTTTACTCTCTCCTTGCTATTTTTATTAATTTGTATTTTCCTCGTAATTTTAATTTTGCCGTTTTCTATTACTCTTCTTTCGATTGTTTGTGCTCACCTTGAACGATTTTTTTTAATATCAAAATGAAGCTGTTGATCAGAATAAAATCTCAATGTACGTCTTTATTAAAGATTTCTTCCTAAACGATTTGATTTAGTTGAATCATTTTCTCCTCGTTGAGAATGAGCAAGCGAAAGAGAGAGAATATGTTAAAAAATGAATGATGCTGGTACACCGTCTCGAAAATTCGAAAATTTAATGCGCTAAGGTGTTTTTTGTAAAATTTTGTAAGAACCTTAAAAGGCGCCTCGTAACGCCGCGTCTTTAAAACTTTCGCGCTCGAATAAAAAAAAGTATAATTATTAAATTCTGTGAGCGTTTACAAAACGTTTTTGAATTCTTATGAAGTCACTTTCTTGTAGAAACTTTGCGCCGATAACACATTAAAAGAAATACTTTTTGGAATAACGTTCTCGAGTAGACGAGATCGGGGAGCCTTTGATCACATTGAATTTCTTGTGCGAATTACAAACGAATAATTCAATCCTGTATTGGAAAGAGAACGCGCGCTAGCTACGGATAATATTCGAGGCCCTTGAGAATGGCGTTTACTGCTAAACAAAGTAGTAAACATAACTTTATAGAAAATTGTCGAACGTCAGTGAAAGTAACGAAAATCAAGTCAACTAGCGACACGTAAATCAAGTAGATGAGTAGAAGAATCTTAGAAGTACCACGTAACGAGAGGATTCCCAATCGGAGGTACCTGCCTTTTGTCGTTTCACTTATAATTCGAGCAAAGTACTTTTGACGTTAATAAGAGACAACGGTGCGCGCGCGCGAGTTTTGTCGCTGCACGTTTGTATTACCAGAACTTAGCGTAATAGGCGAGGTTGACCGCGGATACTCACAGCATTTAGAGCAAAATGAATGTGTATGCGCAAAATCTAGACGAGCGTTAGCTTCAGAAGTACTAAACATAATTGTTTTTATCCCGATGATTAGGGGAATTGATTTATCCAAAGTCAAGTGTGTTCTGCAGATTTGATGAATTTGTGCTAAGAGCCTATTTGTCATTCCGAAGTTAATAAGTGAGTTTGAACAATTTTCGGTGTCTACATAGTCGGTAAAAAATATCAAAGGATTCAACGCATTTCTTAGTGAAAATCTAAAAATCTGATATTAATATGTTGAGAATATTTCGATTAATCAAATTCACTTAGATAAATAAAGTGGTAAAAGAACCATTGAAAGTTTAATAGGGAACAGAATCTCGACTTTGTAAAAGATAAAAATTAATTTGGACGCAGGGATACCAATGATTCAGTGATACTACAGCAAGAAATCGATTGATAGAAAAGCGTAGCTGAAAGCCTCTAGCTGTGTTATTTATTTCTAAATGTCTTAGTTGTTCACTCGCGACTCAAATTTTGTTTTCGAATCGCTTGGAAACGTTTCTTCAGCGATTTACTCACCTGACACGTTATTTGTAGTTAAATTTGAAGGAATGAAACTTTAAAAGGAACTTTAAAAATTCTCCGGAAGTAATTTGATGGAATCGGTTCTAATAACTATGAGATTGAAGTGGATGAATGCATGATTTCAACCTGGGAAAGCACAATCTGTACGACTGAGATGTTCGACGGCTTGATGTAAAAAACGTGTCTGTGCTTTGGCAAGGAATAATTCATTTTTTAAATCAGAATAATTGTACATCACTTTGACGTAAACTTTTTTCTCAATTTCGCAAATAGTATGATATTCCATAAAAAAAATATTGAAGAAAAACAAGATTACTAAGCATAAATAAATACTCTTATACGCACTATCCAAAGGCAAAAGATTTAAAAAAATAACTTTCTTAAACTCTTCTCGCTTGACTCTTTTTTTTTTTTTTAAAAAGCAAGAGTTAAATTCAATTTCTATAAATGTAACTTTAAAAAATAACGTAGCTTGTAATTAGTTTAAGTATGGAAAACGTTAGGAAACAGTAAAAATTGAAGGAAACAATTAAAATACGTAAGGTATTTTTGATGGGTCGCAAGTCACGTAAAAATCGTAAAGAACCAAACGCGGAAGAGCGAAAAGACGAGTGCCACGTGATTTAGCTGTCGTGATGTATAACGATTTTGTATATTTACCATAAAAACTACTATACGAGAAAAAGAAAAGAATAACACGGTCCCAAATTCCTGCAGCATCGCGGAAGCACAGACGAGAATTCTCAGGGATATTTCCTAGATCGACGATTTTTCCTACTCAAGCTTCGTTTTACCTTATCATTCTTGTTACTTTCCGTGGACGACCGAACGTCTCTCCGCGCGCTCGCGTTACTATATACACACGCAATGTATTAATCTGATTTGCCGCCGCTGCTTTTCGCGCGTATACTTGCTGCATAATTAAGCATTACACGTTTACATTAGGACTGCACACGTCTTTATAAATGTCAATATTCTATCGCACGCAATGTCGTTTCTTTCCTTATTTCATTCGTCGCTCGGAAGCAAGAGCGTGCAGGCGAATATCGGACTTTTTGATCAATAAGGTTTTCGCGTAATATAAGTAATATGTAGAGGGCCAGTTTTGCGTGTGCTTTGAATTAAACCGAAAAATGCAAAACGAAAGCATGTAGAGATATACTTATTAATGATATATATAAAAAAACGTAGACTTAAACGTCCTTGGTTTTCCGGCTGGTTCGTTGGATCAACATATTTCTTGTACGCTAAATAATGCACTCGCGCGCTTTTAGCTAATAAATCGGTGCAGCTGCGAGCAATCTCTCCATTGAAAGATAAAAGAATAGAAATGAATAATCATTTCCGTGATTGAGCTGGAATGGGAATAAAGAAGGCGAGAGTTGTTGCGTTTGTTGTTAGGAGAAAGAAAAATACTATTATATAAATGCTTGTGCGATTATTTCTATGAATTATAACCATATTGCCGTGATCGCTATATTATTATATTAGCTGAAAAAAATACTTGTAAAGATTGTTATTGCGCATGGGGTTTTAAGCAGGCAGATTGGCATATAATATAATATTGTTGCGTGCGATTTAATTGCCGGATCGTCGCGTAAGATAATATAACGACGAAGATTATGATTTATATGGTAAGGACAATGATTGTTACAATATAATATACGTATGGAGACTCTATAGATTTGCACTTTTTTTGAACAGACACGGAATTGAGAAAGAATTATTACAAGCGGAATGTTATTAAAAGAAAGAAAATCGACTCTTGAAAATAGACGTAAATGGCCAAGTACTCTGCGAGCTGATCGACATTCGCCTATATCGACGAAGGAAGGTTAAAGTATAAAAAGAGAGAAGAAACGCGAAAAATTTGGTTGCTCGCCACTCTGCAAGCTGTGTATGATGTTCGTGTGATAATATGCGCGTCTGTGTTTGCGTATGATTTGAATATTAGCGCAAAGTCTGTGTCGCAGCGCGGAGAATACACGCATTTTACTAATCGGTCGTTTCGATGTTGATAGGTCTATGCTGTGATGTTATCCTTTGAGAGCGAATTTTTTCTTCGGAGACGAGAATAAAAGCCAGAAGAAGCGAACAGACATCCCTTAAGTTTCCCTCCCCCGATTTATCCTTACTTCCATTTTTTGAGAAAAAAAAAACAGAGATCCTTTTTGAACGGCATTTCCTCTCCCTCCAGTTATATAAAATACGGCTGCAAAATAAAAAAATCTCGTATTGAACCGCGCGCTCCCGAAAACGAGAACACGCGAGAGTATATATATATAAAAAAGAACTCGAGAAATAAATATTTCTTATTACTGTACTCCGCATTAGACCTTAAAGGAAAATGAAAAAACAAAAAATAGTTAGAATCTAATCATATTTAATGTAAAAATAATTATTGTTATAAAAAATCTCAGTGACTTTTTCTCCCGTATACTCGCAACTTTTCGGCAGAGGGCCGAGGAGAGAAGGGACATTTATTGCAGTGTAGCACTCGTGCGTGTGCGCGGCCGCTAAGAGGAAACGAAAAAAAGTATCCTTTAAATGAGATATGATGATCCGCAAGGCGGGAGGAAAAAGAAAACCAATAGGTGCGATATATTGTAACTGACGTCGGCCCTTCTGCGAACAAGCTCGAGACCGAATTCCTACACTTGTCGCATTTGTAAATAAAATTTTTATCATCACATCATCTTGACATTATTATTTATTAACTTAATCACTCCCCTGATGTTTCTGCTGATATTTTTTACATTAACCTGTATTCTTCGGAGATTAGAAAAAAGCTTGAAAAGTTAATAATTTGCCTATAAGCTAAGAAAACTGACTAGGACTATTTACTCTTAGAATCATAATTATTCCCGAAGGTTGGTTTACTGCCCGAGCGAAGTAAGTCACAGCTTTTTTTAAATTATATATTCGTGATGTATTTTGGACTTACCTTACAAATTTTCCTTTAGTTACAACTTATTTATTCGCATTTTTTTTAATTTTACTGACTTTGCAAGTAGATTTTTGTTATAGTTTATCAATACAAACATTATTAATTTTTTAGTGCATTCTAGTAGGTAGTCTTTTCTGACGAGTTGATTGATATAAAGAATGTACCTAATTTTGTAAAAAATACAATTTATTAAGTTTTATCTTGGTATGGCAACACTATTATTTAAGGAGGGTGTTAACGAAACCGGGTAATTACATTTTTAATAAAAAATTTTATTTTGTTTATTGCTTTCTCAAAGAGGAAGCTTTGTTTCAATAAAACATGTTTCTACATGTTTTGGGACATTTGAAATCAAAATACACTATTTTTAGACAATATCCGTATGGATGTGTGCGCGCGCGCGTGTGTGTGTGCGTGGGTGTGTGTGCGAGTGTGTAATGTTTCATGACTCATTTTCTTTTTGTGTACGCAAAGGAAGCTCAATAATAATTTTTTAGTTTTTCGTAATCATTTTGTTTCTTAGCTGTTTTCTGATTTTTGGATTTTAGTTTTTTACGTTTTCTGGTACGTTAGAAATAATATCATCGATCCAATGAAAATTCATTAGAAAAAACAGCACTTTTCGTTTTGTATAAACAGAATCGTGTCATTTTTTTAACTGTTATATATCAGAAACGTAAGATGGAAATTTATTAAAAAATTTGAGTTGTTCAGTAATATGGAGTACCATATTTAGTAAAAATTTTGAGCCATTTTATTGCTTCCTCATAAAGGATTTGAATAATTTTAATAAATTATTTACAGAGAAAAAATTGCTGTGATAAGGATTACTACCTATTGTTCTGTAATTTTGTAAAAAATTATCTTTTGTCAAACCATCAATGATAAAAAGGCACACCTTCTTTAAGCTATTAATTAGAATGAGATATAGCAATTTAAAATTAATTTATTCGAATAAAGAATTTCATATTGAAACAATTAATTTAGTTTGAGGAAGCTAACAAGGAAAGTATCTCAGCTGTGGGACATGATTTTCGATGAGGCTTTGGGGGATGTTTCGTAGTACCCAAAAATGAAGCCCTGCAACCATAGTTTGTTCGAATGGGTCCTGGTTCTTGAGATACGAGCTATTTTACTCCTAATATGTGTTATTGTAATGAAAAATGGTACCTCATATTACTACTATGTAAATTTTGATGCTGGAAGAAATGTTAAAAGAGTAAATAAAAGTAGATGAAAATAGCTTTATTTTAAGCTTTGTTACGTACAAAAATTTGAATCCAATTGAAAGTTATGAACAATTAAAAATGGTGATTGAAATTGCATACAAAATCATCGAATTTATAAAAGATAAATTTCTTCGAATATTCGTGCATTTTCAGTCACCTTGTTTAACAATTAATAACTTTGGACTAGATTGATATTTTCATACGAAACGAAGCTTAAATTAAAACTTTCTTTGCCTACTTTCATTTACCTTTCGAACAATTTTTTCATCACCTAAACTTATATAGTAATGATATGAAGTAGAAGTACAATTTCTCATTAAAATAATGCATATTTGGATTAAAATAGCTCGTATTTCGAGAATAAGCAGTCATTGGAATAAACTACGGGTACTGGGCTTCATTTTAAGGTACTAGAAAGTACCCCCCACAGTCTCAACGAAATTCGCTTCCCACAGGTTGGACACTCTCCTTCTAAGTATCAATGAATTCGCAGCGGTTTTTTACTCTTGTCGAGAGAAAAATCATTTTGTAAAAAAAATCTATTTTCTATGGCAAATGATAACTTAAGTAAAAAAACATAATGTAATCTTTCTGAAATATTCCAGATAGATAGCATTTACTATCTCTTGGCTAAGTTCCTTGCTCAAATCATGAAGACTTTTATTTTTCGAGATATTTAAGGTTATATTTTTTCGAAAAATTGTTTGATGCTTATTTCTTGGATATTACATGCATATATCACTTTTGAGCAATGAACGCTTGTTTTTAATTTTTTGATAAAGATTTAAATTCAAAAACGAATTTTTAGATTCATCGAGTCGTTTTTGTTTTATAACGATTATTCATTTTTATGGTAATTCTTTTTCAACATATTTTTCATTGCTTCTTTCTTGGTTAGGGGAGGGTGGGGCATCAGTGGCACCCTAACTTTTAACAAGGATTATATAAAAATGATAGACACTGAGAATATTTGAAAAGCACAAAAAGTTAGGAAATTATATCAAGAATCGAAAGCGACAGTGGAATATGTGTTTTCTGTGACACATTAATTTATATAAATTGAAAAGTAAAGTCAGTCAAAACTGCTCTACGTACCCCACTAGGGGGCAACTGTGGCACCACGGTGGGGCACGTAGAGCACGGCTTTTCATGAGGTATTTTCACATTTATAATTTTACGTAAATAATCAAATGAAAAATTAATAAAATCAGAAGTACTGTGCATATATTTGATTGTATGATATGATTTGCAATGAAAAATAGCGAAATTCGATCTTACAGCGTTATAAACTTTTATAGGTTAGGAGACAAACAGCTGACGCGCCGCGCAACAGATTTCGTGTGCTATATTCGTGCCCCATTTTCAATGCTTTTTCCGACTGTTAATACACAATTACTGAATACTGCAAGATAAAATATCAAGCAAGGCCTGAAAGTTGGAAGTATAAACTATCAAGTAGACTTTGTTTCAAACGGATCCATTCTTTTTTCGCGTTCTACCAGCCAAATGAAAAATTAAACCAACCTATTATTTCGGCTTTGAATTTCAAGCTCATTTAATTACTTGGTTGGACTTTCTTTTTCTATATTATTCACAATTATTTGCTTAAAAATATCTATAAATCATTTTAATATCGAGGTGCCAAACCAACCCGCCTGCCACGCCATGCCCCACCCTCCCCTATTATGCGGTCATTTTTTACCAATCAGTTCAGTTTATTTTTTTTATAATGATTTGAAATGAATAAGAGTTTCGAAGATTTATTGATTCGTTTTTGTTTTATATCGTTATCTAATTTTTATGATATTTTTGTAACACATGAATAAATCCGTTGTTCATAAACTCGAACAAAATTAGAAATTTCGAAATATTTATTTGATGAAGTAGTATGCATGTATTGTATTCATTAATTAAATTTAATCAACAAGTATAGTTTTACATAATTTATTATTGTCAATTGAAAAAAATGTATCTTAATACACAAAAACTTTTCTTTTTCTTTTATAATTTAAATATTTGTTCATAATCTATGCTATATATTTGCATAAGTTTAAATTTTAAAAATTAAATTTATATATTTTTACATATTAAAAAGTAGACTTGTCAATTTCATATTGGAACAAATAAAAAGATTTGAGGAAGCTAAGTACTTAAGCGCCAATGAATTGACAGTAGTTTTGTTTTACACGAAAACGTCATTTTTTATTTAAAAGGTTATATCTCAGAAATCTACGATAGCAAATCTTTCAGAAAAAATGTATCTATAATTAAATTTATTATAATTATAAGTAGCTTTTTGCTATCTGTTGGCTGAGATATGGCGGGGAATGGGTATTTTAAGGAATACATACAACAAAATTCTGTATTTATAACTTATCTTATTTATTTTAAACCTTCAACATTCTTATTAATCATTCCTTATGATAAATTATTAACTCGTGAAACTCTTATCGAAAACTATAAATACAAACACAAAGGGTTCTTAAATGATGTTTCACTTTTTCCTGTTAAGCGCTATGACACGCAGAACTTCTCATAGAAGTTTCGAATGTAATTCGGACATTTGTTTGAATTCAGGCTTGTCGATGATTTCATCCACATGCGACACGATGATCTTAATAGCCTGAGCCCGCAAAGTATCAGCACAATGGAGATCAGCGAGCTTAAGACTACTTACAGCATTTGAAATAGTCAAATGTTTGCACAAAGTCTTCTCTCACATGGCTTTCAGTACATCGAGCGAATATTTGTCAGCCGCGAACAGTAGTTTGTCGGCCATTTTCTCGAAGTTGTTCACCTTGCCAGCCTATAAGAATCGAAGCACTTCCGAGAAAACATCGTACTTTATATCTACGATTTCCACCGCGTTCTGCTGATTCTCCCTCATGTCGTGCTCGAACATAGCGACAAATACAGAACTTCTTTTTGTGAGTATACACTTGTGCACCCGCAGCACTTGATTATCGACCGTAAGGGACACATCACTGAACTTTTCGTCGTCAATAAGTGACTAAAAATCGTCAAATTCTTAAAGTCGCAGTGGATCATCAATTGTTTCTTCTTCTTTTATCTTGTTGTATATAATTGACACTTCCTTTTTCGATTATTTCGCACAAAATTGTCAATTTTTCATCAATTAGTACGCGGTTTGCTGGATCTATTATGAAATCTCGTTTTATAAACTGATGAAATCCCCAACCCTTACCATGTTTCACAAATGTTAGTTCAGAAGTATTCATACTTTCCACTACTTACGTTTTTATTGGTCAGAATTTTAAATGATGCTCTTACTGTAAGATCCGCCTCACAAATATTATAAAGATAAATAGATAACCAGTCTTTACTTTCTTCTTTATTACCTATCAGATATAACTGTATCTGCCATTCATATTGAACACCGGAACTGATTTAATCACCCATTTAAATGTCGATCTAAATGAGCTAACTTCTCCAATATCAGCATTCAAAGTCATCTTAAGATTGAGATTTATTCTTGGCACAAAATATAGGATAATTATTTCCAACTCAAATAGCTGTTATTTGTATTGAACTGCAAGTAACTAGATGTTACTGAACAAGCACGTGAACCTATGACTACTATTATTGAAAATATCAGTAAATCGCCTTTTATATTGTAAACTAGCAAACGTACCTTGCGAGTTCTTATAATTATCTTATATTATAATTATCCTGGATTTTACAAGAGGTCCTATACCACTCGAATCCCATTGGTGTCATTCCACGTAACTACAGCTTTAACCCCTTTATTATCAATTAGCGGATTAATGTATATCTTATTACATATCTGTACTTAATTAATATCATAACAGGTAAATACAGACTTGTTTTTGAAATATTCTTAACTCCAAATAACATATCACTGAAAATTCGTAAAGCAATAAATTCCTTACTGATTGCATACTTATTCATGTTGTAATTTTCTGCTATGTAAGTCGGTACTTTGCATAAAAATAAAAACTCAGTGTTCAGCGTTTATTAAGCGGTTTATATTTTTTATCCTTGTACGTGCAAAAAATGATGTAAAAACCATGCGACAATTTTTTTAAATCATTTAAGAAATACGTATAAAAAGATTCACCAATAAACATTACAAACTATAGAAAAAAATGTTTTAAATTAAAGTAAATTATACGTTAAAAATCTATCATTTTCCATGATTTTTGATATTTTTAATTGGATTGGTTTTGTAGTCCCAAAAATAAGAAATAGAGAGCAATAAAACATCAGTTTTTTTAAAGCCATTCCTTAAAATAACTTAAGTAATTCGCCTTGTTAAGATCTCCCATAAGAGCAATGTATTTTTCCCTGGATAGCTCAGTTCTGATTTTCGCCACTTCATCTATTTTACATGTCCCTGCTTGGCGCCACTATGCTCTTAATAAGTCGAATACCTTCTCCATATAAATCTTGATTAAATGAAAATCACGAATGATAAGTGAATATTCACGTATTTTAAGCTAAAATTCGCTCACTTATTAAATTTATTTTTATTTCATATTTTTGGACGTACAAAATATTTGTCAAACCCAAGCAAAAAGTTTCTTAAATTTTTTTTTTACTTTCATAGACCTTGTATTCCAGCAGTTAGGCATTTTTCTTCCTCAAAGAAGAAGCTTTGTGATAGTAAACAAAATATTTTGCTAAAAACATGTTAGAAACATGTTTTGAGACATTACGAGTCAAAATACACAATTTTTAGAAAATTTCTGCATGGATGTGTGTGTATGTGTGTATGTGTGTATGTGTGTATGTGTGTGCGTGCGTGCGTGCGGTAGGAGTTTGTAGGTGTTGGTGTGGGTGTATTGGTTTGTGGGTTTGTGTGTGTGTACGTGTGCGTGTGTGTGTTTGTGTATGGACGTCAGTGCAGCCAAAACCGACACCCGACCCGTGTGAAAGTATATCCGAGTAAAATATATACCATAAATGTATAGTGCCGGGCGTCGCTTTTGGCTACACGGATGGACGTGGATCAGCGTTAAGGCTTACTCGCAATAGACATAAGACGTGAGACGCAAGACATAAGGCACAAGAAATACACAGTAAGTATATCTATAAGTATATATATACACTTACGTGTATTTCTTATGTCTTATGTCTTAGTCTTAAGGGGACGCCGGATATCTCTGTCCTTGTCTAATTGAGTTTTCATTCATAATTTTAAGAGAAATCATATTTTTCTTTAAATAATAGTTGTCCCCGCTTCGTTTTATAGTAATCTACATATATGTCCAAGCTGGGTTCATATGATTGTTTTGTTTTCGAGAAAACTTTGACACACTAAAAGGGCCAACTACGTGGAGATTAACCTTTACATACTAAGTTTGTCAAAGTTTTCTCGAAAACAAAACAATCATGTGAAACCAGCTTGGACATATAATTAGGTTACTGTAAAACAAATTGGGGACAGCTATTATTTTGTCATTAAACAATTAACTTTGTAAATAAATAATGAAATTAAGGAGACGTCGGATACCGACAGTAGATTTCTACTATCCTACACACGTATTTCATTATTTATTTACAAAGTTAATTGTTTAATGACAAAATAATAGCTGTCCCCAATTTGTTTTACAGTAACCTAATTATATGTCCAAGCTGGTTTCACATGATTGTTTTGTTTTCGAGAAAACTTTGACAAACTTAGTATGTAAAGGTTAATCTCCACGTAGTTGGCCCTTTTAGTGTGTCAAAGTTTTCTCGAAAACAAAACAATCATATGAACCCAGCTTGGACATATATGTAGATTACTATAAAACGAAGCGGGGACAACTATTATTTAAAGAAAAATATGATTTCTCTTAAAATTATGAATGAAAACTCAATTAGACAAGGACAGAGATATCCGGCGTCCCCTTAATGTCTATTGTGAGTAGGCCTTCATTCTGAATATGGGAGATGGAAGATAATATTTTTGTTTAACGATGCGTTTTCGTTTTTTAGCGCCTTTTCGATTTGAGTGTTAGTTTTTCGGCTTTTTTATACTATTCTCCATCGATAACTGGAATAATTCGACAGCATTTTATCTGAAATTTCGAAAAGGTAGCTTTTTACTAGCTTATGACCTGTATGTTTGTCCAGATTATGAAATGGTTTATTTTCTGAGATATTTAAGGTTATGGGTCTTTTTAAATGTTTTTTTTATCGCTTATATCTCGAGAACGGCGTGGTCATTTATTACCAAACGGGGCTAATTTATTTCACTTTTTAATAAAGATTCAATATTAAGAACTGCTGCCAATTCATTGGCAGTTAGCTTCCTCAAATTTTATAGATTGTTCTAATATGAAATTATTTATTCTATTTAATACTGTGGTGAAATAGTATATTGTGCAACAAGGGGGGAAATGGGTTATTTCTAGCGAGGGTAGGATGGTTGTAAGAGTCGGAGTGCTAAAATCATTACCCGAGAAAACGAGTTTCAAAAACGAGTGCTAAAATCATCACCCGAGGTAGAAATTGCCCCCCCCCCCCCTGTTAAACACCGTATTCTTTTTAATAAGTGCATACATAAGTGCCTTTTTCTTTCTCAAAGATAAAGCTTTGTAACGATGATTTTTGTTGAAATCTGAGATTACGATGTATCGTGATGTTTTAGAGATCACTGAATTGAAATATATAGATTTGAAAAGTTTCTGTCTGCATGTATGTATGTGTGAATGTGTGCATGCCCGCACGCACGATCGCACGCACACACGAACGAACGCACGCACGCACGCACACACACACACACACCCATACGGACCTCTATATGGACCTCCATACGGACATTTTCTAAAAATAGTGTATTTTGATTTCTTATAACGATGTTAGAAATAATATGACTAATTCAGTGTAGACGCATTTAAAAAAGCATACATTTATCTATCTTTTACAATGCGAAATTTTTGATAAACTCTTTCCCTTCGTCTGTTATACACGAAATCATCAGTTTTATTTAAAACGTTTATATCTTGGAAATCTATGATGAAAAATCGTTGAATAAATTTGAGATGATTAGGAATATCGAAAAAATACTAAGATCTGCTTACATAATTTAATTAGTATATTAAATCATATGTACCTAATTTCATATAGGAATAATTCATTTATTTTGAGAAAGCTAAGCGAATGAATTCGTTTTTTTTCAAATAATACATTGGTGTCTTCATATTTATGATGTTCTTTTTTTATCTAAACTTAAAATGTCATTAACGAAACCATTTAAATAATAATAGATAGACAGTACAGTTATACTTAATTTCTGAAAAGTGGAATTTTGTTCTGATTTTGTTCGCCCACTCCTCATGCATAAATTGTATATTAGAAACATAAAATAATTTTATTTTAAGTAAGAAAAGTATATACCCAATTATTATTATGTTCAACGATTAATCGTTCAGTTATTTATTGGTATTGGATAGGATATATTTAATAAAAATCCATTGTTTATCATATTCTTGACGTTTAATATTATCGGCATTGTATAGCCTCATTTACGCTTTAGGTATAATGTTATAAAAATATTTACAAAAACATTTTGAAGGATGCTAGTGACACTTAGACTAATCGATCAGTCATTGGTATGTAGCCAAAATGACGCTTATACTTTCGTTATACAAGGTGTTTTCGATAATTATTTACAATACTTGCAGCATTCTTTGAATGGCGCAATACATTTACTTACAATTGAATGGCACAGAACTCAAGCAAGATTTTCAGTTTCTTCAAAGAAGCTTTTGCAACTCAAAAAGCTTCTTAAAAGTCTATGCTTGTCTGTGTTATGAACAGAAAAAGTTGGATTCGTTGTATGTAATAGTACGTAATATAAAGATGTATTAATAACCATACTGTTGGATTGAACATGATGAATAATTTTCTACTAACTAGGTGCGAGTGGCAGTAAATTTCGTCCCCATTTGCTGGTACAACTATACATCTACTTTCTCTTTGGTTGATTGCGTTCATAAAATATTTTACAAAAGCAGCGGGAACATTGGCCCAGAACACGTAAAGCATATATAGTATACACCATGTATCCGTATTTTGCGGGTTTCTCTTTGCGCTTAAAGAAAAATAAATAGTCGTTGCTACGGTTAACTACATAAAATAGCATTTTTAGAATACTGTCCCCGCGAGCAATTAAACAATACGTCTTTGAACAACAATAAATTATATTAATTTCGAAATATATATTAATAAATTAAAAGTAGGACTTATATAAATTTCTTTTTCATACATATTTAAAATTTTCAATAAATAAAATTTTTGATTGATGGAAAAAATATTACATGGATTTGTTTTTCAATGCTTGCACATTGCTTGCTTTTTGATGGAGCTCTAAAAATTTCATTTTTTTTAGCATATATATCCCGCGGCTTTGAATTCCATTAGGATTTCATTTGTTTATCTAACGCGTTTTTTTCCTATAATTATCGATAAGAGCTATCTTTGGTACACAAAATATTTACAAAAAAAACATGAAATGGTCGTAGTCGGAAAATAACGAAAAATATTGCAATGCAATAAATTGAAATAATAATCTTACAGAAATGCGTGATACCTAAAAATTCATTCAATACTGTATAACATATCAATGAGTGATCCGGTGTTAAGGTACATTATCTCGAACTTAAATTGCATTATTATAAGCAAGCTCTAAGCTGCCCTTGTAACTTTAAGGAAGTTGGTGCATATAAATAATTTTTCTTATGAATATCTCATAATTTGAATCGCATTTTAAATATAACGTTATATACAATTGGTATCAGTTTTAGAAAACTTTACTATTCGAAAATCAATATGTAGAGTTTTAAAATTTTAACTTTTAAGGCGTAGTTGTCGTTTAATTTAATATAAGAATAACTGTTCTATCAGTTTACAATTAATGTTCCATTTCTAAGACACAGCTACTTAAAGTAGTGTTCTAGTGTTGTGTATATATCTATATAGAGGTACGGTTTACTCAAAAGTTAGCTATAAAGTTCTCTTTATAGAGATGTTCACGTTGGATATTACAACTTTAAGCTCTTCTTGTCATACGGCAAGAAATTAAGTTACAAATAACACTGTAGAATAATGAATTGCAAAAAATTAAAATTTTAAACCCGTCTTTAGGGTACCAACTACCTTAAACTTCTACTAGAATACATCTGCGGTCGCAAGGAAAAAGGCTAGAATAGCATTTTTATTTATATTATTGCGCATTCTTTTAGAAAGTTTCAATTTCCGCAAGAGCGTTTGATACTGAAAATGAACTTTGTGGGCTTTTCTTCGCTTTTCTAAAGCCGCTCGCCCCACGACCTGCAGACATCTAAAAATCCAAAGACACCGAATCACCATCGTCCCCGGCAAACGAAGCATGCCTTCTCAACGCTACTCAAATGAACAGATAATTCTCGTAATCCGCGTAAGAAGTGGTCGAAATGTGCTTGGTGGCGAGCGGCGTGGACGGCAGGCTCTTGAGCTGCAGCTGCTGCGGCAATTGCGAAGAATGCGGCTGCACGCGGATCCGCGACTGTTGAGGCTGTTGCTGGTGCAGGCTCAGAGAGCTCAGGTGATTGATATGGCTGGAGCTGGATTTGCCGGCGTTGTTGTTATTGTTGCTGTCGTTGTTGTGATTGTGATTGTGCGCGTGGCTGTGACGGTAGGCCAAGTGGTTGTTGTTGTTGTTGTTGGTTGTGCTGGTCGCGGCGGTGGATTTTTGATTGAGAAAGTGGTGGTGGTTGTGGTGGTGGTGGTGAACGGGTGACTGCTGGAGTTGTAGCCTCGACATGGCCAGGGCGATGCTTGAATCGGATGCCCACATGCTCTGGAAAAAGAAATTTTGCTTAGCTTATTGAATATTTCATTGTGGGTGTTAAGTTAGTTGAAAATTCAAATTTCTCGCCTCAAATTACCGAACGAACGACGAATCATTATTTAACAATAATTTTAATTATAAATTCATTTGTTAAACCACTAGTTTACTATTTCATAGCAAAAATATTAAATCTTAATAATTCAAATAAGTATAACAAATTATTAACAGAATATAGTGTCTTAAAAATTAAAAAAACCGTTAGTTTATTCTTTTGAAAATTAATTTAGAACGCTATTATTATATATATTACCCAATTTAATAATTACGTAATTGAATGAAATATAGCCTTTTAGATCAATATATATAGTTTTTAAAAATATACATTATTATACTTTATTGAATGTTGAATATAGTATGAAGCCAATATAAATATTTTTATCAATAAATAACAACTTTCGACCATACAGACATAAGCATTTGCAATACTAAAAGTATTCGATAACTATAATTATTTCCCTTTCAAAAATTAGTCAATTCGCGTATAAGCAAAGGATTTAAAACGGAGAAATTTATATTTCAAACTAACTGACACCACTTTAACGAGTTGAAAGAAAATTTCACAATACAGTACCTTTCGTCTGTGAGGATTGTAATCGGGATTGCGCCTGATGCGCAGATGCCGATCGACGCTGGTCCAGCGTTGCGTAACCTTCAGCGGCGAGTCGTCGGGGTGCAGCTTCCTCTGGTACTCCTCGCCCTCGCTCACTTCGTACAGGGAGAACTGCTCGACTCGTTCATTCGAGCTGTAGCAGCTCAGCAGCATCTGTATCAGCTCGTCGACCGTCGTTTTTTCGGAGATCAGTAGACTTTTGTACTTGGACTGCAAAGAAAAGGTTGTTTTTTAGTCGGATTGCAATTTTAGGCCTAAGGTTCATCTGGGTGACTCTTTGCAAAAATATATATGTGCGTCTGCTGAATTACTTTTTAATAATCTAGATTTTCTTTCATCAATTTAGGTTTATTCAATGGTAGATAGTATATTTTTCTGACTTTATGGTAAAACTGAAAAAACCTCAACAAATCATGCTGAGAGCGACACATTCATAATTTAGTCTGTGATTGTAAACTCCATGAATTTGTCCAAACGATATTCACCCCCATAAAAATTCGTACACATACATTGTACATTTTTCAATACACGAATTAGTGAGTAAAATAATTTAATTTTGCTGGTATCGAACGGATTTAAAAATCCCTTTAACAAAAAGTATTTTTATTATTAAAGTTCTTGCTTTATTCTTTTTAGTAAACTATAACCCAGAAGCGAAAATTTCATTAAATTTAGAAGTATATTGTATCCTAAAATAAATATTTTTCTCTATCCCTCGGGCGAAAGTACGTGTTTTCGCCGTTTATTTACACTAGAAAAAGAAGCACTTTTGCCCACTTCGTGCGTCACTTGTTTCACACGCGACCGAAAGCTTTGTCAGCAATGTTTTGAATAGCCTAACCCCATATACGATACAGCGGATTGTGACTTTGAAAAAGCTCTTTACACGATCAATATGAGTGATCAATCTGCAATTTCTGACAATGACTATTCTACAAATGAAGAAGAAGTGATGTATTAAATATGAAAACTGTACTTTTAATGGCAATATTGTAAACAATTTTTATTCTTGTGAAAATTGTAAAAAATAGTTGTAAGAAAGTTAATATACTATTTCTGTTTTAAAAAAATATTCAATTACTTTTTTTACTAAATTAACGTTTGTTCATGTATTTTCGATGCCCGGCCAACATTTGCAGCACGAGCGTAGCGAGCACCTAAACGCGCGCATCGGGAAAAACCAATTGAGACAGGTAAAATAACATTGAAAAATATAACCTGCAAACTGCAAGCACGACGTGAAGTGACCGCGAGGGCACTAACGCTATCAAAACATAGAGCGAAAGTAAAAACATGTTTTCGACTTTTCTCGACTGATTAATTAACGTACTTTCGCCCGGGGATAGAGCACGTGATATGACGGCCTCGGCTTCACCTCGATCGTCACATCGCGTGTCTGTAAAAGTTCCATTTTCCCCCCTTGTAAGAAAATCTACTAATTGTAATAAAAAGAATCTTCCTATGAAAAAATTGATCGTTAGATATTTTAAAATTTCAACGGAGTTTACATAAAGTAGAGAATCACCATTTTCAGAGAATCACTCATCTAAAAGCAGTATTACGAATTCTTACCCCAGACATAAGAGCGCTGTCGTATATTTTGACGAGTCCGCCGCGTCGTGTCTGCAGAGAGAATCTGTAACAATAGTAAAATTTCCATGAAAACACTGAAATCCTTTGATGAAATTAATTGTTTTTCTTGAATATCGTATACTGCAGGATGTCTTTGGTCACTTTTCAATTTTAAACTTTTCTTTCCGTGACAATATTTAGCTTTTCATAGAGTAACTTAAGTAACCTACTAGTTTTTATGTTCATATATGATATATTTATGAACATTCACACTATATTTATAATCAAAATACTAGTGCAAAGCAGTTTGTAGATCTAGTAGAAATTTATTAAAGAATATTGATTTAAATACATCCGGCTCTACAATAATAAATCTAATTAAGTAAAAATCACCTAAAACAAGGGAATCTATTTATTAAATAATCATAAATAACACTTACACTGGTCTCGCATTATAATGCCGGCATTGTAAGAAGTAACACTTGTAATATTCAATAAAAATAATCAGTAAAAAGTCGATTTTTGGTTGAAATATATTTATATTTGAGCGATAAAACATTATAATTCGATTGAAATTGACTTGAAGACAAAGATTTCTCTTAAGTAAAATGTACTCTATTGCTCGGTTTATATAGTTATCCAAATTGAGAATCTATTTGCCACCACGAGCATACGTTAGAGAAATGAGGTGAAGAACTTTATGTTCTTTTTGTTGCTTCTACTCTTAGATGGACATCACATTTACGTGCAACAACTACACTTACAATTTTTTGTCCATTATGCGTATAAGGAAGGGTATCCGTTCTTATTGAGAAGACCAACGGATGCCACGGTCAAAACGCAATTTCCTCCTTAAAAAATTTCAAACATTTTTTCTCTGAATTTAGTTTCTGCTTTATAATTTCTGTCCCTTTTACTTATTCAGTAAGATAGGGACTGGAAAAATGTACTGTATACCTTACTAGAGAAACGAAGTGAAGAACTTTAAGGCATCTCGTCGCGACAAATGGATTCTCAATTTAGATGACAAATACTTTTCATTGAAAATTACAGAGGGCTTTTGTTATAACGCGAGAGCACAATATTAAATAGGCGAGCGAATCTGTACCTAGAACAAGTGCATCCCTCATCTATCCTAAGCGATTTGAACTTATTCAGATACAAAGAGCACGGATACGGTGAATTACAATTTTGAATAGCTCCATCATTCTCACCTGGAGTCGCCTCGAGGATGGCAGGACTGCAGCACGGCGGGCCGCGCGTCCTCGTCGAGCGGCAGAACCGTGCGCACGTTGGCTCGCCTCACCGTCACCTCCATCGTCAGGTAGAATAATCGGGAGTCCCGGTGTCGCATTCGGTACTTGTTCAGCAGATTCTGGACTACCTGACGGCACGTCGTCTCGTACGTGATGCTCAGGGTCTTGTACTCGATGTCCGGGCGCAGGCAGTTCGCGTACACCTTTATCGTCGTCTGCAACAGTAAGGAGGAAGATGACGTTAGTTGGCTTTTAGAGGTTTCAGTCTAAATTGTTAGGAAACGTGATCAAAATATTAGCACCTATGCTCAAACATTTACAAATATTTCCTTGAAATTATTAGCAAAGAAATTATTTTATATCAAGTTCCTACATTATACAGCTCTACCGATTTTTACAAAAAAATCGACTCTTTACATTTACATTTCGTAAAACTTGTAGTGAAAGAAAAATGTTAAGACTAATTAGATGCAAACATTGAGAAAATTAATAAAGTTTCAACGATTTAAATAAACTAATTTACATTCAGTAATTATATAAAATAAAAAATTTCAATGAAGTTTTCTTGAAAAGTTAAATGAGAATATTAAAAATAAAAGGAATCGGTAAGAAAGATTCTTAAGAAGTTCTTACGAATTTCAGAAAAAAACGCCCTGGTAAGCCCTTCAAAACACAATAATCATCTTCTAGTTAAAATTTCAACCAGTTCCACTCATATTTACCGCAGAAAAAAGATTTCAAAAGATGCCTTTTCACGTTCCCTTTCAGCCGCGCTATTAGCGCCTAAATCTGAATGACGGCGCGCCAAAAGGCCCAGACGCAGAGAAATAAAGAGCGAGGGAGGAAGGAAGGAAGCAGAGAGAGAGAGAGAGAAAGAGAGTGGAAGCAGAAAAAAATCAAGAGAGACACTCGTCGCATCCGCAACAATTAGTCCATAATTAACGGAGTAAGCAGCAGCAGTCAGGCGAGCTTTGAGCTTCTGGCGGATATAAATACTGCTCAGGAGGCGCAATCAGCCGCGGCGCGTCTACTTAAAATGCGAGCCACGTGCTGATGCTACACGCACGAGGGCTCGAAAGAGTTTACAGTACAGGTATATACGTTTATTTCGGAGAGCACGTGCCTTTATATGACTATATCAGCTGCTTTAGTATCAAGATTTTTCTTTTATAGAGCCTAAAAGCGTACATGAATTTTTATTCATTTTTAAGATGGGGGTTTCATAAGAATAGAAAAGAGTATTTATTAAAATTTTTACAGATTCTTATGGTATTATGGTTACTATTGTAGTAATTACGAACACTTTTAGAAAACTGGGTGTATATTATATTAATTATTCTTCTTGTTACAAATTATTATATATTATGTATTATATGAAACTATACATAATATACATGAGAATAGACGGTATAAATGTAGTATTTCGTATCTTATTTCTAGCTGCAATTGTAAACATATTTAAAACTTTTTAAAGTAATATTTAAGTTTGAAATAAAAAAAACTATTGGAACCCTCTGCATGCTTAATTTGAAATAGAAAAACTTCACTTCAATGAATATTCGCTAACTTTTAGTGATAAATAAGTCACTGATTAAACCAGCTGCAGATTTATCACTGGCCATTATAGTGTATACGCTTTATGCACTACTTGTTGTTGAGTATTACTATATTTTCTAAATTGAGCGAGTGGTGCGTCCATACGTTTCGTTCCTTCATCCGATCAACAAAAGCCAAACCCGAAAATAGGCACCTACACTTATTTTCTTGAATTCTAACAAATTACCTCCTACGGCGTACCTCATCCTGAACCGCGCAACGTCGCATACATGCCTGCACGCGCGTTATACTCTAAAATCGGAACTCATTATCCCCGTTTAAAGAGCTGACAGGGGTTGCGCGCGAGCAAAACGTGCGTAAGGTCACGAACTTGCGCAAACTGCGCGTTCGAGAAATTCCGTACGTGCCGGGAAAGCTAATTACGGGGCGACCGGCTCGGCTCTATACCCTTCGTCAATGGGAAGTATATGGGAAGTCATAAAATCGAGAGAGTCGGGCTGCTGTGGGGTTGGTGGGGGTACGCGTAAGCCGCTGGGAGTCTTGTGGCTCACGTTTTGCGAGGGAGTTTAGAACATCGTGGGGCAGGACATCAAACGATACGAGATTTACATCGCTACATTTATTATTTTTTGCTTTCTTACTTTGAATGCTGCCGTCTTCAAACGGCAAAATATTGTTGTTGTAATAATAGAAGTAAGGATGTACGTTATTTTAGGTGGTATTTCAAGTTCAAATAGGTATCTAAATTTAGTCTGAAAAGTAGAGCTGTATAAGGAGTAAATTCGGATTTTGTATTTTATCAATGAAAAGTAATAAAATGTACCCAGTAAATAAAACTGAATGCAAAAATGGAAATATTGTGAACGATTGCAGTTATTAAAAGTTCCGTCTAATGACGTTTTATCACAATTAGTTAGAGAACTTTGTTATATTAATGCAAACGTTTTCTTCTTTACTTGGCTTAAATACTATTAACATTCATGTTCGTTAGTATGCATTAATAAAAAGAATGTACACCAATAACAATTTTATGAAAATATTAAAATCGTAATCATAAAGATCTAGTTCGCTACTAAAATAATACAATTAAACATGCGATCCTTGTGTTATAGTATAGTATAATATAATACTAATGTATTAAATATTATTATTCTTAATAGTTAATCTGCAGAAATGACGAAACTAACTCCAGTTCAACTATATGATTCGCGCTGGGTGATTAATAAAAACAACAAGTGAGATTCTGACTCAGTGAGTGAGTTGCACTACAAGCTTCTTTAGCTCTGACAAATCTACCGCTGCTCTTCTCTTCCTCAGAGTCAGCCACAAGCAGCTGAATTCAATCTCGTTTTTAAACGCAGCGAAATACACACATTCAGCGGTTAACATAAGCACGGAGCTGCGAATTTCCTGATTCATCGAAAAATGCCAATGCGATTAGAATACGGAAAAACCTGCCTGCACTGCACGCGTATACGGCCGTGTATACATTACTCATGTATAATTGTCTGCGCTGCAAAAAAATGCATTACGGATGCATCGGCTAATAATATAATGTTCACGCAGAACGAAAGCAATATAGACTGCTTTTTAGAGTTCTGAGAATTAGCTATTGCATGGTGATATGCTGAGTGCTGTAGTCAGTAGGAAAGTGTCAGAACTTCGGGTCATGGACTTTAGTAAAACTTTGAGGAGAGCTTCGAAATACTTATAATCAAGAAAGAATATACGTGTTTCACAATCTTATATTTTATCATTCTGTAAAGAACTATTCTATGATTTATATAGATACAAGTAGTTTTACGAAAATAATGCATATTTGTTTTCAGTCAAATGTGAAAACAAATAAGTATTTCTTTAAAAAATCTTGTAACTTTCAACATTATTTAAAATTTGAACTAAACGAGTATATACTCTAAAAACAAGCTTTCTCTTGATTTATTAATTCTCCCAAAACGTCCCTCGGCAGTTGCAGTAAACTCCATATCCCGGAGGTCTGATATTTTCCTAGTCAGTCAGAAGTGTTTCTATTTACCCGGCATGCTCTTCCCTAATGGCTCATAATAAAATCGAAAGAGTACACCAGCAACGGCAGTGTTATCGGTCGCCAAGAAACACAAACGCGCATCTCCTCGCCAGTGTCAAGTACCGCTGGTGCAGCTGCGTTTTGTCAGCGCTAGCATGTCGCTATAGTCGTCTTTTTGAAAAATATATCGAGAGGGCTCTCCCGAAATACAATCGTCTATTTTCAGAGCGAGCCCATCAGGTCTCCTCCGGAAAAATAGTAATTTAGCACCTCTTTAAAAGCTTGTAACGGGCGCGCTGCAGCGCAACGTATAACCGTCGTGTCGTGCCCTATTCCGAGATTTTCTTCGCGCTTTTGCAATCGACGCGGAGGGAGTTAACTAATCGATCCTGAAGTAATTATTCACGCGGATGCGGAAATATACTCATTTTATAACATAGCTGGAAGTGTGTAATAGAGGTAATAAAGTGAGTGGCCTAATTCTTGGACACATCTTATAAAATCAGAAGAAACATTTGTAATGACCAATTTATACCAGATTTTTTTGTCCCATATCAAAGCATTCTATTTTTACTTTCTTAGCATAGAAATACAAATATAGCCCAATATTTATATAGAATAAAAATGCGATTTTTAAATTTTTGGCTTTCTTATGTTAATTTTAAATTATTTAAAAACTGTTCGTCAGTATTAAATTTAAACTTAAATCAGTGAACAGAAACTATATTGTAAAAGTGAGTAAAATGCGAAAGACTAATTAAATTTTATACGTACTCTCAATGGTAACTATTTATTGTCGAACGTTTTTGAAGGACAGCAATCTTATTGATTAAAATTGGGCTTCTAGCTCATCTTATTGGATGATTTAAAACAAATTCTATACTAATTGTTTACAAGCGATTCTACATCTATATCATGAATTTTGGGTTTACGGAGAAAATTATATTCATGCTAAAAGCTAAAATGGATTAATATCAAATTCTTATAAACTTATCTGTTCATAGCTACCGATCAATCTAATATGAAATTGCTAAGAATGATCAAAATATTCCTGCACTTTCTATAATGTATCAGCGTTTCTAATTAAATATACACTCGGCCACCTACTGTACGGAATAATACCCGAAAATAGAACGGAACACTGCACACAAAAGCCCCTCGAACAAATAAAAAAAGCATCTCGACAAAGGCTTATTTGCTTTCTCATCACGTGAATGTATTTTTTTATAGGACACTACCTCCATTATTCCATGAACACACCGAACAAAGAATATAGCGCGGAGGCATCGCAGCTTGAAAGAGCATTGACTCTTAGTGCGGCGCGCGAGTCCAAAGTGACTATTTTCTCGATGTCAAAGCCGGGCTTTTGGTTCCTGTTACTATCGGCAACTTGATTCCCCGGCGGCTTCGGCGCTGAAAGACGTAACCGTGCTCCGCGAGCTGTCAGTGTTATGTCTATGCATGCGTTTCGCCGCTCGCGGCTCACGTCCAATTTGAATATCGTTCGTTTTGGCGTACGTCAGCCCTTTTCTTTCCTCTTCTGCACATACACGAGTTCCAATCGCACGGTTTTGGTTTTTGTTAAGCTGGCTCATGTAGAATGGAATAGAGACGAATTGATGGAAATTTTTAAAGACTGCAGGTATATCCATTATATTTGTGTAACGCAAATTTTTAGGATTTAGGTCATCGATCTTTGAATGTAGAAAGAATAATGACGGAATTAAATAATTTAGGGTAGGCAGTGTAGACTTATATGGCGATCGAATACTTTACACGTATACTTTTGTATACTGAAAGTGACTATACAGATTACATTTTTAATTGGTATAATTTGTATAATTTAATTCTATCTTTAAGTGACCAATCTAACCACGTTCAAAACGGATGTCGCGAGTTTTTTTTATTATAGGATTCGTATACATTCTTGAAAAGTGGATATTTTAACAAACTATGATCGTATACATTTATATTAAAAGTTAGGAAAAATCTGAATGAGTAATAAAGTATTATAGGTTACTAAATGTATTTTACAAATTACTTACAATGAGTGAAAATTCCTAAAGTGTGCACGCGATTTTTCGTGAAGTCATGAAAATTAAAAACGTCGCCCAGTTGTCAAGTATACATCAATACAAGAATATCCCACCCCATAGTTTTTAGAAAATTCAATTTTTTATTATATATTTTTGAAATTGAATATTTTATGGATTTTTTTTTAAATTTCGGCCTCCAAGTGACCGTGCGGCCTGCGACACGCAAGGAAAATTGTTTTTTTAGCATTTACCGGTGAGATCACAAAATGGTTCTTGCATTTTCGTGTTTCTAAGTATATTTACTACATACCTGATCAAAAAAAAATTTTATTTTAGACGTAGCACGAAGTAAAAATTGCATTTGTTTATAAAACAGTTATTAAAAAATGACTTAAATAAACTATTTTTCATATTTTTTTATTTCGTATTAAAGTTTATTTATTGTGAGTTATGCCTCTATTTTTTTCAAATTTTGTCAGCTCGTAGTTTGGGCGCAAAACAAATTTAAAAAAAAAATCCATAAAATATTCAATTTTAAAAATATATAATAAACAATTGAATTTTCTAAAAACTATGCGGTGAGATATTGTTGTATTGATGTATACTTGACGACTGGGCGACGTTTTTTAATTTTCATGACTTCACGAAAAATGGCGTGCACACTTCAGGAATTCTATTAAAAATATTAGTTGCGCCCATATCAAACTGCATATAAAAATATTCCGTATTCTATTTTTAGCTGCAATTTTAGCACAATTAACCTAATGACTTCTTCAAAACATTCTAAAGTAATATTCGCCACCCACCAGAGCGCTCGCACACTTCAGCCCTTCACGCAAGAGCTACCTTAATTTTTACGACGTCGAGACATCCCCCCATTTCTTGCCCCTCCCGTCTTAATATTTTTCCAAAAATAAATCATTCATCAAGACTTTAGCTTGATGCTCGCGATGCACTCGTAAAAAAGTGCAATTCCTATTTTTAAACCCGCACACGGCGCAAAAAAAAAGAAGGTAAACAGCGGGCTTCCTCAAAATTGATATAAGAAGGGCGCATCCGGTATAATCTCGGTCCGCCAGGAACCACGACAGCGTGTCGCGCGTATAAGAACCGAAAAAAATCGAGTAGAGTCGAGCCGCAGGGTGCAGGGAATACCATATGTTGCGCCTGGCAGTGGGTATAACTTCCCTTCTCCTCCTTCGTAAACGAGGGGCCGGCGCGTCGCAGTTAAATCAGCCCCAAAAGTGCCACTAGCGACACTACGCTACACACCGAAAAATCACGGCTGCCTGCCCCCTCAAACCACAAAAATGTGTACAATTTGCCACGCGCCACGACTCCAACCTCTTTTTTTTATACACATTTTGCTTCGCGCGGCACGGCATGGCTTCTGGCGTATAAAGAAAAAAAAAGAGAGGAGCCTCTTAAAATCCGATAAATTGCGAAGGAAGCCGCAGAGTTTATAGCCCAAGAGATACCTCTTTTTAATTGAGTTATAAGGCTGCGCAAAAATTCACGACGGCACTTGCAAGAAGACGAAGAGTATAGCGTGTTTTTCTCGACTTTTTCTGTCGCCACCTCGCGTCCTCTCGTGTTTCCCGTCAGGCTATCTCGTAACGGCACTAATCCGGAAGCGTTACACGGGGGATTAGGACATAAGAAGCATAGTAGTCGGTATACGAGGATAATACGAACAATCGGAGATTTATACGGGCTTGCCTTTCTATCGCGCGAGCAGCACGATGATTTTCTCGCGACGGAGACGGATCGTAAACACGGAGAATTACTGGCGCGCCGCGTCGTCTTTGGGAAATTCTAAAATTATCATTTTACGGTGCGTGGCGCGCGATGTTCGGGCATCTTTTGAGACGCGCATATTTAAGTCGGATTAAACGAGCCGGCGACCTTGCGCCATATGTATTGAGGCTAGTCGCGCGCGTTTGTGCCTTTTGTATAATATATGCTCGTTTTGTCGGCGATTCTCATGACTTTTAATTCATGGTATATAGGCTATGGTATACGTTTTATAGTAATTACCCGACTTCTGGAATTATATGGAAAATACGTATATAATATACAAAAAGTGTATAAACGATTAGCAATGAAAATATGTAGAAAAAAAATAAATACTTGGCGAAGTATTATTATAAGATATTTACGAAAAATATATCTGTATGTACTGATCAAAATTCTTTGTTGAATTTTATTTATACAAGTGCGTAGTTTTTCTAAGCGTGTCATTGAATATTCATTATCGCTACAACTGATAATTCATGTTTTAATTAACTACAATTTCAATCAATATATGAAAATTCAGGCACATTTTTGTGAATTTTTATGCTTTGAAAAGTAAAAGTCATCAGTTACACGTCAATAAATATTGAATAATACCTTTTAATGTACAAGGTGATTAATTTTTCTAATTACATAAACTAAAAATTAATGTTTACACTATACCTCAAAATTCAATAAATTTTCAACACTGTATAAGTTTTTTTAATGCGCGAAGACCGACGCGCCCAAAGACGCGTCGTTCCTTTATAAAAGAAAAGAAACGACGTGTCGCCTTCGAGGCGACACTATATACCTTAATCCTTTAGCTTCCCGGGCTCCCACAATGCAGTCGTTTATAATGCTTTATACATTTTTCATGTCACCTGATGATCGTGCACGCGCGTGCGCACGCAGCATAGTGTCGTAGGTAGGTAGTGAACGCCTCGAATCTTAAAGACTTGCATAGGTCGCGGGTCTCTTAGGAATATACAAGCGGTAGATGCAGTCAGAAACTTACAATTAGCATAGGATTAACGGCGGACTGCCTATACCATTCGTTTCATAGGCAAATAATTCTTGAATGAGAATTTTAATTAATTTTTGAAGGAATGCGCGTTGGGTTATGATTCATAGGGGTACGATTGTGTGTAGATATTTAAGATTGTGTTGGCTGTACAGACTGTGGCAAAAGTTAGTTGTTTTACTTAAAATCGTACATAACGTATATTGTTGTCTAAATATATATTTAGTTTCTAATAGTATGAGCTATGTTAAATTCCAATTGAAATAATTATACGTTTCACATTTCTTATTATTGAAAACAACAAACTACAATTTGTAAATATATTGAGATTACAACAAATTAAATAGACTCAATTTAACTTCAATATCTGACTCATTAAACCAAATTTTTCAATTCGCCTTTGTTTGAATGACATTTGTCGAAATATTGAAATAACCATTTGCTTGATTCTTCGTATAATTGCAACCAATGATTAATTATTTTTCGGTCCGCAAGCTTTGACGCGGGAAATTTGAATTTTAAATTGACCTCGACAACCCCTCAAGTATTTTCCATCGATTATAAAACTAACTTTCGACACAGAGTGCATAGGTATCCAACGTCAGCAGAAAATTTCGGCTCAGAGACCTCTCACTTCTCCGAATGCATATAGTCCCGGTGCATAATACAAAAATAAAACCGCATTCCCGCGACAGAAACCGAGATTACGCCTCTGCATAATAAATTCGTCGATCGTCGCGGCGCGGCATCGCTGCCTTAGCTCCGTGCTCCAGCTCCAGTTCAGGTGCAGCAGGCGTATACGGCTACATCCGCAGCAGCAGGCCCTTTTCCTCCCCCTCCTACTCTCTTTTTCATCTCTGGACGGGAGAGAGGGAGCACGTGTTCAGCGGTACGGCTGCTTCCGGTGCTATGCGCGGGGCCAAAAAAAGCAAAACACAGCGTGGCGGACGCGTGCTGCTACGCGACCGACAAAGAGATATGGAGGTGGTGGGAAGGGGGGGGGGGCTTGATGGTCTGGTGAGCAGCGCCACAACTCGCCACTTTCTTAGATTTTTGCGTTCTTTGGTGTTTTTCTTTAGGGAAATTCAGTGGAAATTATAGTCGATGGAGGAGGAGCTGGGTTGTAAAGTGCGGATATTGCTTAAGATTTTAAAAGAATGTTCAGTGAAATTTCGCTGGTTTTATATATGAAAAAGAAATAGATCAACCTCTCAAGTAATAAAAATTCAAATTCTCACAAGTTTTAGTGAAAAATTGATTATTCTCTTTATGACTATCATTGAAAATGTGCTAAATGGATACATTCATCATAAACAAGTTTTTCTAACACTTTCGTGTTTATTTTATCATTTTTATTATTCTTTATTATTATTTATGTCATTATTTTTACGTTGAAAACTGTATGATATACATACATATGTGTGTATATATATATATATATATATATATATATATATATATATATATATATATATATATATATATATATATATATATATATATATATATATATATATATATATATATATATATATATATATATATATATATATATATATATATATATATATATATATATATATATATATATATATATATATATATATATATATATATATATATATATATATATATATATATATATATATATATATATATATATATATATATATATATATATATATATATATATATATATATATATATATATATATATATATATATATATATATATATATATATATATATATATATATATATATATATATATATATATATATATATATATATATATATATATATATATATATATATAAGCTTAAAGAATGTAAAATTGGGACACACTTGGATTTGCAGTGAATTAAGTAATTAGAATAAATATTTATTTTGTGAGAGTTTGATTACATTTATTTTTTATAGAATAGAGAAACAAATAAGTAGTCAAAATTTACTCAACATTTTGAAGAGTTTATTCGAATATCAGAGGACAGATTACCAAAAGCCAGTTATTTCTGCAACGAGAGATAGTAATACATTTCATATGACAAGGCATTTTTTTCAAGTAAGAGCAAATTTATGCACTTGTCGATTGTTATACATGACGTTGTATTTATACGAGCTCCGGGGCGTGAGAAGCTTGTCAAAACTGACAGTATTGCAAATAAAGGGATCAGCTGTCATGTAGTAAGGTCATATTACTATGTGACTTGCTACGTTCAAAATGTAAATTTAAGTTGTCATGGTATAAACTGCACTAAACTCAACTGAAGTGAACTTGAGAAGTCGAATTACCACCTAGAAAAGTAATTGCGCAGCATTACGAGAATTGGTAAATATTCAAGAGCTTGTAAGACTTAGAAATAGCAAGTAAGTCAAGATCCTTCTTTTTATTAATTTTTGCAGTGCTGACGTGTAAATTGAATATACGCGTACAACAATATTCTGTTTTAAAATATAGTGTTTAAACTATGCAACTGCGTAACTTCATTGATTGCCTGCAGTTTCCTAACTTTCTGATTGACTTCCTTACTTTCTGATTTATTTCTCATGTAAAAGAAACATTGTAATAATATATCACAATCTCCTCCTCAATATGTCAATATAAAACCCAATAAATAAATAAGTGAATAAAATATGTATCATGAACTATACTTTAATACGCCGTGGAAAAAACAACAGTAAGAACATTATTTTCCGTAATTTATACTTTCACTCTCTTACATTTTTAATTAATTATTTGCTCATTTACATAAATACATGACATTACTATATCAAAATTCCTTTTTTTGTTTTAAAGGAAGCAGATTGTCATATATGTATGTAAATACGGCATGTAATTATTACTTTCTTAAACCCAAGATTTCCTGTCATTACCTATGATATTCCTACACTGCTGCAATCACAATTTCTATTATGATTAATTTCCTAACAATTCTTTTTTAAATAAACACCTCGATCGCGTGACTATAAGAATACTTTTCCATGTCTCTTTGTTCTCCAGAGTCAAAACTAACATTACAGCAAGTGCATAGGTATATACATATCACAGGTAGAATCACGCAAAGAAAGAGTTGACAGCGCAGTGCGCATCTCCAGTGTCAAATCTCGCTCGCACGCGAAGCCGACTCTGACAAAGATATCGCTGAAGCCGCTCTGCAATCGGATATAATCTACACCCATCATCGGGTGGAGCTACAATTTGTCAGCGCTGCTCTCGGGTGTCCAGCTCGCTACGGACTTTTTATCAAGGGCTGGGTCAATCGCATCTCCTTACAATTATATAGATATCAACGCGCCCGCAGACGATCCGTCAATACGAAATCCGCATCTCCCCCGCCTATTTATAAACTCTTTATCGGTTGGAAAATATTAGCCCGATACGTGATATTGCGAGGCCCTCCTATACGACTTTTATCGCGAGAGGTTGGGGATTAAATAACCCAGAGCGCGAATGTTAGACTACACCATAGGCGTACGCGTGCATGTTTCTTGGAATTAAAATTCGAAACTTATGCGCTTCGATGCTGTCTTCTTGCTCGTATAGACTTATCTCGACAAATAAGTTCGTTGCTAGCACGGAGTAGTATTACAAGTCCTAGTGGAGTATTTTATCGTTTATCGTTTAATTGTATACACGTAGAAGGCCTTTGGTTATTTTCAAAGTTCAAGTGTTATTTAGGTCTGTGGCTAGTAAATAGATGACAGTATTGAAGAAACAACTTTTTAAAGGAAAATGTTAATAAAATTTGATTTTTAATGTTCTTAAATAGTATTCTAAATGATTGAGACAATAAACGTTAGATCAAAGAAAAAAAGTTATTTGCTTCATGGTTCTTCAAGACATATTTCATTATAATTCCAAAGGATATAAAAAGATTAATTCAAAATCGATTAGAATCTTATTTTGCCTGAAGAAAAATTAGCTCTCAGACCGTTAAATGACCAAAATATCAGCGATATAATTTCATAATAAATTACTGAATTACGAAGACCTCTCAAGAATTTATCATTTCAACAACTCGTCACGATCATGAGAAGCATAAATACATAATTTTGAAATATATTTCAAGCTCATTGGGATGGCCAAGTAGCACGATTTACCGAAAATAATCGTTACGCGAAGATGACGGCAAAAAGTCAATCGCACACGATCGCCTGTATTACGAGACACCATCATTAGCCCGAACACACGCGTGTTTCGTGAGCCCGAAAAACCGCGGCCTAGCTCGCAATTAAAATCGAATTTCCGTAAATCTCCCCGCGCGGGGCAATTCCCTCGAAATCCGCGCAAGAACTTTCTTTTCCAGGAAGCCGGTAATTTCAGATTGTGACGTTCTCATCGTGACGTTGGCCAACCCAACACACAATACACACACACAACACCTAGCGCAACTCCGCAATTTAACACCCCCTCGCGTGTCTAGATACTCCACGACGTTATGTAAACCGGGCCGTGCGACACTAGGCGCTAGAACCTAAAACTCACATATCGGAGAAAAATAAGACGCTGTATTTTAGATACAGCACCTGCTTTTCTTCCCGTCGGCAACGAATTACCGTGCGAACAGCCGCCGCCAAAAACAATTAATCCTCCCAGGCTTTCATGAGGCTGCGCGTGTGCCATTGTTGCAGGGGGGGCGGGAAAGTATACGCGCGAAAGTAAACTCCCGCGGTGCAGGGACTCATTGTAAGGCGCGAAAGAAAAAGAATCATAAACGAATGTATGAATTGCCGCGCGAGTATCAGGAAATACGCGGAGTTCCAGTGTGTCTATGTGTCTGTTTACGCCGCCGCTGTCACTCATGCGGTTCGTTACTACACTATGCGAGATAAGAATATAATACGGTCTATTCGATGAGGAGAGAGTAGCGCGTATGCGCTCGTAAAAGCACCCGATGGCTTCCTTTTTTCGCTTTGATAGCGCGCGAGCTCTCTTTTTATCTGGGCAGAGTCGAAGCTGTGTGCTTTTAGAACTCGCGGGCAGGAAGTTGTTTAATCTCGGGCTGATAGATGGATGTTTGCTGAAATCGTAGTGTTCTATGGTAAGATTGGAATAAAAATGAATCTAAAGAATTAAATTTGCGAGAGTGTGTAGTATGTGATCGTACTTTCTAGACTGCGAACGTTCGCCAAATTACTGAACAACGGAACGCGTGAAATTACACTGTTCTTATAATGTCTTAATTTTCTAAAGCTTACGAAGAAAATAAAAATGTTATTGCTTTATAATTTTTAAACTTGTTGTAGAATTATATTTAAATATTGAATGCATAACGTGGAATACGATGGTATAATAATAATTTTCACGAAAACAACAGTAATCAGAGACATTTTAGTCATTTAAGAAAAACACTGATCAATTTTGTTTCATTAGCTGAACTGCAACAGTGCATCAACCACTCTAATCACTGCTTTGAATATTCTATAGGTATATTCTTCACGTACATTTGTTCCCCATGAATTAGCCAATGCATGAAAAAGCGGCCCCTAACTTTCCAGTCACCGTACAAGCGCGGATAACACAGAAAAAAAGGCGCATTACGCGAAACGGTACCGCGACCTTATCTAAGCCAACATTTCCGTACTCGTGCGCCACTAAAATAAAAGAAGACTACTTTTAAGCATGTACGCCTACATGCACGCATTTTACGCGAAATGCACACAGTCCAACCTAGCATAGTCGAAGTATTTAAGCTATAGCAAGTATGCGACAAGTACAATTGCGCTACATCTGCGAATAGTGCATATGTCGCTACACTTTTAATTAGCCTGCCAATGGAAAAGCTCGCTACTTGGATTGTACATATACACACTCCCGCGCACTCGATTTTATAGCTGTTTCCAGCGGGTGAACGAACGGATTGGCCCGCGCGCTCCGCGCATATAATTGCTCGTTAATCCACGCGTGAGAAGCGAATTTTTCACGCTTTTCCACTGTGCGTAATGTTTCCCGCAGCTTTCCCCCGATAGTGCATACGACGTGGGTATATTTCTGATTTTTTTCTAGGTTTTTTGTACGCATTTCAACGTGTTAGTCTGTTCATTATAATGTTCCAGAGTATAAGAATGTTATTAGTGTTTAACATGGCAAATGGTTAGATGTTTTCGTTACTAATCCTTTAGGCGCCAGTACAGGCTGATTCTAGGATAGATTGGCTTTTACCGTTTTATGTGTGATCTTGAATCAACCGCTAAACTGATTTTAATTATCTAGAGCTTATTTTGCTGATAAATTCTTCTATTAATCAAATGTTTCATGCCTTATGCGGCACGAGTGTTTGAAGCTCGCGCAAAATGTTACTTAATCAGTATAATGATTTTAAAAATGTTTAAATTGTATGTAGAAAAAAATTAATTAGTTGCCCATGGAGAAAAGCAATGTGTAACGTCGATATTCTGTAAATTCTCCTGTTATAACAATAATATTTATTTTCAATGGATAATACTTTAAAAGAGACCAAACATCATAAAACGTCTTTCTAAACTTTTCATATTTTTCCTTCAAGAGCATTCTTACTATTCGTAGCATAATATACAAGCGTTTTTTCGACTGTCAGTCAAAGGGTTAATATTACTTTTGGAACCCAACTGTCTAAGGCATTTTTCAAGCCATACGGCGGCCTGTATCATCAAGTCACAACAAGGAAAACTTCTCCGAATCTCGTTTTCCCTCGTACATCGCACGTGTTTACACGGATACACACACCCCCCAAGCCTCGTGAAATTTGTTTGCGGAGGACCACACGCAGAATCCCCCACGAGGAAGCTGCCTATACCGCCCCGGTTGAATATCGACACCCGTTTCCGGCGTACATATCTCGACGATGCTCCAGCTCTATACGCACGCAGAGAGCTGCGGGCACGTGGCAGCAGCGTCTTCCTCTTTCTCCCGTGCATGCAGCGAGCGCAAGAGCCAACCTAATACGTATACGGACAATGCGCGTCTTCCTGCTATCGTGGGCGTACTTGTGCTTGCATGGCGGTACTAGCGCTCTGGCAGGCAGGCTTTTAATGCGCGCGAATTTAGCCGAGCCTCGATTGCCGAGAATGATTCGGCTTTTACGCGCGCTTTTACCGAGAATTCTGGGTCTTTTCAGAGGGTCTGAATGGCCTGCTCGTGTTCGTAATTACTCGGCAGTTTTCTTGATTCGCGAATCTTTGCTTGTCAGACGACGGAGGGAAGACGTGCAGCAATTGAGAATTTGAATTTGCCGCCTTCAGTTTATGGGAAAGAAGTGAATAATTATATATATATATATATATTTAGGTGGAGACCGAATGCACCAAGTGAACATTTTATAGTTCGACAAAGTTTCAAGCACATATTTCAACAGCATATTTAAAAATATTCGGTAAGAGATCTAGGCGTCGTCCCGTGAGATTTCGTTACGAAAATTTTTAACGAAATCTCATCAGTCGACGCCTAGCTCGTTGTCCTAAATATATTTTTTAGAAAAAAAGGTGCTGTTGAAATATCTACTTAAAACTTTATAGAATCGTTAATTATTCTTATATCGAGGACAAGTAAATTTAGGTTTTGTTCAAATGCATATAAGAATTTTTTTAACCACACTTGATTTTTCATTATTATTATAACATTCAAGTATCATTGAATTTTTTATAAACTATTATGACGTTAATAATATCAACAAAATAAAACGGTATTATTCGCCATTTTTCTAGTGGAGTTAAGTATTTATACACCAGAGATCGGTAAGGCTATTCAATATAAAATCGGCTAATTTAAACATAATATAAAATGCCAAGCAACCTCCATTCCTTTCAAATTATCATTATTACAGGCAGTCTCAAACTTAAATACGTTTGCATCTCTCAATTTTTCAAAGTTTCTAATCAAGACCTTCATAATTATCCTGATAAGCAGCCACTTCCACTAACCACTTCGTCAACCTTCGCTCTGCAACTCTCTCTCACTCTCTCTCCGGACCTCTCGTCCAAAATTCAGCACTGCACACATGTGAGTGATGTGAGTGATGTGTGTGCTCCTCCACTCAGCAGGCAGCAGCCCTCTCCGGCAAAACAAAATGCAGAACCAAGAGACAGACGCTCGTACGAGGCACAGCCTTGGAGGGGAGTCTCTTAAAACTCTCTACTTCTGCCTTCAGCATGAAGCCTTCGGTCAATCTTCTGCGTGCCCTTCTTATTCGGCGCGCGCGACAATCGATCCTCCTCATCCTGTGTTGTGTTTTAATGGCGCGTAGGAGGCTCTCCTTCCTTTTTCTTATATGTGGCGCGTGCCTCCTTCTGGGCCCCGAGAGGAAACGACAGCTGCGGAGCAACGAGTGCGTACTATATAAGTACACTTCTTTTGACGCGTAACACGATACTCGAGGCAGAGGAAAATTTACTTGTCTTTAGCGAGGGCGGAGAAACGTTATTCGGGCCCTGCGGTGCGGCTTTCTGTTATGTATATGCAGTTTTTATGAGTAGTGGATATGTATGGCCTTCGTATTAATAGGTGAGCTTACTGCTTAGCGTATCAACTGTTCGCTCAAAGAACGATCCAAATCGATTTTTGCTGTAGTTTGACATTTGGTCAGCAGTACGTGAATCTGCAAAGTTCTGCAAGTTTTCAGTTGTTGATCATTTTTGGAAACTTAGAATATAAAATTGGGTCTTTCATTCACACTCTTGTAAAGCACCCAACTCGTCGCATCATATGATTATATTCATTGATTTATTATATTATAGATAGATATTGATAAAAGTTATTACATTACATTAAATCTGGAAAATTGTTGCGTATGTCAGTTTTAGAAGCTTGCTTCTTTAAATATTGAATTTTGTATGATTAATCATTGATTTATTATAATTATATTTAGATGAATAGTTGAAAATTATTTTGTATGTATTAGATTTAGACGTTTTTTTCTTTAATATATCAAATTTCATATGATTATCCATTGATTTATTATACTTATCTAGATTGATGAAAATGTTTCGTTCACATAATTAGATATTCGACCGGTGATCGGCATTCACTTTCTAAATTTAAATGAAATTTCTTACGATATTTACATAATTTTCATGGGGCGTATCGTTATCAGTCTTTTTCATTCGACGACATTTTATCCAGAATACCAATTAGAAACCAATGGTCTCATTCTCCGAGCTAATTAAGAGCCAAAGATTAAAGCGAAGTGAGATGTCTCCGAGCGCGCGCGAGGCTCACAAGCTCGAGGCGGATCCTTAACTATAATATGACAGAGATAATTTTCTTATTTTCTACGCATCCGTTTCTCTCTCTTCTAAATGCTTCTACAGCGCGGCTACAAAGGCTACCAAGGCACAAAATATTCGTCCTAGTCCGAGGGCCGAATTATCTAATGAGACAGCGTAATTATGCTGTCTTGTGATGTAACTCTAGCTTGAATTAGATTCGATTGCTGTAATTGGCATTGAAAGAAAGAAAGCCTTTAAAGGAATCGCTGCAATGTTTATATTGTGAAACCTGAATAATTTAATTTGTAACGTAAAAATAGATTTTTTCAATAACTATAGAGATACTAAGAAAAATTAGTATAATAAAATATAAATTACAATTTATAAATAAGTCAAAAATTAAAAGTTAAAAATGAGAATCTGCACAACTTACGTGGAACTTACTTGCTTTAAAACATTTTCACTATAAGATTATTAAATAACAAATGTTTATTATTTTCTGAAAAAATCTGATAATAACAAATAAATGTTGTTATACCAGCGTATTTCTAATTGGTATTATCTCAATGTATAAAGCAGCTTCATCAACGGACAAAGAAACAGAAAATATTCGCCCTAGTATATTATAAAAGGCAAATTATCAAATGAACCAGCATAATTAGCTTGTTTTCTCATTTAAATTCACATTGAATTACATTTGATTACAATAATTAGCGTTGAAAGAAACCAAGAAAGAAAGAAATAAACCAATAAAACAATCACCGCAAGATTGGGCATCATGTAACCCTCCAAGAATCCCCCTAAAAAACCCTCGTGCGCGTGAAAAGACATCGACTCTCCTATATATCGGCCTAGTCAAACTTTGGAGACGATCCAGATAGCTTCAAGCGCGAGCGAGTACGTGGAATCCGGTCCCTGACATTGGAGGGGAAGAAATCCTAAGCACACTATGCACACAAGACTATACACATCAGACGATCTCGTTGGCGCCAACGTGGGGGACTATATACAAGAATACCATGAAGGTAATAACAAACGCTTTGATAGCGCGCGGCCGCGTTTGGACGATTCCTAATTGGGCCTTCCTCTCTGTCGTTCCGTCGGCTTGATTGTTTCAAACGAGAGCACGGTACAAGAGTCCCCCCGTATGTAGTCGAGAGCGCGCACGCGTGTTTTAATAGAGGCCCTATTACAACGAGAAAGAGAGAGAGAGAGAGAGAGAGAGAGAGAGAGAGAGAGTCCGGCACTATACAGAAAACACTCGCATCCGGCTTTGCGACGGTATGCTGCGCAAGCCGAGGAGCGGAGGATCCGACCTCGAACGAAGCGTCGGCCGGTATACGAGATGGAGGGAAAGAGAGTTTTTTAGTTTGGATTTCTTGTTGTTTCGCTTTATGGCGATGCTGCTTTGAACGCAAAATTATGACGAGTAGGGTGATTACCGATTTATGCCTTGGTGAGAGAAATTTATAAAAGATTGTACTTTTTCCGTTTGTATACTTAGAAATATACTAGTTTTTCTATAAAAATTGTTGCATGCATGGTCAAATTTAACATTTATTTATTTATTTTTGCTATATTACACTAGGAAAATGGCAATATTTGCTATGAATATAGTAATTCTTGCTTCACAATTTTTTTCAGTGCATGTACAGATCATTTGTGAAGCAATTCTAGATCAGAAGCTGGCTAAATTACTTTGATATCAAACGGGTTCAGTTTTCTAACAGCGGATACCAAAAAATGAATAATAGTGTTTAAATAACGTTTTTACACGATTACTTCGTATCAAAGATTATTATTTATTTTAGTGCAAACATTCGAACGCTCTGACTCACCATGGATTTCTATTATTAATTACACCCATCACAGTACCAATAACAATATTATACCCTCAATGCTCTAATTTAAGCTTCACCAGCCAATAAAAGTAAGCATCAAAAGGGGGGACTCATTGCAGCATAATATCATCTCGAGCAATTAGTAACGCATTACGGAGAAATTCCTGCTATCAGCATCACGTCGATGCATGCGTGCGCAATCGAGGAAGATGAATCTCTCCACTGTTATGTTATGCACCGCGATAAATCTCAATCAGAGCCTGCGCTGAAATTCTTCTTTTTTTTCTCTCTTCCCAGTCGGTAAAGTACAAAACATCGGGGAATACAAGGAAGAATTACGTGCACTCCGCGCGAGTTGACACCGTTTTACACCTGACTGCGGCCTGGGCGAGTGACCGGGCCGTTGCCGTTGTCGTCGGGCGCGATAAGACGGCGCGACAAGGGCGCCTTATCTGCTGCCTCGAGGTGCAGTAAAGAGTCTTCATGAATAATGCAGGCGTGGAGACGCACGTTTCCAGCGCGAGCGCCGCCGTTAGCTGGCTGCTCGAATTCTCTGCTTTGACGTAAGCGCTGAGAATAATGGAGGGGAAATAGTGGATTGCCTAGCGCGAAATAGGTGCGAGTAAAGATTTCGAAGTATCTGATAGTTTATACTGAGAAAAATTGGGCGATGTGTACCTGATACAACGTATTATTTACGTTTTTCTTTAACTAAACATTGAAAGTTAAAAATTAAAAGTTAAACATGATATAATAATAGGTTTGGTCAAAACCCTGGAGACCCTAAATAAATTGCGTTTAATTAGATCTATTTCGTAAATTATCTCCAATCGGGTTTTTCTCATTGAGCAAGTTCTCATTCCTAGAATTCTAATTTCTAGCTAATATTGAGATTCCACGATAAATACGCCAATTATTCACACGAGCTCATTACCGACACCAAAAGCGTCAAACAAAATTCCCTACGCGTGAAAAATACGTTTTTCAGAAGAAATGCGGTTAGCTACCGAAAAGAAAAATCATCGACGCCTGTTTCTGACGTGTCACACTCGTCACACAGGCACGCGCGCAACTCAAAACGTCCATGAATATGCAAATACGCCGGATCTTTCCTAGAATCCCGATTGATTCACAAGTGTATTAGCGGTTAAATTCGCGTGACAACTATTGCGGAATTTATCCACACACACATAGCTAAGAAAGATACTCGAAACTGCTCTAATCCCGCTTCTAATCTCGCTCCATCGGGCTATTGATTTATCGATTCGAAAATAGCTGTGTCGCGTGGGATGCAAAATTATAAAAAGTACGCAATGCACACGCGTGCGCGCGCAACAATAAATAGCAGGTACGTCGCAGGTGCACGGGAATCTTACATTTAAATCTCGTGGAATATCCGAGAGTTCGTGGCAAGCAAAGGCCATGGAGAAAAATCGAGGGGGTCGACCCTTGGAAGTTCCAAGCGCGCGACGTCTATTTTCAGCGGTTTCCCGTAAAACTCGTGGAGAATTGTATATGGCGCGGCCTATCGTAATCCATAGACGTAAAGCTCGCGCGCAGGAATCCATAAGCAGTCGACGTTTCCCGAAATCGACGTCGGAAATAGTTGTGCGCTGTTAAAAGCTTAATATTGCCGAATCGTTAATTCTTATAGGAAAGAAATCACGCGATATTGTGGTACTCTACAGTTTGCTGGAAAATCCATTTGAAAATTTATAAACCATTTTTGAAATTTTTATGAAAAATATCATGTGATATGTGACGTCAACTCGTAACGTAACATATCACATAATATTCTACAGAATTTTTAAACGTGATTTATAAGTACTGACATGTCACGTGATTTTGTACTACTGTAGGATCCATCACTTTTATTATTCATTTTTTATACTTATCTTCAAATACTACAAGACTGTATGTCGTTATACAATTTAACGGGTATATCGCAGCCTAATGAGTTCATAAACACATTCGCTTCTTTTAAACGGCGCGTGCGCGCGCGCGCGGACCGCTCGTACTTGAAACCTAAATACCTCGAGTCGCGCGCTCTTTGGAGTGTTATAAATTACTACCTTACATCTCGCCGCGCGTGCTTTCTGCAGTTATGCATGCGCACGCCGCGCCGCGGTCATTTGCACTGTTCGACCGGAGATTACTTTCTCTCTCTGTTTCTTTTTTTTCGCTTTTTATTTCAGAATGAATGCCACCACTGTGCGTTCGTCGTATAAACCTAAGCTGTTGCTCGCATTACGGCTTCATTTTGCGTGGAAATGGACATTAATGTTGGTTGTGGCTGCTGCGGTTTATTATTAATGTTATTGCACTTCTATATGCAAATTAAATTGAATGTTTTATTATACCCTTTTAGAAATCAAATTGTTTATAAAATGCCTTTTAAAACGTAATCGTTTTATCTATTTAAAGGTTAACAGTAAACGAGCTACTAAATAGTTTTTCTTATTTTCAGAACCTTATATTGAAAAAGATTTATTTCATTAAAGCTATCATATGATTCTTTATATAAATATCCAATAACCCAATAACCCAATAACCCGAAATCGAGTTATTAATATTAGACCAAACACATGATTTGCCATTTAATTAATAATGTGATCATTTCATTATATTATTTATCCTAACATTATTTCGAATAGTATCAGGTGATTCATCATGTGATTAATCATGTGCTCACGACTTGAATGTTCACACAGACTCTAAAGAAACAGGTACATATGCGTCAATTTTGTCTTTCCACCGACTGACGCTCGGACAGTAGGCTAATTTAATTATCAAATCTGCATAAATCAAGAACAGTCATAATAACGAGGCTTTCTCCATATACGCGCGTATACACATTCACTCTCTATATTCCGCTTCCGGTTAATCGTATTCTGGACGTGCCTACGCTTATACGCACGCGCATACGCGCACGTTTCGCGGGTACGCGTTTCATTTCCGGTCGTTATTCGCAGTCCTATAATGTATTTCTGACCGCTCGCTGTTCGGTGCTCGCCGATCCGATATATGTACCGATCGGATGTAACGACTTTTATATACATCCTACTACAATGCTCCCATACCCTTATTTTTGAGTTTGATTTATGTCGTCCATTTATAAAACGGTAGCCGTGGCGTTATGAAGTTACGTTCGCAGCGGGGATAGAAAAAGCGAGGAGTCTCGTAACTGAAAGGGCTTAATTTAGCATCCAGCTTCGTATTCGCTCTGAGATCGTTTTGTCCCCCTGCGCGATAAGCGCAGCTTGGCATTTTAAGCTTCCGAAGGATTCAGATTCAGATTCACATTCGGATTCTTTTGTGATGCGCGCGCGCGCGTGTGTGTGTGTGTGTGTGTGGGTATGTATCCTTCACTGTATACCTCGTACCGATCTTTTCTCACGAGTCGCAGTCGCCGCTGAAGTTTGCATAAGTTTAACAGCGCGCGAGCAGACATTGTTATCATGTGCTATGTGTGTACTTTGATACTGCAGCGACGACTTATCCTCGGCGCTATAGTGCTGTGTGCAATGAAAGAACACAGATTTCTTTTTCTCTTCTAGGAGGGTAAAACAACGCCGAGATATTGATAAGAAGGAGTCTTGTTTGCCAACAAAACAAATGAAACAAATAAAAATAATTGTTTTACAAGAGTGATTACATTTTTTTTTCATTGGAAATTATTGAAATTGACTTCAGTGATGTATGAGAGATAAATTGGGAATTTGCAGCTGCCATAATTCGGCCGGTTAATCTAAAACAAAAATTCAAAATTAAGTAGAACAAGCCAGATTATGGTAGTCACGAATTCCTAATGGATGTCTTCAAAATACTCCACAAATTGGCATAAAGAAAAAATCTTTTGATACTGTAGAAAAATTTTTAAAACTTGGGCTTCTTGGAAATTTACTGATAAAGTTCATCTTATTAACGATATGTTTGTGGCTGCTATCTTTGAATGCAATCGATTGAATCGGATATAAAAACTTGATGATCGCGAGCGACTGGCATAATCATGAATGAACGTAGTGTTATTTCATAAATACGAGCGCATAAATATCACAACATATAAGCTATTGCTTAACCGAGAAGAAAGATTCATTTCACTGGATTTAAGATAGACCGAAGAGCAACAATGCGTTATCTCATCGGCAAAATTTTTTACGCGCACAGTACAACCGATTGAAGATCGATGAACGTTATTCGTTTTATAGTTTCCGCTGATAGTGACTCGCCGAAATGCACTGAGATATGCAAATCAGGCTACAGCCGTAAAACAGGAATTAACAGCTGCCGATATGGAGCTTTTAGCTAAAATACTAACATAGTGAATTAAACCGTTTAGTTACGATTTTTCAATTCGCAGAATTTATTATGAAGCTTCGTGTATGTCGAAAGAACGTCTTATTTTGGTTGTTTCGGGTAAGTATGACATTTTGAGCTTTAAAGTTAGATAATAGTTATATAGGTTTAACCATGGTATAATAAACCAGATAATATATTCATATGAAGATATAAACAATAGAGACTCACAATTCCCGATTTTAAAGTTTTTTAACTGTACACAGACGCAAAGAAATCTAAACATTTTTTCAGTTCAAATAAGCTATTCAACAAAAGTTTTAATAGTACAATATTATACTAGATTATAGACAAACATAATGATTAAAAACTGCACAATTAAATTTAAAATATAGGTTTGGTGGATAAAAAAACTAATCCCCTTTTATAAAGCAACTATTCACCGAAGTAAAATGTAAATAAAAATCACAAACTGAAAGTAATAAAAAGCAAAGATGTGTCAATTATCTCATCCAACAACCGATTGCTGGAACTACGTCAGCCGCGCTCGCGTGTCATTCGATGAAAAATCACTCTACACTGTATCTGCAGCAAACTCGCGAAAGAAAATACGAAGACAAACTAAAAGAAAAAGAATAAAGTGGAGCCATGCAGAGGCTGAACCAGAGATGATTATTGTCTTCGGCGCGTGCGCACTTACGCACACGCGTATATATATAGATAAGACGAGATGCTCCGTCGTTGCTTTTTGCCCGCTCCACCGTTAATAACTCGCGAATAACAGGTTTCTCCGCAAGCGCCCCGAGGGCGCACATTGCTCCATAGAAAACGAAACGAGCGCCGGAGGAGATCGGAAAAACTCGCCGCCAACTCGGTCAGGGGTTGCTGTTATTAACCTTGATTCGAGTCTGGGTGTTCTTATGCAAGTTTTTCTTGTATTGATATTAGTGATTTTTGTATAGCGAATAGCCTAGTTTTCACTCGTTTCGTTAGCGTTTATTTATTTATTTAACGTTTCTGGGAAATCCATAGTAGGTATAGAGAAAGTGTAAACAGGGTGCTGTTTACTGCAGAAGCTTTAGTACTAAAAACTATTGTTATTAAGAAATTATTTTAAATCTTGTTCAAACAGTTTAAAAACGTTTGTTTCATTAAAATTAATAGCACAATTTAAAAAATTAAGGGTCATATTGTTATTGAAAATTATAAAAAATTGCCTTAAAATTATATTTTCTCTTACTATATAAGTACATATTATCTATTTTTTAATAATAATTTAGGAATTCGTGTTATAAATTAGCCATTAAAATTTGTACTTCTGTATTGGAATACAATTTAAAGAAGAAACTCGTTAAATTTTCTTTGTAAAACGAGAACGATCGTTATTCCACATCGATATAATTGCAACAGATCGATAACTTTCGAGAACGCATTTCGCAGCGCAGCTAACTTAATATCCGCCATTTTTCTCCTTCTTACCCTGGTATCTTACGCTTTTTGCCTCGCGAAATAATTCCCTCTCAGCGAGAAAGGTTGAAAAGGAAAACGGTACATACGCGCGAAACGTCAGGTGTAACGATCGCGAAAAACCGGATAGAATGCGAGCGCACAGTACGCGGCCGTGAAAAGAAAGTGACAAGTCGAACAAATTCGAACCTTTACTTACATCTACAGTTAACCGTGAATTAATACATCTTTTTGCGCGCGATTCAAACTGACAGTGTTATGAGATTGAATCGAAGAGCCCGATTTGTAACGCGTCGTGATAGAGCAGTAAAAAAAACAAACCGCCCACGTGTCGCGCGCTGCCGTAAGAATCTCGCGCTCTCCCGTGAATCAATTGACTGTCGATTTATCCATACACGGAGTTACGTGAACTTGTGTCATCGCTTCTTCCGACGAAAGTGCGTCGGCTGGAGGCATCGACGTGTAATACGTTAATGCTGTGCGGCGTGGGTCGACTGAATTGCATTCCGGGAATCATTTATCCTTGGATTGTCGCGCGCGCGCTCTTGCTAGCTCTGACGAAAGACCGTCGCGCCTAACTTATTTCAGATTGAAGATTTGCCATTAATTTATCATTTGCTAGGTTCGAGTACGTACTTCATTAAGTCATTATAGGCTACCGCTAAGTTAGGAATAATAAAGTATTCATAGATAGTTCATTAATGGCGTAATAATATTATAATAATGACAAAAATTAATAAATTATAAAATTTTATTTCTTGCACTTTTCTTAATCGATAACAGATTGAGTGCGGCTAATGTATAAGCCGATTTTCGCAATATTCTCCAAAATTATTTGTAATTTCGTACATTTAATAAGAACTTGATATTTCTGCATCATTTATTAAGATTGTATAGAATCATTAAATGGGTTATATAAACTGTTTCATTGAATCTCTTAATGTATACATTTCTTACCGATTTGTTAAGAAAACCAGTTAAATCTATTAAAAATGTGATAGTTTTATAAGCTTTACAATCATGTCCGCTAAAAAATGATTCAGCTTCACTAAAAGTGTGTTTATTAAAAGTCTTTTACAAAAAATCGGTAAGATAATTATGATAAGTAAAAGTAGATTCTATATTATATTATTTTTTACCGTAGAATTTATCTAAAATGGCATATAAATGATTTTTCATCACATTTTTTTTAAATTTTGGACATTACACAATGAATTAGAAGGTACAAGAGGCCCATAATAACTTTGTTAACGATAACAAATGGTAAATGCTGAATTTACTTAGATTAAATAAAGACTCAATCGTTGACAATGTACAGCAAGCTTCGCTAAATCTAAAGTAAGAAAACAAGCCCGCTAAAGACTACAATCCTCGCTCGCAACCTTTAAAAGGAAAAAGCCCTACACTCCTCGTTTAAGCGAGATCGACCAAGTCCGCCTTCAAACTGCACTCGTGGCGTACTCCTCTCTCCCTTCCACGATTATACCATCGGTATTAAATTGCAGATTCCGCGAGCGTATAAGGCAACGCGCGGCAGCGGCAACAGCAGCGAATCGCCGGCGGATTACGTTATATACTGCACAAGCCCCGCTCTCGATAGAACCAGAAAACGAAGAAGAAGAAGAAGAATAATGAAGGCACGAGGCGCGAATCTCACGAGAGCAATAGAGAGAGAGAGAGAGAGAGAGAGAGAGAGAGAGAGAGAGAGAGAGAGAGAGAGAGAGAGAGAGAGAAGCTTCCAGTTCCGCCGCGCGCGGTATTGAGTAAGAACGGGGCAACAGGCGCCTGACCGAAAGTGCCCTCGAAATTCCTCGATGCGCCTTTGTGCTCTCAACTTCAGCTCCAGCTCCTGGCCCTTCCTTCTTCTTCTTCTTCTTCTTCTTCTCCGCTTCTTTCGAACTCTTTTTTTTCTTGCTTGGAACATCTGGGCGCTCGCCTCGTCGTGCATCCCCGAGCAGCGAGCCTCGGTTGCTTTTCTTCTCTTCTTTCTTTTGCAATTGCGGTGAGACGCGGTAGACGCAGATGGCCGCAAACTGCGAGCCACGCAGACTCGTATGTATGTGTATCATGCGTATGTGTGTTGTGGAGTTCGTGTATTATGACGAAACAATGACGCATGCGTGCGCGTACCGCGGAGTGCGGCGAGTCCGAATATAATGAGTAATGACAGTGCGATCGAGGAGTCGAGAGGATAATGCACAGGACACGTGTGAGAGAGATGTCTGCACGAGGACGGGAGTACGTCTGTTGTGGGAGCTGATGTTGATGGAGGATTCTTGTGCATGCATTTTTTTATCGTTTGGTGAATGTGAGAGTTAAGGATGTGGGATACCTCGAAAGTCCGAGTTTTGGAATTTAATTTCTGGGATTTTAAATAGTGTGTTAATTTCGCTTAGCGCTATAAAAATAAATCTAAACGAAATGCGTATTTTATGATGAAATTTTTTGCATCCATTTATATTAAAACAAGAGAATTCGTCAAATAATATTTTTTTACCTGTAACAGGTTTTTCCAAATTGAGAAAATAAAATCTATTTGACAGAATTATTTATGAAACTGTAATTATATTTATCAATCATAAAAATACCGTCGTAGTTGTAACAAAAGTTTCGTTCTGGAATGTTGATTAGTCCGAGGCAAGAAAATTATCAGCTCAAGCCATCCTATAACATTTTAACCGTTTCTACCGCAAACCTCTCGTACCCAACACCCTTGCAACCACCTACAAATGCGACTCGCCACTCGTCCGATCTGATATACTCAGCACTCCCTATTATACCAACACCTCTGAAATCGCTCTGGCAATATCTCGCAGTCCACGTGGCAGTCAACAAAGGGCCCCGTATATACCACCAATAAAAACTCGAATCGCAGGAAACGGACCCCGCGCGCGCAACACTACAAATATATATAATAAGTACAAGTCTTATATATACGCGCGCGGCTCGATTGCACAATAGCAGCGATCGAGCGGCGGATAATTGCTCGCGCGCGTCGGAATATATATCGGCCGACTTCCGTACGTCCTGACCCGTTAACTCGGCCGGCGCATGACTAACTTACTCGTGTGTGTATACCTATACCTTTCGCACAATGTGTACGAGCAGAACTGGGCCCACGTGCGCGAATGCGCTTTCACCATGGAGTGTATAGGAACGAAGTCATGCGTCGGGAATTTTCGGCTGGTCATTTTGCGGGAGCTGCTACACCGGGTAGAGCGTCATTGGTAGCGGATTTCTACATGTATGGACGATTTGTCAGATTCCGAGATCCGAAGGTGAAGCGTGTTACATAATTTGTGTGAAAATATAGAATGCTGCTTTTGTATGGTTCTGATTAATAAAATGAAATCGATTAGGGAGATAACATGTCTGATATGCCACTTTGGTAGCGTAACTATATACGATTCGCTATAATATGAGTAACTTTATACGACGCGGTTTGAATGCAATAGTTTGACTATTAAAATGAAGTTAAAACATAAAAGTTTTAGAATACAGAAACATAAAATATATGAAATGTATCACTTCCGTGGTATATTATGCATAATTTTATACGACTGTGATTGAATGTATTAGTTTGACAAGATAATCGTTTTGCAATTTAAAGAACTTTAGCAGATCAATAGTTTTCTATTTAAAAGGTTTTCTTATATAATTTAAAATTTTTTTAAACATTATTTAAACTTTATTCTCCGATTTAATGGATGAAATGGATACTTGGGTGGCACTATACGTTCCAATCAAAAAATACAATTAGCACAATCATAAAATACTACTTGACTGTCAAAGAAGTTTAAAGTTTACACAGTATCTAAGAGGAAAGAACTCCAACAGCCTTAAAAATACAAATAGTATATTTTAATACTTCCTTACACTTCAAAATCACAATTTCATGCAAATCGCCCACACGACGCTCCTCGCCATATAAAACGAAACTCGAAAATTACGATTCGTACAATTTTTATCTCCAAAAGCGCTACTATAAAATATCCGCTGCAGCTGCGCGTCAGATTACGTTTTCGGCGGCGGGCGCTTCAAAGCGATCCTCGCTGCCGCGCGGCGAGATCTCGACACCCTTCCCTAGCATAAAAATGTCAATTTACACGGCTATTTAGTCGCGCGCGGACCTTGGTCCACTCTCTATATTGATGTCAATTACCAGCTAGTCTGCTCTAATTTGCTTCATTAGACATATCTAGAGTCTCTGTCTCTCTCTCCCGCTGGGTTTTTCGACCTTTATTGTTTTCGCCGTATTTTTAGAGCTCGCGTGCGCAAGCTCTTCAAGCACCGAGATAGTCAAGGGAGGCGAGGTGCCGACGCGAAGTTACGGATGCTGCGGAGAGTGAGAAACGTAATCTCTTGTAAAAATTGGACAGAGATATGACAGTTTTGGAATAATCGGTAAAAAGTACTCGTCAGTCGTTTCATCTTACCTCGGAATAGGCTATATTTTTCTATCAACGGTCAATTTCAAATCTGTTGAGGCAGTAGTTCCTGCATGCAGGTATATATTGTACAGGTGATTTGGGTAACTAGGTATTGATTTTTAGATCCTCAAGTAAATAATAATATGCAAGGAAATAAATGCATGAAAAATTCATTTGTAGATTTAAATTGTCGCATAAAATTAGTATTTGTGAACGATTTAAATTATTTAATGTTGTTTAAATTTTTCATTTACTCGTTTTTAAGTTACTTTTTATAGATTTGAGGTCAAAAAACTTCTCAAGGAATTATGAGAAAAAAAATCTTCAAGAAATTATGAGTTATAATTCTTAAAGTGAATTTGGATCGTTCAGATGATCATTAAGATATATGGTAAAACGGTAATCTGACGAAAACTCCTATTTTCAAAGTAAATTATCTTTAATCAATGATTCAATCTGAAATCCAGTAGAGTCAAGCATGTATTTATATTTTTTATTTCACATAATTCCCTCGATTTCCACCTTCCTGCAAGAACCACCTCCTAATTCATCCGATCCTCCACACCTCCAATAACGATGATCGATGATTGTCCGTATCACACGATTTAGCAATAGCCAGCACATCCGAAATGAATTATCATTAAAATTTTCCCTCCCTCTTATTCTCTCTCTCTCTCTCTCTCTCTCTCAGCTACAGGATGTATGTAAAGTGCGCGCGAATAATTGAAAAGGCCTATTAGGAAATACCACAGTTTCATCCTACGGTATGTAATCGGCCGGTCGACAAATCCGGCCCGCGCGATGACGATCAGCTGCTCGTATAGCAGCGACGGAAATTGCGTATTATGCAATAGGCCGGGTAATCGCCTTGCCGTATTATACGCACACGTAGCGCTGCGGAGTTCGCACTTGGGGGTCCTATATACGTCTATCTCGCTGGTGCGATGAATTGCCGGGAGCTTCGGGAGCTCGCACCTGGATGACGCAAGCGAATCGCGAGCGTCCTTTGCGACGTGAAGCACGATCTCCGGCTTGACCTTGCTTGGAAAAGTGTTGCAGCAACGATGCCGGACTCATCTTCGTTGCTTACATTTCTGCGCTAAATTTATGGATCTTTGGATTATTCGTGCTTGTGCTTCTATCGCTCGTTTCCTTGTTTCTATAAGTTTTATGGAAATGGTTGGAATTAATGTTTTAATTTTTTTAGAAAATAAAAGCTTATATGACGTCCTAATCAATGTCATTAGTTTGAATATGACAACGAACAAATATTCATTTGTACTCAATTATTGATTCTTGATGTTATGTTGTAAATAAAGTATACATGAGACCTTCTTTTGGATACATATTTAAAGTTTACATATTGTTCATAAATCAATACTATATAAATCTTAATTAATTTGTGGAATTTTTGAGTACGCTATCAAGTAAGTTCATATTGACAGTACTCAGATTAACTTGTGATTGTACGATAAATGCATTTTTCGGGACTTCCGATGATAAACGTTTATTTAAGATAAGATAAATACACAAATAAGTGTATAGATTGAAGAAAAAACATTTTAGATTTTATTTTACAAAAAAATAACCCGTTCATTGAATCTTTGAAAAGATTATCTGTAATTTAATATTGCACAAAAGCCTAAAATTGCAAAATACCGTCTATTTATGAATCAAATCAGTGTCTAAAGTATGTAAAAATTTTACAGATAACTGAATTCAGACTCTATATCCAGTGTTGTACTTATAAATTCATGATTGATCGCATAATGTATGCACTTACTAAAATTGCAATTTGTTATTATATTATCTAAAAGTTCTCGTTTTGACTAGTGTCGATACATTAATACCGATAAAACTTCATCTTAAATAAGATTTGCGCACACCACAAAATACAAGCATCTCATATGCAAAAGAATCACAGATTTGTTTAACATTTCATTTATACGTAGTCACCTCCATCACAAAGACTCCCTGAATGCTCATAAAACGCTTTCAAAAAAAGCATCGTGCAAGAACACATATAAAAACACGTAAACTCCCTGACGCGAATACAAAATGATTCATCCGAGTTGGGGACGTCACGCGCGCACTTACTTATCGCAAAAACCAGCGAGAAGCTCGCATCGCGCATAACTACCGAGCAACTCCGCCCGACGGCGCCTCCGGTATCTCGCCTTGGTGTTTTCCCAGTAGTGACAAGCCTGGAGAATGCCGATAAAAGATGTCAGGAGAATAGATAAGCTGCTGTCGCCGCTGCACTCGCGGACAACAATGCCTTCGACATTTTTTCATGTACGCTCGTTTTATTCTGATTTATTATATCGTTGAAGTTATCAGTCGTGGAGACATCAACAATTTGTTTTCTAAAGCAGAAAATTGATGACAGAGAAATTCGTGGCGACAGGGATTGGAAGTTTTTCAACGAATCGAGAGCTATAATCTAATCTATTTTGAGATATCTCATGCGCGGCGTTTGCTCAAGTATAGTAGAAACGGCCCTTCGCGATACAAAGACAACAGTATTCTAATCTTGCTTGGAGCATTGGTTTGGCTCCTGCCTACTGTGCTCCGCCCCCCTAACTGTCACCGATTTCGTCTCACTGAAAATACACACTTCACGATCTTTCGCAAGCGACAGTTTTTTTTCTCTCGGATAAAGCAGAGAACAAAAAGTATAAAACGTATACCTATTTCCTCATGTATCCGCGGAAATAGTCAGAATTCCCATGTGGGTTAGCGTAATTAATGCAGGAAACAGTTTTTGAAATTGCGAAATTGTTCGCGCCAACGACCACGCGCGTTATAAACCCTATTGAATGAGCGTGAAAAAACGTTAATGGAGTAAGCAGCTGCGCGGCGTTTCCTATATACATAATATATATATATATATATATATATATATATATATATATATATATATATATATATACACGTGTAGCGCACCTGAGCATTTGCGAGGTGTATAGTGGGTGCACTGCACTGAATACTGCGCTCTTGCGTGGGGGGTCATATAGGCGCAGGTAGACACAATATCCATATACAGGCGCGAGTCACTGTCTCGGTTTCTAGTGTGCGAAGAATTGTTTTGCTGTGTTGGAGTTGATGTTTGAAAACAGAAGTTTAGTAAACGATGACATTTTGCGTGTAACATTTAAAACAAGATTATTGAAAATTTGGCAAATGCTCAGGATCGTTTAATAATGTACAAAATTCATTTATTAATAATTTATTTCAAAAAATTCTTTTGTTTCATTTAAATAAATTGTTAAAATTACTATTTAATACGCCATGACTGTTGATTTTAATGATTGCAAAACTTTTAAAATAGATTTGCTTTACTAGGATACTGATCGGTCCATTTTAATTACTTAATTCAGAATTAAAAATAAATAAGAAAAAATAACTACATAAAGAAGAAAAGGATATGATTCGTAAAATTACATTAAATTTAAAGGAAGTTTTAGGTTAAATGACGGCATATATTTCAGTACAAACTAATTTCTGTTCCAATCCCTATTGTAGATTTTGCAAGACTAATGCGAATTTTAAACGATCATTTGTCGAAAACTAAATGGTCGGTCAAATTCTAAATTAACACTCCTACGTAATATAATCTTAGTTACATTTTCTGTAACTTCAAAGAAAATCAGTATTACCATCCATTCTTCACCAACCCGCACCTTAATGCAGCCCGAGTCCGACTCCAAGAAGAACGATGATAATACGCGATGGAAGCGGTGGAAGCCAGCAGCCGGCTTATAATTATATATCCGAGTGTAGCTATACAGCTACGAGCGGCAGCGACGGAGCTATTATACACTCAACGAGATCGAAATAGACGATCGAGATGTCGGTAACTGGATCAACGCTCGACGGCGGCGAAAGAACGCGCGCGATTAACATACCAATGGCATGCCAGAAGCGAAATTTATACATTCGACGAGAAAGTTTTATACACGCCGGCCGATATGTAAACAGAGGCCTCGAATTTTTTATGTTTTTTGTCTTTATTTTATATATGTGTATACCGTTTCCTCGACTTATAGGTTTATGATGTATCTACTTTTGATGAATGTCTTTTTCGATACAGAGAGAGGCTGGTATATCATTGCTGAAAGATGTATTGGAGTTCTTTTATTTGAAATTGCTTGCTAAAATAGCTTCTTCTGTAAAGAAGCAAAAAATTTGGGTAACGGTAAATAAAAATAAGTATATTATTTAATATTTTCGTAACGTAATTTTAAATGTTAAAATTTACAAATTAAAATCATAATAACTTTAAGTTCAATAAACGAATATAATAATTATTTTTACTAAAATCTTATCATTCAATTATATTACATTAGAATAGGAATACTCTGTTAACTTCCTGATTTTGTTTCAGTCATTGTCATTACAAATAACAAATAAGAAGATTTATTTCTAAAATAGTTATAAAGTGTCACTATAGCACAACTAAACGCTCTGATCATGAATATTAATCACCGAACCTCAAGAATCTGAACAACCATAAATAAAGCAACGATTTCAATGAAACTTATTTAAATGAAACGAGCGGGTGGGCGCACGCTTGCGATTGCAATTAAGGCATATCTTATCACGCCAACACGGTGCTTGAAAAAAAAAACAACGTATATAATTTTTTGTTTCGCTCGCACTTACGTATAATACGGATTTACCTCGGCGCACCTTTTGAAATTTAAATGACCTTCCGGAACCGGCCCCGCGGTGAGGCCCACGCGTGCACCTTAGCATGCTCGCACCCACGCGGTTATCGTCTCAATTTTACATAATCCTCGGGGGCACGCCGCCGACTTCGACTTCTCTCTTCGCGCATATAATTTTACCTGTTCTGCGCGCGCGAGATATGGTGCACAAGACTGTGTGGAAAATGCTTGTGCCTTTTGTGGTGTATAGGTAGGCTGAATTTTGCCGGCTGAGCGTCTCGCAATTCGAAGAAGAGATATTTGCTGAACTTTTTGGTCTTACTCGAGAAAGAATACATTTTTTTTCGAGCGAGAGTATAATAAATATATAGATATTATATAATTTTCAAACAAAAAACGTTCGTTGCACTTTCTTTTGTTAAAATAGTGAATAAAACACTCTAGCGGAATGATAATATATCATCCTCTTTCCAAGTGAAAAAGTAGGATTATTTCTTTACTTTCAGAAGAGAGAACATTTTTTAAACTGAAAAAATCTCTAAACCAATGTCTTAAATTGTTTAAGCCAGCTTACACACACTGAGAAAAATCAGTTTGTTAGCGATTTAATAAATATATAAAATCAAAACAAAATTCAAATTTTCAATCAGTATCAACGAGAAAGCATCCTTCTCTTTGAGTTCTTATTGTATGTTCTCTTACTAAAACAGTGCGAATCAATCACTCGAAACTTCCGCAAATACATACGTAAATCAGCCCGTGCACGCAGTAATCCATTCCAAACATATCTGAAAAATAAAGACAAAGAAAGAACTAGGAAGTACCTCTCTCATCCGGAATCGCCCCGACATGTCACATAAATCCCCGCGGGGTCGTTGCGCTCCGACGGGGTCGCGGCGTATCGCGATATGCGGGGGAGGGGGGGGGTCATCCTTGTCCAGAAGCCGCGCCACGCCGCCCGTGTCTCGTATCCTGATTAACGGCGATTGTTAGGCATTTAATTGTGTCTATCTGCCGATGCCAGCCGACCTCGTGTGTATATATATATATACGCATCGAGCGCAGATGCGGGTGGTGCGTATGTGTGTGTGTGTACCATCAACGCGACAAACGCGCGTACATGCGGCTTTATTGAATCGAGTGCTACTTCCTGCTTCCTCGACCGCGAGGGGAAAAGAACAATGGCCTTTTTTTACTGTTTCTTTCGGATAAATTGATACCGTTTGCGGTGTTAGTCGACTGGGAGAGAATAGGCGGGCTTTTCTTTTTAACGAAAGCGAATGATTCTTAGCCAGTTTCATTTAGCTAATATTTTAAATATATTTATATACAAGTCTATGACCATACTTCGCTAACTTTCTGTTATGAGTTATTCAATAAATTTGAATTTCGCGCTCAAGTTCTTAACCAATCGAGTACCGCGCTGACAAAATGGATAGCATCCCATTTTTAGATTGGTATCTTCGTAAGAGCTAATCAACCGTATATGTCAATTTCAAAATCTAAAGCAACATTATTATTTAGATTCAAAAAATTAACAAGTTGTTACAACTACTTTATCAGACAAAACTGAGGTGAAATAGGTGAGATTTCCATTCGGAAAATTGCTAAAAAACTAGTAAGCTAGTAAAAATCTTACTCTAGACTAGCTAAGATTTTGCTAAGCTTAACACTACCAAGGTAACATCAAATTTATAATTATTTAAAATCATACATTCATGAAAGTCAACAAGCCATTAGCTATACAAAGATTAACAAAAGAATCTCAAGCATGACTTAGTAATTTTTTTATACACTACCAAAGATCGAGTGACTCGCGTTCGCTTTTTTCACTTTCACGTCTTCTTATTTTTCCAAAGAGAAATAATAGCGCGGAGGAAGCGACGCGAGGCGGCATCGTCCACGTCGAATCGAGAATTCGCCCTTTGCCTTGAAAAAAGCAAAAGCGGTCTCTTCTCGCGAGATTGCCGCGGTGAGTGCGCTCCAATCATCATCGGCCTTCCACCTGATGATACGTTCGACCTTCCAAAAAATTTCAGCCGTAAGAATTGCCTTCGTACGCCGGACAGCCACCGACAAAGATGAGAATCGCGCATCGCGGACGAGGCGTGGAACAATTATATCCGGTCTTTCGAGACTTGGACGAAATATATTTTGGAGTGAGTATTGTTATTATGGCTGTGGTAGATGGGTGGATATTTTGAGGTTAGATGAGGCGATTTTTACATTAGTGGTTAGCTATTTTTTGTTAAGATCGTTTAGTTTCAGGCTAAAAGAGTTCTTATAAATGGTCTGATTAATTCTATATGAACATTTAAACAATTTAAAATTATACCTTTCAAATCTTATACTTTAAGTTGGCGAACAATGTAGGAAATTCAAAGAAGTCTCTTCAATACAGAGTTACTTTCTTTTTCATTAATGTAAATATTTTTGTAATACATGTCCATTTGTATATAATGTTTAAATACGAACAGCGCGCAGAATTCTTATAAATCTTTACTACAAAAGTTTCTACAATTGCTGCAGAAAATTCATAAATTTCAGTTTAAACAACTGCAAGCCAGTTTTCCTGAAGATTGCTCAATCCTTAACTTACTAAACATGACACCAATCCTCCAATCCTATACCCAATCTCCATTTGAAAAAACGCTCGTATATTCCCCATCCAACGCAAGCGACCCAGCCAGCCGTGCAGCAGGTATCCCGATCCCCAGGAATTGCGCACCTCTCCCTGCATCTCCCATTTTTCACTCGCAACCTCGCAGAAAGCTCCTCGGAACGAAACTAAAAGTGTAAGTGCGTATACACAGCCGCGCGAGGTCGCGATTCCCGTAGCGAGATTATTTCCCGCTAGATCGGCCCGTGTACAACGAGATCTCTCGGAGCTTGTATACCTAGCACACTGTGGCATTGTCTTGTACAGGCCGCGCGCGCGACGTGTATAAAAGAAAAACCGGAAGCACGGGCCGGCGCGCCGGCCGCGGATGTTGCGAGGGCACCGCGATCGCAGTGCTTATACCGGAACGGATCGCGCCCGCGCCTCCCGCTGATAGATGCGAGTGCATATACCTATATGAGTGTAGTGCTGTATAGCAGGTAGCTATGTCTGTGTGTGTGTGTGTGTTGTTCGGTTTCCCGCTCGCAAATCAAGTTCATGTTCTTGTCGCGCGGGCTGTCTTTTCATTTGCATGGATCTAGCGCTCTCTCTCTCTCTCTCTCTCTCTCTCTCGAGTGTATCTGTGTAAGTATCCTTCATTCGTGGGTATTAGACAAAGAGTAGTTCCGAGATTGCTTTCGCTCGATTGTTGTAGGTATACGAACGGGAGGAGTGTCATTTGGCAAGTAATTCAAGATTTCATGATTACACGTATTAATGTTAACATATTTTTATACAAAAAAATGATAAAAAATAAATATTTTGTAACATCTTTACAGCTATTACACTCTATATTCTTAGGTGATTAGATAAATTAAAAAATTCAAATTTGTTTGTTTTTAAAACTTATAATTATGATTTAAGAACAGTGTTAAAAATATTCCATTACAATTATTTTTGATTACATATGCCTGAAATTATGTTGCTGCATTGACCGTTTTGTTAAAAATTCATTAAGGGAAACTGTTTAAGCTCATATTTTTAATTATGTATAAACTGATAAAATTTTAATATCTCTTGCATTGCACTTACTTTTAAGATCATCTTTTCATCAATAATCCATTAATATCTTTATATACTTTTTAAATAATAAAATACTAAATAATAATTACAGTAACTATTAACAATTATTAATAATATTCAAGAATTAATATTTATAAAATTAAACGTTATTAATAGAATTATTTACACAACGTAAAGAATGTTTACAATTCATGGATATAAAAAAGGTAACGCTATCAATCCAATCAAAGTTATAAAAGCACCTAGAAACCACAATCGAACTATACAATTTGCTCCGATTTCCTATCATAAACCAAACCTATGCATTATCAACGTCGCGCAAAAAGCTTACCTCGAGCGTCCTAATCTACAATAAACAAGCGATAAACCTGAATCAGCGCGCGGAATCTCCGCGATCGCGATCGACCTCCGCAATAAAAGGCGAATTCGCCGAAGCCACACCGACGGAAAGGCCCAAATATAACGAAACGGAGAAAAAGAGGTGTCGCAAAGGAAGAAATCGCGAATTCCGCTAGAGACTTGAGCGCGGCGTGAATTACAAGTGATCGTATAGTGGCGATCTTATGGCATAACTCGTCCTCGCCGAACCGGATTGAAGCTAAGCGGTTCGGGGAACTACAGGTGCAGCCTTCGCTTTCCTGTATGACATCCGCATTGATAGCTTCATCACGGGTGGGAATGGGTACTTGAAGCGCTTAGCCCTTTGGAGGTTTATTTTGCTTTGTTTATTGATCATTTCCAGTTACAAGTTGTATTAGAGTACAGTTATAGTAAAAGATTTAATTTGATTGAATAAATCGTGTACTTGCAGTTAAGTAATCTTTTTATCTGTTTCTAAATCCTAATGTGTACAGAAAGATAGTAATTGAAAATATCTTTTGTGAACTTTCATATATGATATTCGTATATGAATAGTCACAAAAAATTGAGATTTACAAGTAATTTAGAAACTTTTATTGCTATTCAAGTTTTTTATATTTTCGTTTTTATATCAATTATCGGTTTTAAGGTCAAATAACTTCTCTGAACCTTTAATTATGACTTAAAATTTCAAGTATATTTAAATTTTCCATGATCACTAGAGTTTATGCTTAGGTTTTTCTTAAATTCCTTTGAGCAAACATGCCTATACATATATTATTCAAATTAATGAAGTAAAATATCATCACTCTCGATCTCGTAGAAATAACGAAAAAATGTATATAATATTGTCACAGCCAGTTGCATTATCAATAATATATATTTCAATTGCACACGCTTTTAATTACCATACTCTGTAAAATATTTTGAGTGTAAATCTCACTCCCATTGCGGCAAATAACTGCGATTTCATACCTTTTGTTCAAAATTTCACTCTAACAGTATGAATACAATTCCTTACCACAATTAAACGTTTTTCACTCCAAAAATTTGAGTAACCAAGAACGAATCCATTTCACTCGAATAAACCTTATTCTATCAAAAACAGCGACTACACCAAAAAAAGACACCTCTACGTAAACAAGAAGAAGCTGAGAAAACGCGCGCGGGCGCAGATGCTTTTCAAGACTTCTATTCGAAGGTTCGTCTCTCTCTCCCGGCGTTGTACTCGGCCTGGATGTGCGACGAGCCGGAGTGAGAAGTTCTCACAGACGCAACCATTTCTCTCGTCCGCGCGTCCCTTCGAGAAGAAACAAAAACGACGATGAGACGCTGCGTCGGCGTCTCTCTCTCTCTCTCTCTCTCTCTCTCTCTCTCTCGCCTCGCCCGCGCGCCCTGCAATGAAAAGCCACTTAAAACCGTCTTCGAGGAGAAAAGTGCTCGAGGAGAGAGACTTCGATGAACCGAGACACTTCATGTTCGAGAGGCTGCGAGCACTCTCCATTTCGATGATAGTGTCCAGTTTTGTTTAGGATGGTGCAGAGTATTGATGATTATTGCAGTGGAAATGTGTTTTGGATTAGTATGGGCTAGGTTGTTGGTCAGTAGTGATATCGTATTTTTGTTTTGGAAAATTGAATGTTAGAGAATAATTATATTTTTATAATAATTTAATATTATGATCCAAAAGTTTAGGTATAGAAACTGTGAAATTTATCGAAAGTTTGAAGAGAAATTAATTTTTATAGTCGAAATTCAAAAGAGAGTCAAATTTGATCATGATATTTTTGTCATATTCACTCCGAGAGCAAGACTATGACATCTCAAATTTATTATCACTCGATTTTCGTACAAAAAATAGTTTATACGAAAAGCCCTTTCTATATATCAACAATTAGTTTAAAAAGATTCAGAAACTGTAATACCATAATAAAATTTAAAACAAAATTTTATTTGATGAAAAGTTTACGTTGCTTACTTAGTCTTCCAAAAACATAGAATTTTGAGTTATCATAGTTTTGTTCCAATGGTGCGATATGAACAAACTTACGAAATTATTTATATATCATTCTTTATTTATACTAATTACTACTAATATAAATATTCTTTTCTACAACTTTATATCATAGTAGTTAATTTTTGTATAATTGTTTATTTACCGGCTGACCGAAAATTGGGTTGATGCCGGTAATAACAGGATACTGATTTTTTTTTGGATCAGCCAGGAGTTACTGTGAAACACGCGTAAAAATATTAATAGTCCGATTGGGGTCTGTGCAAATAAACTCGCGCAAAGCTGAGCAGATGTGCGTACGAACTTAGCCGGATCTACTTGTGTGTTATTTGCGCGAGCAAAAACGGTATTATAAAAACACGTTGAAGAAATTGCGCGCCAATTACATTAAAATAAAGACAAAAATATGAACAAGTGTCTATTTTAATAATAAAAAATGGGAGAACTGAACTGCGATACCAAGGAAACACTTGATTATTTGATTTTAAACTGAGAAATCCAACAGTTACGATTTCTTTCTCACGATTGATTCCATATTCTTTCTCATAACAGAAATCGTGTTATAAATCGGTAATTAAAACTGTTATATAATTTGTATTCTTGACCTTCTATAAACTATCAGATAAACCGTATTACTCTCCTTAAAAATTCAACTTATCAATCATTTTCCTTTACGCAACAACACAAGACCCGGAACTGTTACTCCTCCAAAATCCCGTTCTTCCCCGAAAACCCTCCACTTCCGGGCGGAAAAGTCGAAAAAGATTAATGCCCACGTCCGTACACACTGCACAAGCTATCTCCAAAAGGAAGAAAAAAGTGGGATGATGCGCGTTCGATCCGTCCTCCGAAAGACACTGCAGAGTAGAGGCCGAGTTGTGCGCGGGAGTTCTCGAGGAGATCGTGTTACCGCTCTCGAGAACGGCGCAAAAAGGACACGAAACCACACGACACATTGCACTTGCCGGCGTGGCAGCGGCCAGCATCGTGGGAAATCGACAAAAGCAGAGTACGGGGCTACTCGGATTCTCAGCTCGGACTTTCCCATCGGGCTATTCTTCGGGGGGATGATGTATTCTTTCTTTTTTTGTTTACGCGTATATATTTTTTTTGCTCTTTTTAGGGGAATGGTGACTTTTTTGCGTATCAATATGTGTGCCGCAGGAATGATAAAATGATGTGGTAGGGATAGAGAATATGGTGGAGTGCGAAGGCAGTTGACGGCTCAATTAATTCCAATGAGTTTTGTCTCATGGCGATTTGCGTTGGCAGTGTTGGAGTTCGCGCGCGCGCATATTCTAGACACATTTGGCGCCTCTTTTCTCGCGGCTGCGTTGCTTTTATTGCGTCGTTGTGTTTTGATCTTTTTGCCGCGCTCTAGCGCGTCAGCGCAATTCTCACGCGAAACAAAAACAATGAGGATTGAAAGTGTTTTTTTGCAAATCTTTTGACTATTGCGTAAATGTTTATAAAAATAATATATTGTCTGAATTTAGACTTCTTATGTAACGTAGCTTTTGTAAAAACAAGTTTTCTTTCTGATTCCGTCAAAAATTTAAACGACTATAATGAACTAATTAAGTAATGTTTTTGTTTTCCTACTTAATAATAATAATAATAGCGATGCGGTATAATTTTTCTGTAATTTTTTCAATTAATTTTTTGGATAAATTATACTATTCTATAAATAAATGTTTTTTTAAATATAAATTTTCTAATCAGAATTCAATTTGTGTGACTAAAAAATTCGATATGGTCTATGCAGCAAGGTAAATAATTATATAACTATAATTAATCGTAACACATATAGTTTTAAAAACACTCAATGTACTGGGAAAATAATATAAAACTTTACTGTAACTGTGATGAAAACAATAATAGAAGGATTTCTTGGTGTATATGAAAAATTACTAGTCATTTTGAATTGAATAACCTATGTCGAGGTAGAAGACAACCGTATTGAAAGATATCAATTCTCAATTAACATTTATAAAATTTGTTACGATAAGGATTTTCTCACTAAATGAATATGTATTAATATTTCTTTATATCCCTAAATACAGGTACTTTGGGGTCTGCGTATTGTCCAATTTGTTGAAAAAGCGTAATAATCTTCATGCGTCTCCCATCTAAAAACCACACAATCCACTCAAGTGCCACATACACATATCTTCCTTTGGCATGAAACAAACCCCTTTCCTCCCTTTACACTTGAGCCCCCTAAACAAGGCCGCGAACCCCCAGGAAAGAAGTCCGCAATTAGCGCCGAGCCAGCCAAGAGAAATGTCAAGCCTCTCGGCCCTCGAGGCAAAAAGTAGCGTTATAGAAACATAAAGAGCAGACACAGGAGTATACGTAAAAGGTGGACTGACCTGCTGTGGCGCGGCGTCTGCCACGGCGCAAACGCTCCCCGCGTGCGAGAAGCTGGATAGGGCGGTGAGTGGCGCGAGGGAGGCGCAGGACGAGGCCCTCGAGGGCGGCGGCGTGTGCCCCGGACTGGGGCTTCCGCTTCCGCAGCTACTCGCGCCGCCGCTCGACGCCAGGCTCACGCTGTCCGAGCGCCCGCGCCACGGCGACACCGACACGTGCTTCAGCATCTCGTCTGCTTTTTCGCTCTTCTCTTCTCTTCTCTTCTCTTCTCTTCTCTTCTGTTCTTTTTTCTTCGCTTCTTCTCGCTCTACCGAGATCTGCCTGTGGCGAGAAGGTGAGACGCGCTGCTTTTCACCGTTCCTGCCTGGACACGGAACAGATGGGTTGAATGAGTCGGGGTATTTTTTTTAATATGCGAGGCTTTATATTTCGGATTTTTATAAACTGGGTTAATATGAAACATTACGTTTCATTGCAGCCAGTATATAGGTATACAAAGAATAATAATTTATTTTTTACATTACTTTCTAAACAAAAACGGGCTTTTTATATCTTCATAATTTATTTATTTATTTATTTAAGTAAAAATTGATTGTCTGCTTCGGAGACAAATTAATTACTAACAAATGTTATTGTAATACCAAGTTCCCCATGTTCTTCATACAGATTCTTATTAATTAACTTACGGTATTCACTTATTTATACTGAGATTCTTTCGTGTATATAGAATACACCAAGGAATACACTCGTTTTAACTATAGCAGTTTCATTTTGTTCAAACCACTTTTTAAGCATTTTCTTTTCTTGTGCATTCTAGCATAACCGTAATTTTATAATCTAAGCGAAATTAATATATTCTTAACCTTAATGTAAATATGTATTTTATGCGATGCTTCAAATTTGATAATATTCTTTATAAAATAATAACATTGTTCTATTGTTTGCGTATGTAGGCCATGTAGGCCTGTTATTATAAGTAAATAAAATGAGTATAAAAACAATCGTCATTTCTACCTGAATTTTCTCCCACGGTTGGATAGTTTACACTCTTAATAAAAATGACTGCACGATAACCCAAAAAGGAATCAACTTTCAATCGAGCTGCAATATCAAACTAAAACTTGGCAAACTTGTCCATTTTCTCTCCGTGTATCTAATAACCACTAAAACAAAACTGCTTGAAAATCGGTAAAAGCGCACACATATCGCCCGGCAACGCTCAATCATCCGCACAACCAACTCTCCACCTAAGCGCTGTATCAAATCTGCTCGTAATTCGAAAGTAACGCCGAGTGAAATCGAGCATAATAATGATCGCGTCGCGCCCCGCGTCCGGCACTTTTCTCCAAAAAAAATATAAAAAGAAGAAAAAGAGGAAAAAAAGTAGGCGTCGATGAAAAGCTGCTCACACAGGAAGTTCCTCTCCTTTATCCCCGCGATCCGGTGTAAATATACCTGCTGCAGCAGCGCGCTCGCGCGCAGCTGGCTGCCAGAAGTGTGTATACACGAGAGTTTCTGCGCGCACTGCAGACGTACAGGCTTTGTGCGTGCGCCTACAATTGCAAAGTACATGTGCGTGTGTGTACAGACAAAAAGTCGCAGGCAACGGTCTGTGCAGCTTCACTTTCTGCGGATGCCGTGCACTTGCGCGCGAAAATATATCGGGTGTGTGTGCAGCGAAGGGAGCTTGCGAAAGACCGGATGAGGGCGCGGAGGGTGAATGTGCCGAACTATTATTTTGGAATTTATTGAAATGAAAAGTGGATTATGCAATACGAGAGAGTCGTAAGTGTACGTTGTACGTTATTTTGATCACGCAAAAAGAAACGTCGAAAAATACCTATGCAGTTTTATTTGTTTTTTTAATAGATAAATACATTAGTAACTCGGTCAAATAGTACTTAGTATCAAAAAGCACTATTTTTTACCGAGTTTACTATACTATTATATAGTTCGTTAAATGAAAAATGCAGAAGGGACAGTAACGCGAAGGGGAATAGTAATTTGCTCACTTATCCTGTATTGAGAAATTATTGAATAATTGTAATCTACTATTACAATGGTATTTGTCGCGAGTAAAATTATTGAAAAATAATAATCTGATTATTTTATATGTTAATTGATTGGATGTTACAATTTTTGTTTTAATTTTCGATTTTACTTGTGTTTTAATCAGTTGCTACATTATTTCTATAAAAAATCTTTAATAATGTAAAATATACAAAATGGATAAAAATTGGGAAATTCACCTTCTGGATGACATCTGTAGCGTTCGCTCAATGAGCTGGGCCTTTTTTAAACTTTTTTTTTTTACATTTAATTTAAATAATTTTCTACGAGTTCATCTATGCTAATGTCCAGCTCGTGTATTGAAACTGTCCGTCATTTATGTATGTATATATTCTGCGTATTGTTATGACGGCTGGACTACGATTGCGTGGGAGAAAATGATTTTGTCTAAACTTTAATGTCTTTTCGTTTTGAGCTGACGTTAGTGTTTATATTTTTCGAGTGTAAGTTTATGAGTATAAAAACTTTTATCATTTAAATAACTACATGTAGTTTGTATTGTTATGACGGCTGAACTACGATTACGTGGGAGCAAATGATTCTCTCAAAGTTTTAATGTCTTTTGTGCGGCATAACGTTATTGTTTATACTTATCTCTCAAACGTAAATCAAAGATATAAAAGATTGATTTTAATAACTACTTGTATAAAAATGAAAGATAAAATATTTTTTTGCAAAAATATACGCTACTAAATTATGCCATTAAAAATGTACTAAAAAGTAGTCAATTTATATGCATCAGTGAAATTTAAATTATTTGTACGCTTTGCGGAACCAAATTCTGATTGAATATGATTAAATTTTAAAAATTATAAAAATCGTTTTATCAGCTTAGTGAACACGAGCATGTAATCCAATGAAGCGCAGTATTTAAAAATAAATTCAAACATATTTGATCAAAATTGTATAATATAAAAATTTCATTAAGTATCTATCTTAAGATCGCTTCCATTACATTTGTATCAAATTTCATACATCTATAATAATGTAGATTTTCAATTTAAATAATTTCTTTTAAATTATAAATAAATGTTATAACTCAAAGGCAAAAAAATTCCAACAAAACAGCGTTGTTGTCAGCACAACACAAAACCACCAGGTAAGTAGTTTTTCAATCAAGCCCGCAACCGAGCGCACAAAAAAAAGCTACCTCCAGAGAAGGAAAAGTGAAACGCACAGTAGTGCAGAAAAAGGGCCTTATTAAACGAACGCAGAGCACGCGAGGTGTAATTCGTCGGAATCCCCATCCCCGCAGAATATAGCAGCATAAGTACAGTCGTGCACTCTCGCACGGGGCTAATTACGTTTTCTCCTGGCACTGCAGCTTACCGTCACGAACAGGGCGATGCGATATCTCTATACACTGCGACTGCAACTTGCGACTACGGCTGCCGTCGTCGCGCGGGGGCGCGCGTCAATGCACGAAACTCGTGTTTGGCTGGCAAACAAGCGGCATTGAGCGATCCATTTTTCCCGCGGGCTCAGGTTCACTGACACTAAAGACTCTGTTATTTATGTTTTGGGTAACTCCTACACACGTGTCTCACTACTTATTATTATATTTCGAATAAAAAGCGCGAACACACACAAGTCACTTTCCTCTTCAAACTATTGCAATGTATCTTCGAGTGGATATATCTCTTGTTTTTGTTAAAAGTTTCATTAAACAAAATTCGAATTAACCATGATTTCAATTTTTTTCACAGCACTGACGCTAAGACACTTTTTAAGAGGGAAAAACTTGGTGTAAATACGACTGCTAGCTTTTGAAACGGCGGCGGCAACTAAAGACAGAGAGAAAAAGAGAGAGCGAAGGAACGCAATGCACGCTCGGCGAGCGCAGTGCTACGACTGAGGCTCGAAGACCGGATCCCGAAGCGTGAGGCGGTGAGCCGTAGTAGCGTATGGAGTAGGAGGATGGCGCGCGCCTGGAGTGAGAGGGAGATAGATAGAAGGAGAAGAGGAAAGAACACGAGGCTGTACAGGCCGTATCGAAAGTTACTTTTCACGCGGAATCTCGTGGAAAGAAAAGAACAGTTTTTAGTACTTTTGTCATATATTGAGCAAAATGAATTACGTTTAGCTTGAATTTGTTTAATAATCAATGAGTGGCATTCGTTTCTGTAATGCATGTGAGTTACGGTACGTTATTTGACATCACATTCAAAAATGTTACTATTTAAGTATTTATTCAATTTAAGCTGTTTTATTTTTCAGTTTAGTATTCTCTATCGATTTATATTTTAATACCGTAGAAGTGAGAAAGTATTTTACAAAGGATAGAAATAAGAATTAGGAAGAAAGAATTTTATTTTTGCAATTAACGCTCAAACAGTTTTCAGCAATGTCTTAATCGATGATGATTCTTTGTGGGTTAAAACACAAAAGCGACCAATCAATACCGCATTATATTGCTGTGCGGTCCAATTTTGTGCAGATTGTGAATCGGAATTTGTCAGATATAAATTGGATAGATCCAAAATCGATTGAATTTCGAATGCATCCTGATAAAATCGGACAAAGTCAATAAATCAATCTGACTTTGTACCGATTTTGAATTGGATTATATAGAAAAGAATCCAAATCAAACCAAAATTTTAACCAGGGTTTGGAAAAAATATTTTTTTATTTCTAGGTACCATAAATCCACAAGATAAAAGGACTTGTCCGAACAATATGAGCCATGTTGATTAGCTTAAATTGAATAAATAATAAAAATATGACATGTGAGAAATGATTTTTAGCAATGTACGAAAACTTATGAATGTATAGAACAATGAAATTTGTTGATTACGACCAAATTTAGCTAAATATAGCTTATGATATTCAACTAAGTATCTGTTGTACATATTCACTAAGAAAAAAGCATGTAAAAGAGTTTTTTACGTGAATATTAGCTTTATTGCTAATTTGTGCCATATTATGGAATAGTAAACAATAATAAAAGAAGCTGTAAAGTGCGCTTTTTGCGATAAAGGTGCGATTACTTCACGCTCACACCATGACATCCTTGTTCGACGGTTAATGAAATTAACCACGATATTGCTATCGATTTCACGTTAAAACTACCTCTTACAGTCTTATCACAGACTGTACAGCCTGCACAACCATAGGCGACCTTCCTGCTACGAGAGAAAGAGAGAGAGAGAAAGAGAGGCTTTAGCGTACGCTTATGGTACACGCACGAGTTAAAGGCGGGGGCGTCGCGCGTCTGAGAGAAAGAGAAAGAGAGGATGCGTGCAAGCTGGCTCACCGATATATATCTATATGCAGCGGAGAATCGCGTGGACCGAAGAGACGCAGAGTCTGCGAAAGCGAAAGACCGCATGCATGCACGCGGACAATAAGTATATACGTGGATGGGATGGTGTATAGTTGTAGGTTGCGCGCGAGCCGTGCATTCGGCCGCAGACTTCCTCTTATTCTTATATTGCCTGTTTTTTTGAGGTGTTTTTTTTTGTTTTTCTTGTGGGCTTTTTTATCGCTGCAGCGCGCCTGTAAGTTTTTATCCTTCCCTTCACCACTCGCTGCTTTCTTTCGAAATGAGACGGTACAGTTGTTGGGTTATATTTTTTTCGGGCGTTTTTCTGTGGGTACGGTTATCAAGCTACGCTTCGCTAATTTATTTGATACTATAGAAACCACGTGTGAAAAAATTATGTTTAATCTATGCATTCATTAATTGATATCCTATGCATACATTTGTTTTGTACACTTTTTTTAAATCCGTCACTTGACGGATCAAACATCTGATCGAATTTGTTTGAATTTTTGTAAATATTGCAACTTCTTTGGATCAAATGCTCGTTTTAGCTAGCCACATTGGAAGATTTAAACAAAAATCAAACGAATTCGATCAGATGTTTGTTCCGTCAAGTGTGCACGCACTCAAATGATACTTGGATCATGCATTACCAGAAATTAAAAACCTATTCCAACTAAATTTTCGAAAACTGTACTTTCAGTTTGAGGAATAATATTATGCTTAAATTGATATTCAGTTTATCATAAAATATACAACCGTTTTTGTTTAGTATTAAAATACGAAATATAAGGCATTTTTAACATTGAAAAAACTATATAATAATAAAAATTATTTGGATAGTATCGTACTTGAACGTAATGCGCAAACTTTTTATATCACAATATAATCTTTTATAATGCCCATTATATAAATAGCGCTGACGGTAACGGTGCTAAAAAATTGGCTCATCTGCAGGAGTGATAGCTCGTCGTAAAGATATCTGAAATAAAAAAAATATGATTCTAAAAGTTTATGAGTTTATCCCTGAAATGAACTGGCGATAAAGTATAAAATTGAAATTACGAAATTTAGTTGGTAGATAAATAAATAAATATAAATAAAAAAATATTAAGAAACGGTCAATTCTTTTACATTTTGAACTATACAAAACTTCAATCTTGCATACTTATGGCGCTTATGCTTTATCATTTTTATATACCATAAACAAATTCTTCAACTTTAAAAAACTTTTAAATTTTTTTATTACAGAATCTTTACTAGGGTTATTATCAATTTGCCGTTACCGTTTTTAATAATAAGTATTATACAAGGATGTACCAAAGACTACTTAATAAGTTTTTTAAATTATATTTTATAGTTTTCTTTCATCAAATCTTAAAAACCATCTATTTTTCATGCATTTTAATGCGAGGCTACCCACAAAACATTTTCTATTCCTCACCATATTACATCAACTCCTTCTTTATATTTTTTAAACCTCCGAAAAATCTGAGAATCCACGTAAAAAGCGATCGGCAAGCTCAGATTATTCAAAAAACCACCCGAGAGTCGAGTATTCGTATTCGTATTAGTGGAGCGGAAACGCGCGGAGGGTAAATAAAAGAAAGGGATGGTCTCGTATGGATTTGATTTCGAATGCGCCGGGCGTGCGCGCATATAAACGCTTGCGTATACCTGCGCTCGCGATCCCTCCGAGGAAAGGAACGAATAGGAGACAGAGCCGCGAGGCTGTCGCGCATTTTTATTATTCTCGTCCTGCATGAGAATGCACGCGACGCAGCGACGGGGAACTGAACTTTGAGCTTTGGCTACAACTTTATTACAGCCACCGGAGAACAAGATGATTTTATCTTGGCGTTTTTGTATAACGAGTGTTACTTGCAGTGAAAACAAAATTTTAGTCAGTATCAGATCAAAGATGTATACAGGCATGTTAGTTTTGAACAATAATTTTTTTTGTTAAAATAAGGAACACGTTTTTTAATAGTTTTAAAATAGTTCATATTTCATAAATTTTGAGTGAATAGATGATTTGCAACCTTTATATCTACAATATCCTAGAATATGACAAATATTATGACCATTTTAAAATGTTAATTACACTGAACGGTGAAAATATTATTTAACCACTTTATGTAACAATAAATAGTTTTTATCGTTTTTCTTATAATTTATATGAATGTCTTCATCTTTTTAAAAATATACGTTTTTTAATTTTTACTAAAGAAAAAAATGTTTATTTGTAATAAAGTTGGTTTTTAGTATGGGAATCCCTATATTATAAGACATCTACTATTTAAAATTACGAAAACATTTAACTTTCAATTCATTGATTTCGGATGTGCTACAATGAATTATAGATAACTCTTCCGTACGTCCTGAAATTATTTATAGGTTTCTCACACTTTCATGCATTACAAACACGTGTTCACTCTATTAATTTAGAAGAAAAACAAAAGAACAAATATTGTGCGTATTGGTATTCATGGAAAGACTTGTTTTACATAAATTCTAATACAAAGTAAAGAGTTGCAGACTGTATATATAGACATTCAAACGGAAATACTATAATTTACTCTGGCAACCATCATAGAAAGCCAGTGTCGAATCATCTAATATTAGCTTCTATACAGTTAATAAGACATCAAAAGCTGTGCCAGCAATTTTCCGCATTATGTCAACAAGGAGCATGAGAATTAAAAATCTATTTTAGTTGTTCCAATTACGTCTACACTTTGAATACCTGTAACTTTTCGAAAACTTGATCAATAACTTTGTATTTTTTTTAATAAAACTGCGTATTTTTCCGGTGAATAGGGAAACATACGTTTTTATATACTTATTTACTTTTTAGCAGCAATATTCTCGACCACATATAAAGCTGCAACAAAACGAGTGAAACGTATAAGACATAACAGATTTCTACCGACGAAAGTACACTGTAATTTACTTTGCAAGTAAAAATAAACCTAGTGACGAATCATCTAATAACCTCATCCACCTAATAAGATGTCAAAAGCACCCAGCAATTTTCCGCTTCCACCTTAAGTACGTCAACAAGGCGCCCCGAAAATTAAAATGCACGCAAATTAATTCAGTTTAAAGTACGGCCCTCGAGTTCAACTCGAAGGTGCGACCATCTCGTGAAACGCCATTTCTAGCGAAATTATCGAGACACAAAAACCGACCGTGCCGAAGAAAAGACACCCGTAGGGACGCACCTTTTTTCTCATACCCCATCGAGTTGAACGATCGCAGAGATTCATATACCCATACGTTCTATACCTGCTCAAGACGAAGGATAGGAGAGAAGAACAGACGGCGATTTTTCTCTGAAGAGAGTAGAGCCGGCGGAGGCGCTTCCCATCAGCATAGGAAGCTGCCGCGCGCAGCTCACAATGGACCGAGAGCGTGCGAGGACTTTTCGATTTTGTCTGAGCCTCCGCGCATTATGTGTATCGAGCGAAAGATATTTTACCGATGCTGCTGCTGCTGCTGGCTTTGGGAAAGAGCGAAAGCGCAGGCTCTCTGAGGAATGTATATACAGTATATACACGGTGTGGGAGAGTCGGTCACTTGTACGAGGATTTTTCAGCGCTGGGAAATTGAAGACGGAGGAGGGACAATAGATTTGTACGAGGCGTTCCAGGTTCGTTATAGAGCGCTGATTCGGGAGCTAATTAATGAGAATTTCTCCGGATTTCGTGGTTTATGGTGGCGGAGTCAATTAGTCTAGATTCTTTTTATGTGGCTGATGTACTGTATTGGAGTGTATATTTGTTCGTTGGTTTAAATAATGCTTCGTTTTCTTTAGAAACACCTTGGCAAAGAACCTTTCGACCGTTTGTTTAAAGGATTTTCTTGCGATTGTCTTGATGAGTCAAGTTTTTAATGAAACATTGTTTGTATGTTTCTTTGACGTTTCAATGAATACAGTTTAACGCCCTCTTCAAAACTTATTATAATGTGTAGCGTTCATCATTAATTAAGATGTTGCATACAAATAAAAAATGTAATTTTGTTTTCTAAAAAAACGTGATATATTATCTGCTTTAATTTTTGTTATATTAAAAAAAATATAACCTAATTTTTTTCTTCATGTAATCTTCAAAATACGAAATAAAAAATCATACAATATCTTAATTATTATTGCTTTAAGAAAAAACGCTATAAAATATAATAAATTTTAACAAAGGGAAAAATATGGTCAACGAAATGTCAATAATATACATAATGTTTTATGTAAAACCTTACTCATCAAGAAGATAATCGTAAGAAAATTATTCAAAAAAGTTATTAAGTTCTTTGTTAAGCTATATATGAATAAAGTAAAAAATTATTAATTAAAATAACTGAATAAAATAAATTAAAAATCCTTAACACACATCTAATATCATAAGTATCATACAATGACTTTATATTTTTATATATAAATAATCCAATAGTAGAGTTGAAGTCTCTTGAGTCGATAATCAACTAATTCTTTTTATTGTCAAACAGTAAAAAATTATTATTCCAAATTATTCATGAGACCAATAATTTTCATACAGCTCAAATCATATAGAACACGAACGAAATGAAATGAAATGAAATGAAATGTCGAATTAATACACCAGTTCCTAAAGGATAAAAAGCTAGTACACTGCACTGCGGATGCTGTTCCGGCCTCATAAGTGGATCTCCAAAATAAACATTACGGATGCGGATACAGGAGAAAAAAAGTAAGACGAAGAAAGCCCAAGAAAAAAAAGCCCGCGTGTAGAGCGATCCCTCCCTCCAAAGCTGGAGAGAAGAAGAACCATCCCCGCCAGCAGGTAAATCTACCTCGGCTAAAAGTCAAGAGCCTACAAAAGCTATATACACCCATAAGACACAGGAGACTCGGCGAGGCCAGACGCTCGCTGCATTTAAACCGAGCACCTGGGTGGGATCGAACCAGAGAGACCAGAGAGCAGGTCCCCTCGTGCACACAACTATACAACTAAAAAGCGCCGGGGGGAAGCGAGAGAGAGAGAGAGAGAGAGAGAGAGAGAGAGAGAGACAATTCGAAGCGAATCTCGGCGCGCTCTTCGACCTCGGAAGCGAGCCGCGCAAGGAATTCAGAAATTACACCTTTCACACCGCCGGGGTGTATTATAAGAGAGCAAGGAGAGGAACTCGAGCCTCAATGCACCGAGCGCGTCCTCCGAGGAATTCCTCCTTCGCTTTGCACTTGGGAGGAAGTGGATGCAGGATGTTCCTCTATGCTCAGTGTCCATTGCAGTTCGTTCTCGTTGTGTTGGCTTGACAATGACGCGAGGCTAGCTACTTCGGGTGAGGATCGACAAATTGCGCGCGTTTATTGTGGGATTGGGAAGATTAATGTCGGGCTACTGGCGGGGAATCGTAAGAGCGATTGTGGAGTGCCTCTTGTTGAGACTCATTTTCTTTTTAAATAGACACTTAAATAGTTATTTGGGAAAGTTTACGCGAGGAATGACACAAAATGGAAATTTAGGAGAGAGCGGGGAATCTTGGGCAGCAGGACCATTGCGGATTCCTGCGATTTTTTATATAAATAATATATCTTTTAATAAATAATCTTTCAACAAAGAAGAAATGATTGAAATCAATCCAATTGATTTTTTTACAAAATTAACTTTTTTCTCAACTTCATTACTGATATAGGGAAATCTCCCAAACCTTTAAGGGGAGGTCGGAGTTTACATGCAGTTACGTAGTTACCGACAGTTTCGTATTTTTCAATATTCTCATTTAATTTTTAATTCTTTTCAATTATTTCAGTTGTCCGATGTTCCTTAGTAGACTGAGAACGCCAGACAACTAAAGTTTTTAACTTTTATGAACAATTAAATTAGAGTAATGTCAAATTCAATGCAGAAATATGTAATCGGCTCCGACCTCCTCTTAACCTATATGACTCGAGGTTTCAATCAGTTATTCCTTATATTTTAACTGTATTAAAATGTTTCACATAAGCTTGTGTTATTATTTCAAGTCGAAGCTTATTGTTTATTACACTTTTATGTTTACTTTCTATCATAAATTAATTAAATTTATCAATCAAATGTCTAAACTGTCACATTTCTCGTATGTCGTATTCCTGATTTCAATTATAGTTTCTCTAATAGTGTTTTAAATTGACCGGATAAAAATATAAAAAAATTATTTCTCACTAAGAAATAATTAAAGAATAAGATAATATTGATAATATTTTCATTAAATTCATAAAATCGGAGTTAAATACATTAGAAAATTGTCGTAGGTTTTTGGCGTCGCATCCACAACACGAAGAATAACTCAATAAATAGTAATTTAATTAAGTTAAAAGTATTTAATATGGGTGAAATACATCAACAGTATTATGTTGTATTATAATCCCTTTTTGTTATTTTAGTAAACATAATGCCCAAAATTTAAATAACACCTAAGTGAGCCGATTAAAAAACGAACAAAAAAATGTCGCATCCACAATGCACGTTTGTGCTATAAATATTAATTAAAATCGATGAAATAAATAACCAAAATATAGTATTTGATAAACTATTGAGAAATAGCTTTGCATTATACCTAAAAAACTAAAATGTATTAATAAAATAGCAAATTTACATCGATTTGTCGCATCCACAACGCGCCGTCCGTAACGCGCGTTTGTTTAAACATCATAACCTCTTATTGCAACTAGCAAAACTGAATAATACAAATAAGAGAAGAAGTTTCTTTGCATTTTACAATCATGAGACCTATTTTGAGTGAAGTAAAAGTGAGAAAGAAGAAAGAGTACTTAAAGCACAAACGAATTGAAGAGTTAAAAGAACAGGAAAAAAGGAGTGAACAGAGAAAGAAATATAATGAAAAAAAAAGTTTTTTCGTCGTCTAAGAGATAACATTAGTCAATTTAAACGTTTAAATTGTTAATTTCAATAAGCCAAGTTTATAATTTTAATTTAATCAATACATAAAAAGTTGAATTTGTATTAAAATAATATTACACTTCCGATCTTTTTATTCTATAATCGAACTATAATAAAATTCTTCAATTAAAGCATACAATTTTTGTTGTCCTTTAAGGGAATGTAATTCTTTGACCTCATTTGAATCCTCATCCCCCTCAAAGGATCTCTCGAAATCAGAAGTGAGTAGTCACGCATCCTTATCTTTCGTTGTACCTTCTACAGAACCATTACAAATCACTTTAAATGAATCATTATGATCAATGTAATTTGTAAAATAACATTAACGCAATACAAATGTTTGATTTAAGTATCAAAAATAAAAATTAAAATAGCTGCACAAATATTTTAGAACTGTTTTCAAGAAAAATATACATGGAAATTCAAACTTGCCGTATTTGATAAATCATTTTAGATTCGGTAGGCATTTGATTCGGGCTTGTTCATGGGCAAATATTAATTGTTTATAGTCTCGAGAAGTTGTATAAAAAAAACTTGACCTCATTTTCAACATTTGAAAGTTAAAAGTTCTAGAAATTTCCCCATTATACGTGAGATACGATTTGAATTGAAACACAATTTTTTTGAGGAACAAATGTGTGTGAGTGATCTTATGTTGATCCTTTTTACTTTTAGTAAAAATAAATAATGAACACAGTACCTACTATAGCCCGCAACTGGAGCGGAATTAGCATTTTTACTCTACATTTTTATTTAGAACTTAAAATTCTCTCCATTTTCTTGCATAACATTATGGATGTAATATATTTCTAAAGTGTTACACAATAAGGCAAATCACTTTATACGTTTCAGTTTACTTAAAAAGAAAAAGAAAGAAAATTCTTAAAAGTGAAAACTGACCTTAGCGCTAATCCAAATGTTCATCTCCTCCAAATGCAAATGAACAACTCTGCGAATGCATTAAAATATAATTGAAACAGGCGATTCCTGCAACGAAAGGTCAAAGAACTCGATTGTCAAGCTTCTTCGTGTTCTTGCGATTCAGCAGAAAGTCCCGATGGTCGGCGATTACAGGAGTCCAGTCTGGTCAGCCCTCGTGAACTACGAACAACGAGCCTCCTATACTCTCTGTATCCTCGCGGCTTGCGTGGAAAATTCAATTGCGGCGTATGTGCATACACGCGAGGCACATGTGCGCGCAAATATGACGGAGATCGGAGAAGATCGGCGGTGTATGAGTTTATATGTGCTAGGGAAAGTATAAGGGCTTGTAGTATAAGTTATATTACGCCAATATATTACATGCTAAACTTTTAGACTGCTAGTCTCTCATTCTGGAGTGAAATCTTACTCTATCGGTATGAACAAAGCATTATATTAAAACTTAAAACTTAATAAAAAATAGCTCTAAAGTTGTACTTGCACTCTCTAAAGTTTAAATAGTGTAAATTTCACTAATTCGAAAAGTTGCATTAGTGCATTTTCACTATTAAATCAGCGAATATTCATTAACTCGCAAGCTATAAATACCTATGCAGGTATTTCAAATTAATGAAAGTTTTACTATTTTAACTTTAGAGAGCTAAGTGTTAAGAATGATGATTGTTTATGTAGGAATAGTGGAATGACTCTGCTGGGTTGTAGCTTAAATTACAAAATCGGCAAAGTAACTGAAAAAATAATTATATTTAAATAATCGGAATAAATCGTACGCGTTCTATATGTGCTTTGCGTATAAGAACTTGCAACATTTTAACCGATCGATACCATGGTCTTTGATCCAGTGCCACATGATCCTCTCGATCATGTACAAAATTGCGGGTGTGAATTACTATTTAATAAAGCAAAAAAAATTATTAAGTTGTAACGATTTACTATTTTGTAGTCAATCATGAAAAGTTAAATATATTTTAAAGGTAAAGATGAAAATCATTAAGTTTTCTATACTCGCTATGCAATAAGTTGATGTCGGCAATAACTGCAGCCTAGTAGCTGTTGGCACAGATTTTCCAAGACAATAATAGCTTATCATCTGCGGCAAGAATTCAGTTTCCTGCACACATTCTGCAGGTATTTCGCGCGGCGCTTGTAGGTATAGAGCTACTGTAAGCCTACGCGATATCAGCAGCGCGCGATATTTCAAACAAAATTATCTTTCTCTCTTTCGATTTTTCCATTAGTCTATACAAACGAACGATTCATTACATTTCTTCACTGTTTTTTGTTGTTTTATTTACTTATTGACATCCGGCTAAACCCACTGCGTATTTCAAATCTACTTGATGTTTACTTATAATATCTCGTTTTTATACACTCAGAAATGTGATTTCTGAAACAAAGAAGGAAAATCTTGAATCAGTTACTAAAAGGCAAATTATTGCATTACCCGAAACTTATTTTTTCTTACATCAAAAGAAATTATGTTGTTTTGATAAGTCCTGCTACGAAATCCAATTCCATGTGAAATCCAGATGAAAATTTATCTGACCTTTTTTCAACCGGAAGAAGAATCATCTTCTCCCAATATTCGTCGAAAATTCAATTGAAGAAGATTCTACTAGAATAAAAATAATTCCTTCTGATCTACTTTATAAGAAAAGCCACGATTGGCAATGCGATACCTCCAACTATTCTTCGTTCAAGAAATCATTTCTCTCTTGCATATGAAGCATTCTGAACTATATCGGAATCCATCCATTTTCGAAATTCAGTAATCGTTCATAAAAATGGTCAAACTATTTGTAAATCACATCATCTGATTTAAGCTATGCAATTCATAAATAGTATACTCAAGTACTAATTGCATGCAATATTAAATTAATAAAATTTCACTTTTTTATGTCACTAATATCGAAATTTTTGCAAGAATTCGTAAAGTTTCTAAAATGGAGTTACATATTTCGTTATAGTTCTAAACGCCGTATATAAGGATTAGTTCACCTGTATAATACGATCCTCAAATCCGTACATTTAAACCCGAGTTAAAAACTTTAAAATTCGCGTCGCGTACGCGACGTCGTCGACTCGTGCAAAAAAGAAACCCTCCACCCAGCGCTTGCGTGTGATTAAAAGCAGCAGCAGTACCAGCACACTGGTAAGTACAATGTCCCTTTTATGCGTGCTTTACGGCCGGTAGTTTGGCGACCGCGGTCCAGTCTCATATGCACACGCACTCTCTCTCCCTCTCCCTCATGCAGGCCCCGCGTGTTGCATTACTTTCCCACACTATAATACGCGTACAGTACACGCACACTACGCGGCTCGTATGGCTCTCGGCTCTATCCTACCCCATACGCCCACGCGCACCTGCATGCGGAGTGCGGAGTATATATACCGCGCAAGGACTTTCTTCGATGCGAGAGCGAAGTGTGATGTGCCCGTAGCGATCGGCTAAGGTCCTTTGATAGCTGATTACGCGACGCGTCTGTGGATGTTGCGAGTACCGAGGAAAAATTGTAGGCTTGTGAGTAGGGGCAAAAATTACAGATTGTAGAGTAAAGTTTATACTCGTAGTTACTTTTTGGTTGTGCGTTGCAAAGGATATATACCTCGGGATATATCCTGATTCTTACGAAAATTACCATATTTATTACATAGCATCCCCAGAACAGGACTGTGTGACAACTCAACATTTCTTCATTTAGATTTTTGTGTTGTACGTAAGATAGCTCACGCGAATATAAAAACCGTGCATATACTCCAAAAATTTGTTTAAACAATTAAAAGGTTCTGAAACTATAATAAAATTAAAGGAAGAAAATGTATGAGGTGAACAATTTACGTAACGTGCTTGGTTTTACAAAAACATTGAATTCTGAGTTAGCATACTCTTGTGGCAATATACATACGATATATTAGACAGCACAAAGTTAATGAATTTTCATGAATTCAATATAAACTCTTTACGAATACTTTAAGAATATTATTATAATACAATGGTTTTGTCTGTGATATGTATAATCTATGAAAACTGAATTCTTATTGAACGTTCTTCAAATTCTCCAATTAAATTGGTTAGATAGTAATATATTTTATTTTATAAGATTGCACTACTTTAAAAAGTTGGATACCGACTAGTTTTTGTAAAATGTAATATAAATTTGAAAATGAATACGTTGAATATCTATGGCAACATTTTATCATCTTAAAAGCATGGCGATATCTATAGAAAATCGAGTATTTCTCAATATGTAAACATAAGTAGTCGTTTTTGTTGTATAATTCTTCTCAGTGTATAGCTGCGCATTGCTCATAGCTTTATGTATTCGAGTATACATACTCTGAAACTTGTCTACTAAGATGATAATAATAAACTCAGTTTCTTATAGTTAAAATAATACGGTTGTATTAATAAATTGCTGCGTAATATTACGTCAGTCCAACTACTGGTACAATCTATGCGTTTTTAAAATATTTTTAGAATATTTTTTGAATATCTTTCTTTTATTTTTTGAGATCTTTTTAAAATATTTTCAAAGTAAAATTTTTACACTTATAAACAATAGCACAGGAAGAATAGCCGTGTGTAAAAATATCCGGCCACAGCGTATACCTATACGCTTACAGTCCCTTGTGGCGTAGGTTGCGTGCCTCTCATAAACTTACGCCAATAGCGGTGAACTGCGCGCGCTCTTGCACTCAAGCGAAAAAAAGAAGAGCACTGCACGCAAGGTAGAGTAAAGGACGAAGGAACGCGAGGAAGAACGGTATAAAGAAAAGACCGAGGGAGGGAGGGAGGTCGAAACGAGAAGCGAGGAACTCTCAAAAGAGAAAAAGAGAGCGCGCCCGCGTAATCCATCTCAGGCGTGCCTCGCACGAAGGTGACGACGGCGGAGCATAGCTCGCGCCACCGCTTGCGGTATACAGAAATTAATAGGCCGCTGAGAGAGAGAGAGAGATAGATCTTTAAATTTCAAGGCAACTCGAATTCTCTTGGTTTCGCAGAGCCTTTGTGCGCTGGCAAAAAAGAGACGAAAAGGGTGAAAAAAGGGTGTATGGTCATGTTCCATAGAGCGCGCCCTGCAGTCGAAATTAATTCCCTGCGAATACCACGAAGAAACGACCGCAAGCCTTCTTTAATTCCCGCACAATGGACCTCGCAATGCGTGCGCGCTCCAATTATTACCTTTCTCCCTTTCTTTTCTCTCTCTCTCTCGCTCTCTCTCTCTCTCTCTCTCTCTCTCTCTCTCTCTCTCTCATTTCTCCTTCTGTTTGTATTATGTTCTGTTCGCGTGTGCTGTGTGCATGGAATGCTGAGAATTAGCTGCACCGAGGACTTGTAGCATTTAAATTAGAAGACTAATATTTCAATTTCAATTTTAAATTTCAATTTCAATTTATTCACTATTAGTACGAACTTGAGAATTAAATAGCGCATATTAGTAATCTTTTGAAAGATAAAGCAAGTTCTAAAGTTTTTTAAAGTTTGGGTTAATGCATACATATTTATTTTATCATCATTAGAAATTTTAATACAGGTAGCTGTCATTTGAATCGATTGTATAATGTTTTATTTATAATGAACAATTAGTGCAAACAATTATACAAAATAATTATAATTTGTAATAGGTTTATAGTAGATCTAGATATATTGTTATTTTAAAACCTGACTTTTGTAATTGTATTTTAGTCTCATCATCAAACTATAGTTTTACTAATAGATTGAATATATTTGTTTTTTTATTCGTGATATAATAATGTTTATAGCACACTAACCTCAAAATGCCAACTTTATTGTCGATTTTGAGGTTGTTGTGCTATAAAATATCGTATGAGACTGTTGTGGGAGGTGTTTTTCTACCTTGCTCGATTTTCTCACTCGCTTCGCTCGTGCGAAAACCCTCGAACAAGGTAGAAAACCATCTCCCACAACAGTGTCATAATATACTATTAATGATAAAATAAAATCAACTACAAACAATTATTTAATATTGAGCTGTTCGTTAATATAACTATTGCTATAAGTAATTTGAGACATTATTGCATGCATCTGTTCAAGCAAGTATGCTATAGAACTTGCAATAAGCACTGTTGCAGAGTGCATATATAGTAAACAGGCGTACAATATCTTCTGTTCATAACTTTTGACAAATGTAAGGAAACAAAATGTAAATATTGTACAAAAGAATAATTATTTCACCTTTCCCTAATGAGTTAAAACAAAACGAGAAATATATATTTATAATGAATAAAGAATCAAAGGCTCTATTGATCTGCATGAACTATATCACTCAATATTTTATATTCATCGAATTTTTCATTCGAATAGAAAAAGGTTTAGTGATATTTCGTTGAGCGTTATAGATCAACAGAGTCTTCATTCATCCTTCACTTTTCATCAATGATAAATAAAGTCTTCTTCAAACTATGAAAGACAGTTTTTTATTAAACCCGTCGATGATAGTCGCGAGCGCTATCAAAATGCTGCAACGACATCCACGATCAACGCTTAATATCTTTACAAGTTTCCGGCCGCGGCTCGAATGGAACATGCATCCGGAAATCTCGCTTGCGCGAGTAACTCGGCTGCATTCAGAGAGGGAATCAGGAGCTAATGCCCCTTTCTCTCGCGTCACCCGCAGGCGTTTAATTCCCATGATGGCTCGATTCACAGTTCGCCCGCGCGCAAGCGATAGCCTCATCGTCGCATCTGCATTATACGTGCACGATTTGTTTCTATACCGACATTTGTGTTGTAGCCCAGGTGCAAAGGGACGGAGAGACGAAGAAAAAATGAAAAAACCTATGTGCTCGCGATAAGAGTCCAACTCTTTTCTGCGCGCAAATAATCGCTGTGATGTGATCTTACGGTGTAATAAAACCTTTGCCGCGGTGTCTATTTCTCCCCTTTTCTATTATACGTGTATACACACACGGCCTCTTTTATTTCTTCGCTACACGTGTGCTCTTCTTTTATTGTCCGCTGTTCGGTTGAGGGACTTGCCGCGGCGTACTCTCGTCTATGCAGGAGAAGGGAATTTGTCTTGATAAGACAGGAGCAAACAGTCCTATGAAAATATAAAGATCCTAATCTAACTTGGGCTGAGTACGATGTTTTAACATGTATACTGTTGTTCTTTCTTTTAGATTCAATTTTTATTTTCAAGGTTTTGTTCCGAAACGATGATAATTTACAGATTCTTTTGAAGTGCGCATGTGTGTGTGTGCGAGTTACATTTCATAGTTTTTCAGAAAGAAGATTTCACAGTTTAAAATATGAAGTTAGATATCATAGTTTTCGTGGTATGATTGGTTAAAAATCGCACTATTCTCAATATTTAACATGAGCATTATGACAATTAAGGTAAAAAAACTCACATAAAATTAATAATGTATTTCTCAAATGCAATTAGCAAACAATCTACAATAGAGATTGAAACAGAAATAAGATCAAAATTAAATTACAATGTACTGAAATGTGTGCCACAATTTCATCACAATATACCGTACCATATCAGAGCATATTATTAAAAAAAAAACTAGTCCAATTAATTTACCTTCAACTTTTCATTAACTTTAATGTATGCATGCATTAACTAAACTTTTGTTTTCAAAGACTAATCTGTCAAGCGCTGTTGGAATACAGCTAAGTTAATCTAAAAATTTAATTGGATAAAGGAATATTCTTATATAAAAGTACAAAATGTTTACACGCTTGTTTCTGCCCGTGAAGTTGATTTCTGCACGAACAACAAACTACAGTTGTAAAACCTTTACGTACGAAAAGAAAACTAATCTTTTCAAAACCGAGAACTCAGAATCAACTGCGTTAATCCGAAAGGCATATTATACACACGGGGAACGGAAGAGCAGAGAGCTAATAAAATTGATCCACGATCGATCGCATGCAGCAAGCAAACAGATGTGATGCTTCGCGTCATCGCTTCCTTTACTCGTGTACCACCTCGCGGGGCGAGGAAGACGAGGGTGAGTTCAGATACACGCTCGATCGCGGTTATGCGAGTCATCATCTACGCAGTCCATAAGTATTATAAGACTATGCCAACAGACGGCTTATTAATCTTCGATTTCCCACAAAAGATTAACGAAGATGCGCCCGCGCTCTCACGCTCCAGGCAAACATTGATCCCTTTGGATCTCTCTACTTATAAGTCGAATATTATGGCAGGTATAAAAGAAAAGATCGAATGGGTTTTAAATGTGGGCTGAAACTTCTTAAACGATCGTTATACCTACAAGTAGCCCGTAATGTAATATTGGAGGCGAAACGTGACGATGAGGTTTAAAAAATTGATCTTTTACTTACTAGGATAGTATCAGCGACTACCAGTCATGGATGTTGCCTTTATTTTGTCACCGAATATTATTTGTAAATATCAAAGTTTGCAAAAATAAATTAAAACCAGCAATTGAAATAAGATTTCATGTAAAATGTTTATTTCTTAAAAAATTATGCATCTTTCAATATTACGATAAATCGTAATTTAAAATGTGAGAATTTTTCGATTCATAATATTTTTAGCTACATTTTATCATAATATTAACCGACACATATAACTTGAATGAAATAAGTTTTCTGTGTGAAACTTTATTTATTTAATTAAAGCTGCTGACTCTTGGTGTCATATTTTACTGAAAAATGTCGCTGAGACATTCTTTCCGTAAAACCACATGTGTAAATTAATTATTAGCAAATGGTCTAGAAACTGAACTAAATAATTATTTACAAAATAAAAAAGCGTTTAACTCTGAAACATTTTGTATTCTTTCATTAAGTGTCCCAAGCCTCCTTCGAAGTTTCAGAAAATACCATGACCCGGATTTCCGATACTCTTCGAAGTCCTAGATTGTCAAGTTTACAAGTACATGGCAATCAGCACGTGTCCAAGTCTTTTCTGCATTACTGTAACTGACATTCGATCACCAAGGGTCAACTTACGTCTAGCGATCGTTTCGAAGAAACACCTGCGAGTCCGTTTGTAATCAGGGCGTAAACTGCACGACCAAAGAGATGCAGTATCGCGTTAATACTTCTTGCAGCAGTGTCATCCAATGACGACGATAAAAGATGAGCCTTAAGATACATTTTTAGCTTGATAATAAAGTTTATTAAACTGATGCTGTGACACCATTAAGTAAAACAAAGATATATTGATTTTCGGGACCTTGTATTGATCAGCATTGCTCCACTTTTGCAATCTATACCTTAATCCGTTCCGCCATGTCTTCTTAACTCAAGTCATTTCGTATTGATTTTTGCGTATATGAAAAGTATATTGTTTAAACTAATATTTTGGCGTAAATTTTGTTTGATAGCACTTGCTAAACGTGATTTCCGGTAGCTTAAAGAAAAAGATTATTTTGGCTATTCAAGCAAGTATGACATTTTTTGAGCTACTAATTTATGTTTTTAGGCACGACCGCGACACGGAAGTGCCTTATATTTTCGTTAGCGAAAAATGTGTGAGATAGAATATCTCACGCAATTTTTGACCAATCGGGCTGAAATTTTAGGAGAGATCTCCTCCAGCACAATATGAAATTCTATTTTTTTATTCCAATCCTATACGTAGTTTTTACGTGTTTTTCTTTTTTTAAATTCATGTTACACGATTATCTCCGCGAAATCTTAGCGGATCAGGCTCAAAATCTTTTTTGGGATTGATCCTGCAAATATATGCTGAATGCGACGACTATAAAACATCGCTAAAAACGATTTTTGGGCTATAACTTGAAAACTAAGCATTCTACGAAAAAAAGTTAAATAGAAAACTTGTAGATCTTTGAAAAATACAACTTTTTCCCGTGGGCATCTATTTATTAAAATACTTTTAACCCGAATTAACAGGCCAAAAACGAATTTAAACATCGAAAAAACAGCTTTTTACCATATAACTTTGCAGGTATGGATTTTACGTAAAAAAATTTAATGAAAAAGTAGTAGATCTCAAGGTGCAATTTCATAGTGCGTCAAATTAACCGCGTCAACTCGACCACATGGCATTTTACTGGGGAATCCCAATGTTTACATTAATTTAATTATTTTTGTAATATATTATTTCACTGTTGTATACATATGCTCTTCCAAAAAAATAATATTTTACATTTATGATGGTTTGTAAACGTTCAAATATGTTTCCTTGAAAAATAAATACATTCTCAACACTTTTTAAAACTTTGTATTTAGTTAACCTTTTGAATGATATGCATGACAGTTCAATTGTTTATTGAAGTTAAATAATTTTAACATGAAAAATGCTAAAGCTGTCGTAAAAATATCACGTGGTTAAGTTGACGCAAAAATTTGACGCTCCATGAAAATGTACCTTCAAAAAAACAACTTTTTATGGTATCAAATATTTTTTATGCATTTTACATGAAAAAGTTACATAGAAAAGTTCTTTGAAAAATACAACTTTTTTCTTGACACCAAGACGCGAAAATGCTTTTAAATCAAGTTAATAGTCCAAAAACGATTTTTGACATCGAAAAATGCAATTTTTTACTATAAAACTTTGCAGGTATGTATTTTACGTAAAAAAATTTAATGAAAAAGTTGTAGATCTCAAAAGAACAGCTTTTTATGGTAGCAAATATTTAAAAATAAATGCTTTTACACAATAAACAGCTAAAAAACGATTTTGTATACACATCATTTAATAACAATTGCGGTGCAGTACGCCCAATTGATCTTAAAATTTTTTAAAGATGTCCCCTTTTCAATAAAAGTTTTACATTCAAAGTACGACCACTTAAACACGATAGTATTTTTCTTTTTTACTAAATACAACCTACTAAATACAAGATAATAGTGTCAGCGTTAAATGTAAGCTTTAGTTTAGCGATCGCGCGAGTGTCAGGTAATCAGCGAGCGCGAAGTGCGAGCTGAGTGCGGTCGTGCCTCTAATGCAACACGCGAAGCGATGCAAGGCGCGGAGGAGCTTAAGGGCGAGCGCTAAGCGCACGCTCTGAAGCTCTGGAGCAGACAAGTCACATGCGGCCGAAGGCCGGGTGTGGCGCGCTAGTTATTTATATGAAGATAAACCAAATAAATTACAAAAAATATAGATACATAATTCACATTCTTTTTTAACCAACGTCGAAGAAGGAGAAGATTTTCAAAACCTGTATTTCTTTCTTTTTCTTCTTTTTTCTATGTTTGTTCGCGCATTACTCCAAAACTACTGGACTAATTTGAATGAACTTTTTTTTTAATGAAAGAGGAGGATACCATGGTGGTCCCATTCTAATTTTGTAAGGATCGGTCCAGTATCTGACCAGTAAATTAGTTTCTTGCTAGATATTTTTTCCGTACTTTCCGGCCGCTGCCTATTCTGTCTGCCAATTATTCGAAACTACTGAACCAATTTGGATAAACTTCTTTTTAATGGAAGAGGATGAGCCAATTGAGATCCCATTGCATCACTGATACACTATCGAGCCAGTACTAGGTCAGTACTGGCGTTTCGTTATGTTCGTCCCTTCGTCCGCCAATTATTCCGAAACTACTGAACCGATTTGGATAAACTTTATTTTGAATGAAAGAGGATGATCCCATGGTAGTCTTATTACATCACTGGGCCAGTATCGAGCCAGTACTACGTCAGTACTAGCGTTCTATTATGTTCGTCCGCCAATTATTCCGAAACTACTGAACCGATTTGGATAAACTTTTGGATTCGGATAAATAAAATAAAATTTGGCCGGTACAACTGAAAAGTATAAAATAAAAAATTTTAAAAAACGACTTCGAAAAGAACGCACTAAAAAGTATGAAATAATTGATAAAAAGTACGAATAATCGATAAAAACCTTTTCGAAGTGGGCGCCGAATTTCAAACTGACTTATAGTATCTTTCTTATAGATATGATTTAGAACATATACTGGATTGAGTCTAAACACATACACTTATAATGTCTCTAAAGTTAGACCACCGTAACTCGGTGAATCGGTTTTTATCGATTATTCATACTTTTCATCGATTATTTTATACTTATTAATGCGTTTTCTTCGAAGTCGGTTTTGTTTTAAAAAAAAAAATTTAACCATATGGAATGAAAAATTTTTAAACTATTTTTCTAGTTTAACTTGTGTATAATAAAATTTTTAAACTGAAGCAAACAATTTAATAATTTATTTTTACATTACATAATACGCACATATGATAGTTAAGGGAATGATTCAGATATTTAAAGTCATTTTTATTGCAAATTTTTTTATTCTTGAATTAACTAAGAAGAGGGTAAAAATGGCATGTACGCTAATTAATCCATATACATACGCAAATTTTTTGTAGAATAAAATTAAGTAAAAACTATTGTGCGGATCTTTCTGTTATTTGGTCTAAATTTTTACTTTTGACGCATATTTTTATATGAATTGCTTATAAAAAGCGCTAAAAATATTAATTTGGTCGCCCAAAATTATTGCATTTTACAATTCAATTAAGAGTTCCGCGAAAGTTTAAATTGTATGCGTGTTTGTAGCAAGTTTGAAGTCAATCGATTAAAAACTGATGCGCAAGGAGTCTTTTGCATCTAACAAAATATACTGCTGAGTTGCATGGATTTAAAGATTTATTGAGCAATATAAAACATATAGAGAACCTATAACAATCCACAATTACTATTATTTTTCAAAATAAACATTCAATAATTTTGTATACATTCTTCTAGTACAATCTATACAAAACGTAATATAAGTACAATAGAAAAATATTTTTTTCTTGCATAATTTCAGTACCTCTCTTATAAAAGCTGAAAAATTAAAATTAAATTGCATTTTCGTGAGTGAAAAAGTTAATCTCCTTTAAAAAGGACATATACGATGAAAGAAAGGTTAATCAATAAATAAAATTTATGAAGGAACAGGTAATATCCTTTCCAAGCGCAAGTTACGTAAGGCCATTATTCTTTCGGCGCACGGTCGAAGCGACGGGCGTCGCGTGTATAAGGAAGAGGGAACGCGAGACATCTTCAGGAAGCAGGAGTGGCTTCAGCGAATATGTGGGCCGAATCATATGGGCGGCTCGTTCGATCCGTGGGTGCATTTTTGCGCTAACGCGGCTCTTTCTCTCTTGTAACTACGTATAGAAAGAAGCATTTATGGGGTGTCTGATCGGAACGAGTAGCTGGAATTTCGGCGAGCCGATATAATTTCGGACCGATTCAGATTTATGGGTTTCTCGCGTCGAAGCCTCTTAAAAGAAATAGTTTTCGAGATTTTAAAAGCGGGCTGTGGCCATAAAACTGTACCGATAATTAGAAAGTAAATGATAAATTATACAATAATTTTTAGAAATTCCACGAATGGTTATCCAAATACGTTAGCTGACTGTATCTGTATTTAGGCGTAAACTGATAAGATTCTAGATGAATATTTGACCAATGACGTTCTATGCTTCTATGAGCAAAGTCAACAAATAAGTCAGTCCTCGGAATAAAGCTTCCGAGTCCGAATGCAGTTTTGGCAAGACAAAAGAGTGCACATCGAATCTGGACGCGACGAACTTTCTCTTATTCTGCGCGTAGGCCATTGTCTGTTCTGATTTTCGTGCCAAAAACGCGCGAGCTCCATAAATAAGCGTCAGCGCGCAATATACACGTATAGCACGGATGAGAGTTTTATCTGTGGATGTATTGAATGACGAATGAGCCATGACGTATGACTTATGAGTAAGAGCGACGAAGACAAACCCCGTGTGTACTATAAGCATTCGCTCGATCGCCCACTGTCTGCGCAAGATCAAACATCTGCGCACAATAGACACTACAATGCTGCAATGGCGCGTGTTGGGGTCGCGCTAGATTGCGTGACGCCTATACAGAGGGTGACAAAATATGTACTACCTATTTGGCTTTAAGTAGAATTTTTTTATAATTGGGTACATTTTAACCAATAAGGAGAAAACTACATGTTTGTTTTACTCAAAATTTTGAAATACGTATTCTCGTTCTGACACAAAAATATAAAAAAAGGTCACATTGGTTGCAAAGTAAGAAATTATTATATTGTGTTGCACCAGTCAATGAACGTATAGAAGGCCTCCAGATATAGAATTTTAATTGGGAAACTGGGCACTTAAACTTTTTTTTTTGTGTAAATATGATACTTTATGCAGAGTGTTTAAAAATATAATTAGGGTGAGAAACTTATATTTTTATTCTTACAATTCTCTGAAATACAAAAATTTGTCGTACCCTTAACGTTCACTCGTAAAGCTTTCTTGAAGCCAAGTTTTAACTTATCGATCTAAAACTTTCAAAAATCATTTATGTATGTCCTCATATTTATCAAGATAAATTTCAAAATATTAATTTTAGGCCCAAACAACAGCAGAGAAAATACGTGCATGGAAGCGCAGGAATACTGTTGTTGATAAAAATAAATCTACCATGGCTTATTATTATTATTCTCTTTTGTATAACATACTTCAACACCAATAGTTTGTATTGAAAAGATAATTGGGAGGAATCTATTTTATTGTTTCACTTAATGTTTCTTGATTAAAAGTATAAATCGAAATTTAAATTATAATACACATGAATCATATATTATGCAAAATTTAGTTCCTCACCTACGCGATAATAACTCTAATTAAAAGTACGCTGCTTTTGGCTTATGTCCTATTTAATTTTATACCTAGAAACATAATCCAAAGTTCCAACAAAATTCATGACGCGAACATCTGACACTCTCCTAAGTAAAGACTGAGTGATGATAAAACAAAAATTAAATAAAACGTACCCTCATACGACATTAACCATTTGTAAACTTATGCGCTATAGATGTGAATAGTATTCGTGTTCCTTAATGCAAAGCAAACGTACGACTATCCGCGGCGGAGTTGTAAGCAATCACATTAGCGCGGAACTTTAGGAAATAAAAGGGCCGCGGCGCGTGTGTGTATATTTGCACGCATCGATTGAAGGGGTGGCCCGTCGTCGGCAAGTGCAATGGACGACCACGCCTTAATAAGGGCACGCCGCTCTATGGGAGCGCCCGCCGACACTTTGGTCACGTTCTTCCTCTATTCTACTCGCGTGTATTAGGGCGACTCAGCCCATGCGGGAGTATATGTGGCTCAATCATTTGCATTTCCATGTAAACACTTGTTATATTTTGAACTTTCTATTAAAGGTTATTTTTGAAAAATGTTGCACATTATGAGAAAGCACCGTGGTTTTTTTGCAATGGATACTTTAATCTCCAAGTTTATTACCAACTATAATGCGCATCTAATATGCATATTTAATCCATGTTTCAATATTTTTTTCTAACAGTATATTCGAATGCTTTCATTTTACAGTGTCACTTACGCTATAATTTTTCAACATTTTTTGACAGTCTGCGCATTCAGTTAGGCATCAAAGTACAAACATAATCATAGATTTAAATAAAAAATTTTCTTTTTCGTTTCTATTGCGTAAACAACTTTTTCAGTCTTAGCATTTGGTCAGTTTATAATTTACTTACTAACTTTTTAGTTATAAAAATCAAATATGAATCATATAAAAGATCGTAAGTGGTTAAAAACAGCTAGATTCATTTTTTTTTGCTTTGCGCGGTATAATAAGTCGTCCAGTCTTCACAGAATAGCCGTGAAGACACGCGTCGTTTCCTCAACCCCACGACGATTCTGTCTGCACGCTCTAATGCCTTCGCGCTTATGTATACTTAAAGACGCGTGCACGTGCCGCGTTCTTCAGTGCTCGGTAACGCGCGTCTCCTCATTATGTACATATATACGCATATGTCTTACCCCCTCAGCAAGTATGCATGGAGATTTCTTCTGATTTTTTTCATCCCGCTGTACTTTTATATCGACTACGTTCTTTGTTCTTTCTTGGCACGTGTCAATTACCTAAGCCAAGGGCAAAAAATACAGCAGAGTGCACTCAAGTAAATGAAAACCGCTGCCAATTCATTGGCACTTAGCTTTCTCAAACTATATAAATTGTTCCAATATAAAATTTGTTCTAATAAATTAACTCTTAAATTGCTATATCACTTTCTAAATAATAGCTCAAAGAGAGTGTGCTCTTTTATCATTGATGGTTTGACAAAAGATAATATTTTGCTAAAACTACGGTACGATAGGTAATAATCCTTATCACAACAATTCTTTCTCAGTACGTAATTTATTAAAATTATTTAAATATTTAAATTAAATGTAATCAGATGTTAGTACGAAGATTTACTGCATTTCTAATCATCTAAAATTTTGTGAATGATTTGCCATCATAGATGTCCTATATATAACCGTTTAAAATATACATGACTTTTTTCTTGTATAACAAAAGATTTCTTGTCATTCCCTCCCGCTCCTGAAAATCTCTGAAAATACTGACAAAATTCTATATTTTCCAAAATTTGAACTCAAAATTTTGAACAAAATGACAATTTTGTGAATAACAAAACAAGGGAAGTATCTCATTCAAAATGTCGGGTCGGAAAAGATAGGTAATTATATACTCTTTCAAATGCATTATCACTCAATTGATGATATTCTTTCTAAGGTATCAAAAACCCGAAAAAATAAAACTGAAAAATCGAAAAGCCGCTAAAGAAACAAAATCACATGGTAAAACAAAAAAAAATATTTCTGAGCCGCCTTCCTTAAATAAAGACAAAAAATGAGTTTATTAAAAGTAATGTTGATCTACATCCATACATACACACACACACACACACACACTCACAAATATATATATATATATATATATATATATATATATATATATATATATATATATATATATATATATATATATATATATACACACACACACACACACACACACACACACACACACACACACACACACACACACACACACACACACACACACACACACACACACACACACACACACACACACACACACACACACACACACACACACACACACACACACACATACACACACCGAAACACACACACACACACGCGCGCGCATTCACTAAAAATAGTATATTTTGATTAGCCATTTAGATTATTTTTCTTAACACGTGCATGAAAAAGACCCTTTTCCATGCTTGCAAAACGAATGGAATATTGGGCGTTCCGAGAGTCTTTGCGGGAGCGGGAGATATATACATTACCCGCGGGAAGGAAAGAGGATAAATTTACCTATATTTGAATGAACATTTGAAAGAGCATAAAATTACCTATCTTTTCCGACCTGAAATTTTGAATGACTCAGATAGCACGACACGTTGTAGGGACATTGCCGCAACGTTGCTCTAGCAACTAAGCAACGTTGTTCGTGAACGTTGTAGCAACGTGTTAGCAACGTTGCAAAAACGTTAAAATGTCCGCTTTGGTTGCAAAAGAAACGTTGTAGAAACGGTCTCGTAACGTGCCTACGACGTGAAAAATGCCCTAAATTAACACACTTATTAAAAAAAATACGATGTGTAACACGGGTAAAACGGTCATAGAAAAAGCCAATTATCCCCCCTAGTTGCACAATGTACTATTATATAACTAACATTACATCTGTACATATTTTCGAGTAATATTCAGCAAGGGAGGAAAAATAAATAAATATGCTTTAGTTTCCTTTTTTATTCATTTATTCTTTCCTTCTATTTTAACTTGACATGCAGAGATCGACAGATGCAATTTTAGTTATAAATAAAATTCACCAACTAATAAAATCGTTTTATAATATTTATATAATTAATAAAAATACTAGTATTATGAACTAGTATAAATGAAAAATGTTAAAAACTTGTCTACAACAATGTTAAACTTTTTTGCTCAAGATCTCTTCACGGGTTTCCAGGTGAATTAAATGACGTCTTTTTTCATTCAAAGATAAAAAAGTAAAATAGCTAAAATGACAATTTTCACACGTACCACCGTTATAGTATGCGTATCTTCAGATATTAATCTGTTAAAAGCTGTCGTGGGAGACAATGCTGTAGCTTTATAAGCAAGCTGCTTTCATTTGTTAATGGAAAAGGGGTGTTGCTGCACGCATGCAGAGGTCACGCGCTTTGTTTCGTTTGTCGCGCAGGATCTACCTATATATACACGTACGCGCACATAGCGTCGGTGCGATATGCTAATGCCTCGGACAACGCAAAGTCGAGCATATCCTGTATACAACGCCAGCTATTACGATATAACCGAATCTTTCTATTTCGACTTTTTACACAAAACAAACATTTTGACTTAGTTCGTTAGAATTTTTTGTAGTCCCAGTCAATAAAGAGAAACATCCAATCCTTTATAATTTATGGACTTGTGCATATAATAGGTGTAATATTTGAATATATAACGTTCACTAGACTACTATATCAATATTTAATAGTGTCTACGAAAAATACATTTAAATCATACCTTACATTATTTGAATTTAAATACACAGTATTATATACAGAGAATTTATTCCATAGACCATTAAAATTAAATTTATCTTCAGTGGTTACAAGAAATAGTACCATGACCACGCGGAACTGTTGCAGTTGGCACTTTTTTTCTATTTTAAAAATTCTATTCCTAATTTGTATGCTATATCTTACACTATATCTTACTCAAAGTTTATTAATTCTGTCAAATGTCTTATAAACACTATATTGGTTGTAATATTACTTCGACAATTAAGCAAAGCTCTTTTGTCTTCTACTTTAATTATCCTAAAATTTAAAATTGAATAGTTAAGACCAGAACGCGTAGGAAAACAGAATTTAAGACGGGCATACTTCCGCACTCATTATTATATTAGAGAGAGAGAAGTATGATACCCCTTTTTTTCTAAATTAGAGCCTGGCCTCTCTACCGCGCTAAACCCGTTGGAGTGAAATAAATCACTCTAATTAGAGTGGATTTTTAACGCTAAAAATAAAGTGGAAATCTTTCACTTTTAAGTAGATTGAAATTTCACTCTACTTTAGCGTACATACTTTCCCCATGGTCATCAACAAAAAGTAACGTTTTCAAATGAAGATTCAAAATTAAAAACAAATTTTAAGATTTATCTAATTGTTTTTATTTTATAACGATATTTCGATTTTTGAACATTAGTTTTTTAAGTTTTTGGATATGTTAGAAATATTACGATAAATTTAGTGAAATTTAGTTACATTTAAAAGAGTATAATTCCTTAGATTAGTATTAATACTTAGAGCAAATTCCCACGCCGGTGACCCGGGTTCGAATCCTAGTCTCTGCTGATTAATACAGGCACCTCTGTAAAAATTACATGTGCTTTGTTTACAAACACACCGCAGACCTCCGTCGTCGATTAGCAGCACCACATGAGAGCACAAACATGGCGACGTTATTTAAAAAAAAAAAATGAGACTAGTTAGCGTACGTCAATTATTTTAAAGTTAGTTTCGGAATCCCGCGATAAGTACAAGAAAATATATGCTTTCTTAGGAGTGTCTTTCATAGTTAATAAATTCTTCATGCATTTTTATGCGATAGAGATATTTTCTTATTTATTTTTACCACGAAAATAACCTTTATTGATTTTGATAATTAAAATTTAGATGGTTAAAAATTAAAGATAGTAGGTACATTTGACAGAACAAATATCTAATCGAATTTGTTTGGATATTTTTCGTGATACTGCAACTTCACTAGATAGAATTCTCATACTCGATAATCTCATTAGAGGATTTCAAAATAATATAAGAAATTGTATCAGATGTTTGTTCTAACGAGTGCACAAGGCCCTTAAATATGAAAGTGCAGGCTTCATTGCGCGCAATCATTGCGTAGGTGTAACACGGGTTTTAATTACCTTTTTCTCCAAAAATAGACATCTGGTATCAAATGCCCTCGATTCGGGCACAAACAATAGAATCCAGATTAGTATTTTTTCTGTTTCAAAGCCCGCGAACGAGAGCCCGAGCAAGGATTTCCGGCACAAGCGCAGCACAACACTTCCGGTCAACCACCGCGCAGCCCGGCTTTGCACGTTTACCATTCCGTGACGAAAAGCGGGATCGAATTATCGAGAATTTCGTAAGGGAGTCGACCCCCGCACACTCTTTATTTCGGCCCGCAGCTAAATTGTACACGAGGAGAAAGTCATTTTACCTCTTGTTTCCTATTATCCTTTCCTCATTAAAAAGCTTTGTAGTTGGGTAGCAATGCAGGGATTGGTTGACTCGTCTGCGTTTTAAATTAAGTAAATCAAACTTATTGTATTCGATTCTAATTAGTAGTTAAATTTCATTTTCAATTTACATATACTGTCTAACTTCGGGCAGTGATACACTTACAGTTTCGGGCAGTGATAAAAACCATTAGGGTATTCCACATCGCGAAGTATTCATACTGAGTGCCCTTTCTTAAAAAATATAAAGTGACGGGTTGTGTCAAATTACACTATGCATTAAAAATGATATTACTGAATTAAGGGGGCACACCACCTTCGAACCTACAAACAAAACTTATTTGTATAAGTGCATAAAAATTCTTCTTTTCAAAAATAATCATTCTGAAATTATTTTTACTATAGATACTTGGTAATACCTTTAATTTCACCGTAAGAAACCTCAAAATCTTGATCCACCACGTCATATTAAACCACCATATTTATTAAGCTCCTAATCCACTGCCCACAGGAGTACAAGTGATCCTGTCGACCAAATTTCCTCAGGTTTGGGAATATTACTTTTCAATACATTAGTTATGGTATGAATACAGGAAATTAATGTTTACTACGTAGATTTTTTTTACATAAATATATATAAGTGTATATATATATATATATATATATGGTAAAATTAATTAATAATATTAAATAATTAATGAAAAAGTCAATACAATGTATGCAAAATTTGTCTATGTAGTAAAAAATAATTTCCTGTATTCATACCATAACTAATATATTGAAAAGTAATATATATCTCCAAACCTGGATAAATTTGGTCAACGGGATCACTTGGAATCCCGTGGGCAGTGGATTAGGTTTTGAGGTTTCTACGGTGAAATTAAAAATTCAGAATTATTGCTTTTGAAAGGAAGAATTTTTATGGACTCATACAAATAAGTTTTGTTTATAAGGTGTGCCTCCTTGATAACTTTTCATATATCCAGAAATGTATATTTTTCACACGAGATGTACATACTGGGAGACGCTTCAAAAACCTAAAAATCTTAATTTATTATTTTTTATTAATAATTAATTCAGGTAATTAAAATCGACTAAAACCAATATTTTTCTTCGAAAGATCCCTTCGTACGACAATAATCAAGTTCAAGCAGAAACGGAATCATGCAGTTTGTTTGGACACTCCTCTCAATTATGACATTTAATGTAAGCTGCACGTAGGAAATTGAAGAAGAAAATTCGTACTTGAAATAAGGAGGATAGGCTTAGGTTTCGTGTAGGCTTCGCAGAGATATGCATATTGCCACGACGTGCTGCAGTTGTGTGTCGGATTTTTGATTTTCGGATCGGAACTAAACGGTCTGTCTAACCCTGCGCGCAGTCTGAATATACTACATACACAGAAAACATTTGCAAACTCAACCGAATGACGTCTGCATTCGAGCAATCTGTTATTTTCGCGCTCATAACAACCTGAGCATTATACACGCTCTCGTTTATTCCGAGTTCGACTTGCGGCGCACCATCGAATGAATGTAATTGAAACCTTTTACACATCTGCTAAATAAATTACGTTTTATCACCGGAACAAAGATCACTGCTTGAAATATCATTTTTGCGAACTTGAGATTTTTTATTTGGATGTCGGTTTAACTTGTAACTTTCTTTGTATGAGTGCGAGGAAAAAGGTATAATTTTGATACTTAGATACGTATCAAAATTGTAGGACGGAAGTTTTCGAAAAAAAATTTCGTGAGCCTGTGATTATGAAAGAATGCGTGGCTTATGTACTATTGTATATATATATGCGCAGGAAACATAAAAACTGGAACGGAGAGGCGCAAAAGTAAAGATCGCGAACTACTGTAACTGCAATTGGAAGGATACCTCGAGAGGATGCTGTGTAGCGTTAGCGGAGGAAACATAAACTACGGATGGGAATAATGGAAATTCCAGACACGCTGCGTTTCCGGAATCTAATATATAAAGTTCGTTGTCTTTCTTATGCAAAATTATTTTAGTTTCTGTTTTATTAGCTTGTCACTTACAAATGTATCATACATTAAAATGTATACAAGAATTATATTTTACTTAAAAGTGGTACTTTATAAATATAGAATAAAAATTACTATCTAAATACCATGATGTTTCAAATATTTAATCAATAAATATGCAGAATATTTTTTGCTACTGTAAATCGGTCACCGGACTAATTTTGGACGAAATACCTATGTATTATCATCAATAACACTATTGCCTAACCTATTACTGTATAATATAATAATAATAATAATAATAATAATAGTAATAATAATAATAATAATAATAATAATAAAAAAAAAATAATAAAAATAATAATAATAATAATAATAATAATAATAATAGTAGTAATAGTAATAATAATAATAATAATATAATGTACGCATGTATAATTCTATGAGGTATAACTAAAATGTAATGTTCAAGACTATTCACTTTTGGTTAGCAAAAGCTGAATAATTTGAAATCTCGAATTGGTTAAAAGTTAAAGTTAGTCTGGTCTTCGATGTCCAAAAATGTGTAACACAAACTACGGTTAAAAAGAACAAAAAGTCGTCCTTCAGAATTGTATTTTACTTGGGTTGTTTAGCACCGTCATGCAGTTTAAAAAAGGAAAGGTATACATAGGCACCTGCTAAGGAAACGTCTGACCGGAAACGAAGAAAGTTCAAAGTAGTCAGTCGATCGTCCCGATGAATAGAAAGAGAACTCGAGTTTCCTGGACATTTAACTTTTGGACCGCTGCTTTGACCGCATGCGATGCGGCTCCTCAAAATACACAGAGAGAATTTTCTGATAAAAATTACAGTAAAAATCATTGTAAATATTGGACATTCTGACTTCAGGGGAAAATTATCCGGTTAAACGGTACAAATTAACATTATTCATTATAATTTTTACCATACAGTACGGTAAATTTTACCGTGTATCAGGGCAATTCTTACCGTTCATCCGGGTAATTTTTTCCCTGAAGGCAGAATGTTCCGCGTTTACAATGATTTGTACGGTAATTTTTATCACAAAATTCTCTCTGTGTATCTTTCGCTATATTGAAAAGACTTTCGGAGAAAATTGTCAATATGCAAGATTAATGGATTGTAATGATTTAAATAAAAATTAATAATTTTTTAATTGATATCAGTACATTACAAAAATGGTTAACATAGGATACAGGGACCAATAACCGAGCAGTACATTATTTATTCTTTTCTTAATAAGCAAGGTTAACTACTAATACAATCACTAAATTATTTAGTTTAGATTGATGCTTTATTTTGATAAAAATAAAAAATACAGGTACACTGATTTTACAAAGACTTTTTTCTTGCTTTCAGTTTTTACAAAAATATGAACAGTAAAATTGTTTAAGTTACCGGAAATGTTTTACGATAATGCTGTTTTGCATAAACAAGTGCAATTTACCCATTTTTCAATCCAAATAATTTAAAAAATTCAATTAATTTAAAGTTTTCAAAATCTTTTTATTGACTAATGTTAAAATTGGTTCTCATTATTTGGCATAGTGCGTTTCTTACACATAAAAATTGTACACGTAATCATTATGCACAATTTAGCACTGGTCAAATATATCTATATATAATTTGACCAATGCTAAATTGTGTACAATAATTACGTGTATAATTCTTATGTGTAAGAAACGCGCTATGCCTATTATTTGCGATCAATTTCTGATTTAAAATAAAAAAGATAATTGAAAAAATAGTTAATTTTGAGTAAAAATTTTGTTTCCACGAAGTATGGTCTTAAAGATTTAAAACCGTGTTCATGTATTTGATAGCTATTTACCGCAAATAATTATTATAATCAATAAAACTATAAATGAATAGTGTAATATGTTTATTTATCTAAGATTTAAAAAGTTTTTGGCAAAGATCGGTTTGGTGATGGGTAAATATGGAACGGTAATTAATTTGTGGACTCTTATCGTGACCGGTAAGAGTGATAAAAAGTTTGGTTCGTTTTGTTATTTATATACCTATTCATTTTACATAGATATTTAATTTCGGAATAATTTATGAGTGTATATGAAGAATACTAATCGACTTATTTATGTGATAACATAGAACTAGTAGCAGAAAATTGAAATTGCGAGGTCAACACTCAATATCCGGTAAACTCGTTAAACAAAATTTGTCTAGAACAATGAAACTGACAAGCTTGCCTTGAAAAGTTTAACAACTCTTCCGAAGCTCGTATCTAACTGTTCCAAACAAAGCATACTGAACCTGTTGTGAATATAATTCCGCAAATTCGGAGATAATCAAACACTGAGCCCGCATGACGTTTGGACACACAAAAATATAGCGCGTACCTCGAGCTGCACGTGACATCCATAAAAGTACAATACATTAACGCGCATGCAGGTGCGCCACGCAGAGCAGCTCGGTAAAATCCCGACGCCGCGACGAATGCTCCCCCGTATACTTCTGCAATATCCTTTGCGCGGCGCGGATTACGGAAATAGCAATCGTACAGTCGTCGGTGTTTTACAATCGTGCGTCTGTATATGGGTAGCTCGGTTCGAGACCATCCGCGTATACCTTGCCGCGTTTCCCATGGAAGGAGCGAAATATATTAGGTGCACGCACGATGGCGCAGCGTGAGAGAGCCGGCTACGCAAATTTAACGGAATCAATTACGCGTTGCGCTACTTGATGCCTCGTGGCTTGCTTTGTGCAATTAATAAAAAAAATGTACGCACAAAAAGTGTCCTAATTTTGCGCAGTAACGATACACGCGCGTAAAATATGCAGGAAGGAATCTTTAATTGAGTATGTAAAATTGACAGTGCTGCAACTAGTGCGTATAGTTTTACGATCATAGCTACGCATATTAAGAACATATATTTGTACATATGTATCGATATTACTACTAAGTAGTAGGTATAGTATGATAAAGCCGTATTTAAAGTACACTTGACGTGGAAAACATCTGATCGAATACGTTTGAATTTTTTTGAAATACTGCAATTTCATTGGATTTCATTGGATTGAACGCACCTTTTCGCTAACCTAATTAGTGGATTTTAATAAATTTCAAACGCATTCGACCAGGTGTTCCCCGCGTCGAGTGTACATTACAAAAGATAAATAGTATACAAATATATAATAAATTAATAAACATATGTTGGGCATGCCGAATATAATAGGGTGTTAAAGTACAACTCATTTATATAAAAAAATATATAAATTTTATATGAATATAAGTGCAGTACAAATATTATATAATCATAAGGTAATCTATTAAATAACTGTTATTTGTATATATTACGAGTACTTGCAGCTTCAATCAACTTTTTAAGATCATCATCCTTGAGGAACTCCAAAATCCTTTCACAGCATACGCTATTCAGTGTCTGTCCAGTCAATAATCTGAACGACGCTTTGCTCAGTTTCAGCAAAGATTTATTTGCCAAACCTTTCTTCAACTGCAATTTTACCAAATATCCATAAATGGGAAAGTCAGTCTGAAAATCCGTAGCTCCAACGATTTTCCGGAAGCTGATGTTCTCGCAGTGTCGAGCCAGCGTGAAAGAGTTCTTAAAAAGTATATCGTAGACCGTAGTACCGATCATATCGATCTTCAAGTTCTTCGTGCATTCCAATTCCTTCGTGCACTCGTTAATGAAATCAGCTTCATCGTACTCTACTTCATCTTCGTATTCCACGTAATGACATCTCAACCATTCTTTGTACCTATATTGGTTCTTTGGATTCACAGGAGCTCCAAGTACTTCGAGACTCTTGATGTGTTTCATCACTTCGATAATTGACTGTTCGGGCCTCAAGTCACCCCAATCATCTTCACTGAAACAAGGCATGACGGTGAACGGGGTTTGGCCTTCTTCATCCTCGAGGTTGATGTCCGCACCGTTCCTGAGAAATGCCCTGACGGTACTGGGATCCTGGACGTTCAGAAAGACCGTGCCGGCCGGCGTTCGTCCATACATACAAAGCGTGTTTACGTCGGCTCCACAGGCTACCAACTCGTCCACGAGCTCGTCCTTTCGGCAATAGTGCAACGGAGTCCTCCCACAGTAGTCCTTCGCGTGGACGCTGGCGCCGCTGCTCAGCAGCAGATGAGCGACGTCATGCGAGCAATTCAAAAGCGCCAGATGCAGAGGCGCCTTGCCCAGTGCGAATTCGCCCCAGTTGTCAATGAGAATTGGCTCGTCCAGATCGACTTCAAGCTGAATATCTGTACATCTGTAAACTGGAGCATCCAAAGCCGTTATGACCGGTGCTTTTCATCCCTGTCAGTAGTAGTCTGGGTTCGAACTTAGTCATTGAATAGTAACGACATAGATGCCCAGGTGCGTTGCCCTGGGCGTCCTGAATCGTAACATCCGCGCCGAGATTGATGAGCAGCTCGACGGCTTCTAGCTTTCCAAAACACGCCGCCATGTGTAGCGGAGTATAACCCCGCCAAATCGGCAAATTCACGTCGATGGTTTTGTTTATACTTTCAGGATTGGCGAGACGTTTTATAGCAGTTTCGTCATGCTTGGCACTGGCAATGTGCAGCTCAGACAGTCCTCTGTCGTTGAACTCCGCAAATTTGCTAGAGTTAAAGGATAACAGGATTAATTTGATGATCTTCAAGTCTCCCAGTTCCTTACTATTGCTGCTACTAGAGGTGTCATGCCTAATCCGGTTTTTGCTGAAATGTTCGCTCCGTTATTTAACAGCAACTCTACAACTTCTGACTGTTGAAATTTAATTGCAAAGTGCAAAGCTGTAAAACCTGGCCAAAATATTGCATCTGATTTGACGGAGCTGTTGACATTCACTTTATTTTCTAAATATTTCTTGACAATGCTTAAGTTGTCTCTTGTACAGGAAATATGAAAATGTGACAAACCATTATTGTCAACTGGATTTCCATCAACTTCATTGGGAAGGGATAACAGTTTGTCTACAATCTCTATCTTATCATTCTCAAAAGCTAGGTGAAGTGCAGTTTTGCCTCGTGCATCTGTAACTCTTGTAACATCAATATTAATATTTTCTAGCAATTTCTCTAATATTTCACTTTGTTCGTGTTCAATAGCTAAATGAAGTATTGGATACTGAGCTGAAGTTAACGAGTTAATATCAATAGTCTTATCAATGGAATTCTCATTTGGTTTGTCAATGTACTCATATCCTGAATTTGACGGATCTAGGTCTAGGTCTAATACTTTTTTGCTAATTTGTAATTGTAGTAGTAAATTTATAATATCTTGATTCGCTTCACAGCAAGCATGAAATAAATGCATTTCTATGTTACCATATTTGATAATACGTAATTCTGCATTATGCACTATAAGATATTTAGCTACATTTGTACATCTATATTCTATTGCAAATGATAAAGCAGTAAAACTTTTCCAATTAAATGAATTATAAGATATTTCATGATCAACTTTTACACCACGTTGTACAAAATTCTTAACTATTTCTAAATTATTTCTTGTACAAGCTATATGAAAATGGGATATACCCTCTGAGTTCACAGGATTTGAAGCATGATAACAGTGTACTGATAAAATTGTATCTATAATTTCTTCATTATGAATTTTAAAGGCAAGATGGAGAGGGGTCGACCCATTTTTATCTATTGCTGTAATATCAGCTCCACTATTTACAAGAAATTTGACTGTCTCAATGCATTTAAAATGCACTGCAAAGTGTAACGGTGTATATCCAGGCCAATACACTGACTTCAAATTTACAGCATGATTGATAATCACTCCATTTTGCAAAAACTTTTTTACAATATCAATTCTATTTCTGATACAAGCAATATGCATATGCGAAAAGCCTTCATTGTTTGAATGATTATCCGGTGTAACAGTGGACATAATCATATCAATTATTTCATTGTTTTCAATCATTGCAGCTAAGATAAGAGGAGTTTCCCCATTTATATTGTTGACTGTGATAGAAGCTCCTTTAGACAAAAGCATTTGTACTATGTCTAGATAACCCAATTGAACTGCAACATGAAGAGGTGTACAATTTTTCCAGTTTACAAAAAATCGATTCAAACAACAACCCTTCTCTATAAACAATTTTGCCATTTCTTTTTGTCCATTTAAAAGTAGATCAATCAAAAGGTTGTAATCATACCAGTCAGAATGTTTAGGCATTCCATGTTTATTCAAGAAATCTCTAACACCAATCACATTGTCTATTTCAATTAACTCAGGTAAAGTCATGCACTCACTAGCTGCTAGAATAAGAGTTTTATAAATGTAACTATTATTTCTTCAAGTGTAATAGGGTAAAAACACCAGTAGTCAAACACCTAACTTAAGGTTGGTCAAGTACCGGTACCTAAATCCGATAGTATATAGTAAGATACTTATAATAGAAATATTTTTCATACCAAATTTATAATTGTTGTTATCCTTTGTAACATCCATTCTTTTGAATTCACAATCAAAATTAAATCTTTTCGCAGTCATTGGATAACCATGCTTCAAATCACCACAATCACCTTAAACTTCTACTTTCAATGATAAAGGTACCTTATTTGTAGATATCTAAAAAATTCAGTGTAATTATGTTATATAAATAAACAATTAATAATACCTAATTGCAATAACGATCATGATGTATTATTCTAAAATGTCAGATGCTGTTAAATATACCATATATACTGTAAATATTGTTGATCTTGATAACTTGTTAGTCAAGATTGTGTAATAAGTTATTTAACTATAAGATATATTTTTAATCTCTTCTTCTAAACTGACTCGTGTGCTACACTGAATAAGCTGAGAACGTGAACATTAAACTACAACTTTCGCAGTGTTTACAAATAGAATATCGCTTATACCGACAACGACCTAGCTTGTGTAAGGTTGTTCGTAAGAGCGACACTAGGCCATATAGGTAGGTATATGTATCAGGTCTTTTAGAAGACCTAGCTGTATAGATAACGTACGAGCCCAGAGCGGTTGGTTTGAATTTATTTACAACAATTAAATTAATAAAAATATGATTAAAATATAATAAATATAATTATAATAAACTCGCATTAAAATAAAGATATATTAATTGCTAATTACGCTTTCTCACTGCGTCTAATCCGGGTTTGAGACCGGCTACAGCCCCACTAAAAACGCTCATCATTGATATAACAATTATTACTCTGTTCCTAATAATCAAACAATTGTTTTATATAAAATGAAATTAAAAAACGTGGCAAAGTGTATAATGATAATAATAATAATAATAGTAACACCGAGGTGTTATATCTTATTTAATTAAAATAACATATAAATTCGGAGTAAAATAATATAATATAATAAAAGTCTTATTTTTATGAGTAATATCCTGCACAAAATGTTTAGTATGTAAACCAGGACTCAAGTCCTAATTTAATTTATTTGAAGAAAATCACTGTCTGCCCATATAAAAGTTTTTGATTTTCTCATCATTATGTTTCGGTTTTTCGCTACGAGGTGGCGTTGAGGTCTACGCACTGCAATGTAATAATACATCACGTATTATTCGCCATTTATACGCGCAAATATTCAAATAAAATAATACGCATTATATTTAAAAAATATTCAAAAATATATAAGCATTCGATTCTTGGACGGACTCGGACACAAAATATTCAATTTTACAAACTGTGTATGAAAGGAAAAGTAAACACGCTCACTAAAAAACAAAGAACCTCTGTTCTACGTGATATTGGGGTGAGGTCCGAGTGCAAGTTCTTTTCCGGGAAGAAAAGCGTGTCGCTCGCACGACAACATGTGGCTGGAAACAGTCTCTAGACTGCATATACAAAAAAAGGGATCGGAAGAGGAGAGTAGCTCATCCGGGCTACAACGAATTTGTAGACCACGAGTAAAGTCAGTCAGAGTCTAGGCGTGCTAAAAGACACACCGGTTTTCTCGCGATATTCATATCTATATTCTCCTCGTGATTTCTCGCTTCAAACACTTTTAATGCGGCCGTAGCCGGTCTCAAGCCCGGATTAGACGCAAAGAAAAAGTTTCGTTTTTTCGCCATGAGGTGGCGCTGAGGTCTACGCGCACCCCCGATTTCACGCAGCGAATTATTCGCGACGAATGCTAACATATAGTAGGTGCAAGAGAGAAAGTATGATTATACCCTATTTCTCGCACCGATATGTTAGCTTAGCATTCGCAGCATGAAAACGGACCATTAGTTTATTTTGCTTAGACCAAAATATGGCGAACGCTGGATGAAAAGTACTGGCAAATATAAATAAATTGCAAATGTGAAAATTTAATGTTGTTGAGATCCAGATGATTGGCAATATGACTCGACCACGTGACATCATGAAAATGGCGGCTCAGTGTAGGAAAATAATACAGTCTGTATAGGAAAATTCACGGTTTTTGTTAAATCTTTCGTTATTTATAACAAAAATTTACTGTTCATATGGTTTGTGTAGTTCGTAATATTATTATGTAGATGTACGCATATTTTTGTTCTACTAGAAGGCTGTGAAATGTAAAAAGAAACGAAATGAAGTGCAATTAGAGGAAATTAACCTATAAGATACGAGTACATTAGATTATTTGATGTGTTCTTCAAATTTTCATCAATAACTTATGTACCCTGTCCTTCTATGATACTATAAATTTAAAAAAAGGCCAAAAAGTATCTGATCGAATGACTTATTTCCTTATTTACTTAGTATGTTTTTATACATCGTGCGGTGTGAAAATGATGCACAATAACTTAACGTTTTTTCTTTATCCATTTTGTTATTTATTTATTATTTATTTAATTATCACATAAGAAAAACTGTGAATTTCCTACGTGAAGACTGTATTATTTTTCTACACTGAGTCGTCATTTTTATGATATCACGTGGTCGAGTCATATTACCACTAATTTACTTTATTTATTTGATCCTCACACCACTATTTAATCTTTCAAAACATTTGTTCCCAATCCATTTTCTTCCACCGTTCGCCATCTTTTGTTCCAAGTGAAATAACCTAATTATGCGAGATCAGCAAAGCGTGTAACCGCGGCAAGTTTGACAAATCGGCATCTCATGTGCGACCTATAACAATTTTTAAATTAAAAATTTATTTTTAATATATTTTAAGATAAAAATACAATAAAAAACAATTGTCTTTTAATTTAAAGATTGCGTTAGCGTTAGGTCCTCTTGAATGAATATATTTCTTAATATATCGCAAGGTTTTGAGAGTCAAACTGTTCGGATTAGGGTTTTTTTAAGTTCTATAGTGTTCAGGATACATATATGTATGTAAGTAAGTTATTATGAACGTGGGAGTTTGAAACAAATATTGATCAGTTATACAGTCTATTAAAGCCAAAATTCAATAAATCAGCTCTTTAGTAAAAGAAATATATGAAGACTGTGCCCTATAAAACATGTGATAAGTAAATTTTGGTAAAAGATAGGCTCCGCAGCATGTACATGAATCTATACTCAACGTTGAAAATTTCTGGTATAATGCGTTTGGATTTTTTAAAATATACACCTATTTCTGTATACTTAATTTGTACAGGCAAGTAAGTTTGACAGGGCGTAAATTGACCTCAATCATCCTTCTTTAGGTAAAAAATGTTAAAAACATGTAAGATCTCTTTAAAATCAATTGACTGCATAGTTTAAATGTTGTAGTTTTTTTTTCAGGTGGCTTGTTAGCTTAACTAAGAATCGTTTAATTGATTGCTCCAAAGTTCTCGGGTGATTACGAATTAACATAGCTCAGGAACATCTATTTTCATTCAGCGCGGAAACCAGTAGAACCGAGCAGAGCTATACCTAAACGCGCAACTGCGAAAACAAAGTCGCTGATAGGCTCCCGTCCAAACAGACTATAGACATCACATAGGTAGAAAAGATGAGAAAAGCCGCCGCGATCGGCGAACACGATACCTACCTCGCGCTTGCGCACTGTACCGCGATGCACCGCAGCTGTATCGCATACTTTTGAACATGCGGAGTTCAGCCGAAAGATCGGTTTCAATTTGGTTTGGAGTCAATTCGTTTGGAACTCGGCTAATGGTAGGATTTCTACGAGTGAAGATTCACTCGTATTGAGTGATTTCTCGATTTTTCTATGTTAAGTTTAATAATAACATATTTTAGTAGATCGTAATACCTATTTTGTTTTTGAAAACTTTTGGAATTTTATCAGTATCTTGAAAATTAAAAGATGTACAGTGGTCATAAAATGTTTTAATTAAAAAAATTAATAATGCATTATAAATCAGCTCACGATTTCTACTAGGAAAGTGCAGCTTACAGCCCGAATTATTCAAAATTAATTGAGCTCTTTGAAAAAGTCGGGCTACCCGAGAATACCTAAATCGGACTACCCGAATTCACGGGACTACCCAAATACGTTAAATAAACAAATTTAAAACCTATTTTACGCATTTGAGTATTCGTATTCATTCGTGTTAGCCTAACTCTCTAATCTGCCCCGATCATTTTATAGGTATCTAAACCGTCGGGTAAACGACCCGAACCTGACCTATTTTTTTTCGGGTAGACGCACACTCCTTATTTATAGTTACTACTAATAGAAACCAATTAAATTCGTACCAATAAAAAAAGGTTTCTTTTAGTATCCAATGTAATTTACCTAAACTTTAATATATCCTAGCGGAAAAAATCAACTGAAAGTAAGTTTGAGAATTCGTAGGAAAATGCGAATTTTTTCATGTACTTTCATACTATTGCAGGTTTTTACAAATGTTCTCACATTTGTAAAAACTATAAATTTTATTATTTCATATTTTCTAACATTTTCTTATCTTTTTCTAAAGAATCCTTTTCTACTTCTGAAATGCTTTCAGATGTATGAAAATAAATACTTTTGAATATTTTAAATAGTGCGAAAACGTGTGAAAATGTGGGAAAATGTGTAAAAATGGTAACAAACTTTCTAGTTAAAACAGTACTTTTTAAAGTTGTTCCAGTTAAGCATTCTAAATCAGGTAGTTTGGAGAGATAGTTACATATATACAATTTATTGTGCGCTTGTCAAAAAGATTAATTCTTTGCTGTACTAACCAAGTACTTTTTCCATGCTCCTAACGAACTGTACCCAAGTTTTACTATAATAGTATAATTTCCTTTCCAGTATCCGCGACTACTTGCCTTCATTTTCCATCGCAACTGCAGTGAAAAAATTGTAATTCCTATATAATGAAAAGAAAAAGTCGGTTCGCATTAAGAAAGGATTCGAAGAAACTTTATATAGCAATCATAAATCTGAAAAATTAAAACGTTCGCTCATTTCTCTGGCGCTGCCTCGTGTTCGTTAATTCGGTGAGAAAGGAAAGCGATTTCTTTGTCGTGAATCCATTGTCTGAGAATAGTACGAATGGGAAATGTATGCGAGTGCGCTGTCTAGCTTCGGAAGAAACTCGCGGTGTTTCGCAAACTGACGCATCATAAATCGCAGGCATTTTTGTTTTTTAGATTATGGATTTTCAAGATAAGCGGTATTTTCAATGTTATCTCCAGTAATTTTACATTTGATAATTAAAAGTATAATCATAATGTCCATGCATGCAGCGCGTATTAAAATATAAATTTCATCATAACAGCCTAGAAAGTTCACGTAATAAAATTTGTCTTTTTTAAACTGTAAATAGTGCAGCACCATTATCGCAGGCTGCGAACGGGTATACTCATGAGTAAAATTTCGAGGTGCACCATTCAATGTTAATGACTCAAGAGCACGAAGTAGCCAACTACATCGGATAATTGTATGATTTTACTTGCAAATTCAGCTCGTTTAAAACTCAAACAATAAGCTGCGCCAGCGGCAGCCGCGCAAAATGTCCTAAGGTTGAAAAATTAGTTTAACCGCGAACACCCCGAGATACTTCAATAAATTAAAAATCAAACCAACAAGGCCGTGCTTTTTTTTTAATAAATTTCATCGTGCGTGTAAGTGGCCGATTATAATAGAAGGGCATTATTTCGGTGCATGCACGCACACCCACATGCATGTATCACAGAAACACAACAAGCGTCATTCTATTCCCGTACATCCTGGAGCCGAGCATCGCTTCCTGCGTGCGTGCGCGCGCACGCGACTGCGCTTTCTTTTCCCCAATTACCGTTCGTCCCGAGACATCCTATTGCTTGGATTTTTCCCGCTACGTCGAAATACCTTTCAATCTTGTAGACGCTCGAGAATTTTTTTAATTACTATAGCTCGAATCATCATTGTGCGATGTGAGTGGCAATAATTTTTTTATGAGCTCAGTTTTTTGAAAAATTGTGCGTTACAAATAAAAAGGCGTTAATTTTTTGTGTAATTTTTTTTTAATTTTTTGTTCTTATACAGAGTAATTTTAATCTATAAAAATTCCCTGTATGAAATCATGTGTTAAAAAAAAACGTATCATTCTAGTTCTCTCTTAAGAATTATTTTCGAATTTCATACGTAAAAAGTCAATCGTCTTAAATTAAGATTTTGTTAATCATTTAAATACATACATCTAAATTAAGGTAATTATAATGAAAAAAATTAAAAATAATTATTTTCTTGGTGTTTTTTTTTTCATTTAAAGTGTACTACAGTAGTTCTGTTAGAGTATAGCCGTTAATTGACATTTTTCAAAATTATACATGAAAAAGGTTGTAGTATTATATTTACTATCATAAAAACATTTATAAATTCACTATTTGATTACATATTTCACTCCAAAAATGCGGGAACATAGTCACTGGGGTGTGATTTATACTCCAAGAATTTTAGAGCGAATGATTAAATATAATCAAAATAGCAAAAGGTTGCAGATAGAAACGGAGTGTTTATGTTTTTACGTAAATAATTGTGTCTCGTAGAATATTGAAATGAAACTGATAGACATGCTCAGGATGGAATATAACAACAAATGTGTACAGTTATTAAATAAAAATAAACATAATAATAATAATAATAGTGGATACACACTTAAAAACTTGTATAAGTACTTTCGAATTCTAATGTATCCACCAATCTACAAATTAATACTAGATCTAGAAATAAGAAAATGTATTACAAAACTCAATTTTTAAATAAAAAATTAGTTTCAAGTCACATCATCCTGAACACGTTATTTAATGACTTACAATTTACATAACAAGTTTTCTCAAACTATGAATATAACAGACTTAAGATTACTTTTTAAATATTGAAGATCTCACAATAGTAACAAACTTATCAAATCGAACAGTTAGGGCATTTCGTGAGGGGAACAATAATTTCAAAGGGGGGAGAAATTTACCATATAACGAAGTTCGATGCTACAGTCGAATCTTCGCGTACTGTGACACAGACTTCCGCCGTTTGAGTGAACGGTGAATTTCGATTCCAATTGTCACAGTGCGCAGGGGTTCACACTGTAATCACTAATGTAAGTATATAGCAGAGTAATGTCAAATCGCAACACTATTTACATAGTTGTAATCATGAGAGATATATATATATATATATATGTATATAATAAAAACTTCTTAGAATGTAATCATGATGACAACTTCCGGAGTTGTTCAGTTCTAAATTTTCAGTTCTTATTTAGTCCTTATCTCCTCAGTTTTCTGAAACAATAAATAAATTTTTTCATTACTTGTGTTACTTAATAGATTTGAAAATTATTGAATACTCACTTCGATAAGCTTGGCTCTTGCAAATTCTTTGGTGCCTTCTGCCGTCTCGGTCTCATCGGGATTTGTTTACTGCTAAAGCTAGCAGTGCTACTTTCTGAATCACTTGACACATCTGCTCTAGATAACATCGAACTCCGCCTGCATAAGAAATACATGAAAAAACAAATCAATTAATAAATGCATATTACTAATTAAATCTGATTAGGGAGGACAGGCATAGTAAGTCACAGGGGAAATAAGATCTAAAAATTTTGAAAATTTATGTATAAAATATTTTGACAATATGAATTTTATTAATATTGAACTCTGTGGTAACGAAAAATTATATCTGCGATTATTGTTACTGTGATTAAGAAAATCATAAAATTCTTCGATCAATTTTGGAAAGGGATTTTGTTTTGATAATTCGTAACACCTGTAGTTAAACTTTAAAATTTTCATTTTACTAATTAAAGATAACAGATTTCTATTAAAGAAAATAGATTTTACTAGAGATAAATATAATTATCAATAATATCGTCTTGTATCTTTAGAAAAAAATTAAAATTCCCTGCCTAGGAAAAGTAAAGTTACTCTCTATAATTTTTGGATTAATGATTCCACTCCAGCCAAATAAAGAAACAGTCAATCGACGCATTTGGAGTGAGGCTAAATAATAAATAAATTCACAAAAGTGAAGGTTCTTAAAAAAAGCATAACTTGTTAAAATTCTTATTTATTTTTCTGAAAAATCTATGGCTAAAGTATACAGATAACAGTTTAAGAAAAAAATATTATAGATAGATATTAAACAATTTATTTTGATATTTAAAAATGGCTGTTTCTGAAAAAACAGCAACTAAGCATACACTGACACATAGAGGACGTAGGAAGAAAGTCCCGTCTAAATTCATCACCCACAAATCTTTCAAAATCATAATCCAATTTGTAAATTCACTCCATTCGCCCTCGTCAAACCAAACGATCGTGACACTCACGCGTAAGAGCTGGACTCATCGAGCGGCTTCCTGTCGGACCTGGTGGACTCGTTGGCCTGCGCCGCGGGCGTCTCGTTGAGCTTCTGCAGCACGACCTTGGCGGTGCTCGGGTCCTTGTCCTTGGACTTCTTCTTGGGTTGTCTGGGCTTCTTCTTCCGCTGGCGCGGCGCCTCCTCATCGTTGTCCTCGCTCATCGAGTGCGTGGCCACTGCCGCTGGCTCGAACGGCTTCATCACTATTCTCTTTCTCTTCTGTACCTGGGTAAATCGACATTGGTAGAGCGTTGAGATTCATTCAAGGCTTGAATTCACGCGATAGAGTGATCATTGAATTTAAGTCTGCGTGAATGTCCGAAGAAGTGTGTTAATTTGTGTAAATTGTACGCGTTATTAGAGGTTAATATAGAAGCAAATTTAAAGTAGAGAATTGTTTATTGTTTATAGTTTGTTTTTGTTTTGTTCATGTAGAGACTCATAGGTACCTATCAGTCAACAGCAAAAAGTTATTGTTTGCTTGAGGGAGCCAATGAGGGAGAACCAATGAGGGGGAGAACCTATGTGGGGGCGCCAATGAAGGGGAGAACTAATGCGGGGGAGTAAAATTCTCGGACCGTCGGCGGTGGTGGCGAATTTTTTTTAATAATATAGAGAAATTAAAAAAAATCGAAAAAGTAATGATATCGACGACAAACATGCTGTAAAATGTAAAGAAAGTAATTTCAAAAGATTGGTTACAGATGACCCGCCCGTAACTGAAAAGGTTAAATTAAACTATAACCGCATTTGAAATTTTGATAAAACTGTATAGTTGGTTCAAGTAAGACTTGCACACACCCTTAAATACAAAGATGCAGTGTTTTAATAAAAAAAAAAAAAACAATATGCTGTAATAAATAATTAAGCTAGCATTCAAGCTAAATTTCAAACAAATTTTGTTCAGCTCCTTCGTCATTCAAATTCACCCAAGTATCACTAACTTACAAAAAATAAACATTGAAATTAAACAACCACCCAATCAACCTACCTCCAGCTGCTTGTTGCTCTCGGGCGTCAGCACTATCTGCGTCTGCTGATGATTGTCGTCCGTGATGTTGAGCACGTCGGTAATCCTCGGCAGTTCGATCCTCGAGCTCAGCCTGACCGTCGACAGCTCGCTTAGTCGTCTGTCCTGACCGTTACTGCTGCCGTTGGTGCCACCGACTTCGGGGCCCCTCACCGTCATCAGCGAGGGTAGATCCGGCAGGCTCGGCAGGCCGTTCTGATGGATCTTCACAGTCGAGAGGCGGGAGAAGGTGTCCGTGCCCTCGGTTGGCTTCGGGAGCCTGGAAGAAGAAAGAGGGTTGGTTTGAATTTAGACGCGAATTCAAGAGTATGAATGGCATTTTACATGATGAAATTGTAGTAGTGTTTTAGTGGCGTTTGATTCTTCGTTGGATGGAATGTTTAAGTACATATTTTGATAGCATACAGCAGATTATCAAAAATTAGTAAAGAAAGGATGTATTTGACATTTTTGTGTTTTTTGTATTGAATTTTTTAATTTCTAGCGCCCGAACTGAATTTTCTAAACGTGAAAATACGACGGCTTCAAAGAGAAAAAGAAACTCGAAAAAGCGCCTAATGACTTTGATAATCTCATCAAATTATTAGAAAGCATATACCTACGATGTTTTTAACTTCTTTTTATATTTCGGTCGCCATTTTGACACGACCAAGTGGAATTTAGAAATTTGAAAAATAATTTTTTTGTATACTTTTTATCTAAAAATAGTCTAACTGTTTAATGTCTTTTTTTTCAAGCGTGCAATAAATGGCACATCCCTACCCAGGGTCATTGTTGTAACATTACGGGGAGCACCGATATCGCTATTCTGATAAGATAAAACAATACATTTAACTCCTAACGGGTTACATAATTTCTTTCAATGACCGGCAAGTATTCGGCCTCAAAACGTTTTCGAATACTTTTTTATATCTATTATAGAACTGAAAAAATGGATTTTCTAGATAGAGATTTTACAAATAAATCCAAAATAGAACACATACATAAGTATTCAAATACAATATACTTTCGTCAACGATTACTTTTGCCGATTATCGAACCCGAAAAGTTTGGCTAGCAAATCTGAAAAATAGGTCTTATTGTTGTTCAGGTCCCTCTAAATATGAGGTATCATCCGATTTATTCGCTAACGTTTAATTATACTATTTTCTCGTTGAATCCGAGATATTGAATTTTTCAATTTAATTAGTACTCTCTAAAACTTTTTACATGAAAATCAGTTACTGCCAGTGAGAATTTCAGTACAGAAATTTTATAGACTATGATTTTTTGTTCATTTTTCAATTAAACAAATTGAAAATAAACAAACAAGTTTAAACTTTCCTGCGCTAATGAACAACTTCTTGACTCCTGCATTGACTCTCACATAATGCCTTCATAATTTCATGCATTCATGATTACATAAGAATGAAACCAAAGCAAAACTCCAACCCACCTCTGCGTCAGCTGCACCGTCACAGTAGGCTCTGGCTCTCCGGAATCCACGTGCGCCGGTCCATTATTGGTCCCCGCGTTCATGTTCAGCAACGGCTTCAGCGGCGTCAGCTGCAGCAGCTCGTTCATGTCGAACTGCAGTCTCTCGGGCTGCTCCACCGACTGCTGCTGCTGCTGCTGTTGATTGGTGTGCCTGACCTGTCGCTGCATGTTCAGCATGAGGGTCTCGTCGTCCTCCTCCTCGTCCTGGTCTACGTCGACGTTGACGGTGTCCCGGCGACTCACGCCGTTCAGGTGAGGACCGCTACTGCCGTGGGACGAGACGGCGCCTCGGCCCGAGAGACCCCGACGCTGGGTTATGAAGCAGAGATTCACGCGCTGGTCCTCGTCGTCCTCGCTGTCCTGTTCCGGGGAGCTGGAAAGAAATGAGATTGATATGTTTCTTAATGGCTGCTTGTGCACTTCTTACGGGTACGAAGATTTTATCCATTTAACGTTCTTATATAGGGTAAACGTTCTCTTTGCTAGGTATTTATATGTATGCGTTTGAACGTAAAAAAATGTTTACATTGCTATTTCGTGCAAACGAAGATGAAATAATAAGTGGTGACACGGTTTGGAATAATTTACTTAAACTATTTTAACAAATTATTTATACGTTCTATGTATAAAGATACACTATCGTTTAGAATACTTTTACAAAAACGCGTACACATTAGGAAATTTACATTTTTATTATTTTACTAGTGCATCTCGAGATTTCATGTCCACCGTTTGGACATTCGTTTTATTAAGTAAATAATAAATTTCTCCCAAACAGATTTTTTACTTTATACTCTATAGTTTTGTTTTTCAGATTTCTTAAACAAGTCGTTTTTTACAGCCTTTACACAAAAATCTAACTCTTAATTATTATACTAGACTAAACGCAAAAATAAAAAAATATTAGCATAAAATAAAATTGATGAATTTATTGCTTGCATTAAGTATAGATATATCTTATGTATCAATTTGTATGCTTTTCCTCTTTACCGATAGATGGAAACTAGTATTTTGTTCCCCACTTGTAAATTTTACCATTAATTTCCATTTATACCCGTCAAAAAGTTTATCATATTGTGTCGAAGATAGTGCTGCCTACATGTCTTCCTGACGAGCCCAGTAGGCAGTACGGGGCGAAACACATTTCAATTTTATATTGTTTTAAGAAACCTTATTTTCGCAAATTAAATTTCGTAGATTTTAAATATACTTTGTAATCCAAAACATTTTCCCTCTTATTGATTACATTTGCCTTCTCAAAAAGTTCTACTATGGAGATGGAAGAGATGATATTTTTATCACCTCTCTATTAGAGAGAATGAGATAGGTACAAAATTATAAGAGAAATGTGCTCGTGGAGACCGATAGAGTCAAAATAAATGTAATTAGCATAAAATATTGATAAACCTTATTTCTGAATATATTGTTTAATTTTTGTTAATTCCATTACTAAAAATGTTAAGTTTGTTGCTAAAAATATCTCAGTACCGATCGTCGACTGTAATCTGTCAATGTTTTCAATAAAACAGTGAATTCGAGAAGAAATCTGTACGAAAGAAAAGATCCATATAGAAAAAGCCATTTACCTGTCCAAGCCATTGGTCCTCGCGCCGACAACATTAGTAGCCTTCCCAAATCCCTTGGGCAGCCCGGGCACTCTGAAGTAACTCGAACTCCCGCGCATCGACGAAACAGGCGAGCTGCCCAGGTCTCTCTCAACGTCTTCCCTCCCCTCCTCATTGTGCACCAGGGCAGCGGTATTCAGCGTCGTCTCCTCCTCAGTCTCGTTGGACGACGAGTCAAACAGCCAGCAGCTGGGCGCCTCCTGACCGTCGATCATCTCCTCCTGTCTACCCTGAGCTGCACTCTGCTTCCGGTTCGACGCTCGCTTATCGATTTTTGTGGAATTCTGCTTGCGCGGACGTACCACGGCGCTAATGTTCCCCTCCTGCTCGTCCTCCTCCTCTATCTCGTCGGCGAGGCCGAGCGCGGCGTGATTCAGGGGTGTCTCCTCCTCGATCTCCATGGACATGGACTCGTACATCCAGCTGGGGCCCTCCATGGCGTCGATCAGCTGGGAGTTCATGGTTTCAGAGGACGTTGTGGATGGACGGCTCTGAGAGGTCTTTCGGCTGGAGGTGCGTTTCGTCGCGGTGGTCGTGTTCGTGGTTTGCTTGCGCGAGCGGACGGTGCTGTTGCTGTCGGGGTCTTCCGAGGACTCGGAGGAGCTGCTCGTTTCGCAGGAGTCTTGGGTTTCCGGGATAACGGTGTGGTGGCTTGAGCTTTCAGGGCTGGATTGAGACTCCGCCACCTGAGTATCCTCGATGGTCGACGAGTTGTTCGTTTGGTTGGCGTTCGTCGACTCTGAGAGCTGTAGGGTACAAATGTGTGCTTCATTCGTTTGATTGTGTATTTACGTGTGATAAGGTAGATAGATTTTTGAAGGTTCATTCTAGTTCGGTAGTCGAAAATTTAACCCGCGAACACGCGCGTGGGCGCCTCTGAAGCGCACAACCTTCATCAGACGACTTCTCGCTGAAGATAATTTTGCTTTCTCCGAAAATCTTAATGTATACTTCAATAATGCCTTCTAGGCTTCGAAAAGACAAAGGAAAAAAAATTAAAAAACTTATTTTTCAGTTATTAGAAAGTATGAAAAACAGTGTTTTAAAAATGCGTACAAAGAAAAATGCGCATACTACACTTTAAACAATTTTTTAAGAATAGTTTCTTCAGTAAATACACCGTGGACTCAAGCGCGACTGTTTTGAATGATTTCAAGATTATCATGGGTTCAAATATGGTTTCAGGAATTTCAACATTGGCAAGGCTTCATATGATTTGTACACTTATTTATGATTTCAAATAATAGTTTTAAGTGACTGCAATAGTGATTGCAAGAGATTTCAATAACGAATTCGAGTGATTTTAATAAAGATTTTATGTGATTTCCCTAATAATTTCAAGTTATTTTAATAATGATTGTAAGTGATATTAATAATAATATCAAGTGATTTAAAAAATGATTTTAAAGATAGATTACAATTCTGCTGTATTTTAAAGTAATTCACATGATTTCAGATTAATTAATGATTTTACTTCGATTTCCTATTATTTCACACAGGGTGGTTCGCAATTTTGAAAAGTGAATAGCCCCTCGATGTGAACCATGTGAGATCTATTGAGATCGGAAGTGAACGATACCAGCACCTAGAATTTTCCCTCATGATATATATATATATATATATATATATATATATATATATATATATATATATCGATGGCCCTTGCGAAGACTAGCACGTTTGTTACGTTTCTCATGAAGAAAACCACATTTTGATTTTCACCACGAAGACTAGTACATTTCATGATTTTCCCACGAAGAATAACACATTTAGCGATTTTCCGCCATCTGATTTTTACGGGCTACTTTCATTTATTCGGGTAGCCTGATTTTCTTGGGTGAACCGATAATTTTTTGAGTACCAAAAGAGTCTAGTATCCGACATGAAGCCGATAAAGAAAGAACCAACCCAATTCGCCGAGAGTTTATCAGTACAACTTTAATTTACATATTCTATACGAAAAGTGCTAGTCTTCGTGGGAAAACTGCGAAATGTGCTAGTCTTTGTGGAGGATTTCCAAAGTGTTACTCTTCGTGGGAAGTGCTGAAATTTGCTGGTCTTTGTAAGAGTTTCAAATGTGCTACTCTTCGTGAGGGCCATCGATATAGGAACTATGTAGGATCCAACATAAGACCGTGAAAAAAAATTCGTAAATTTTTAATTCTATATAGGTCTCTCATGGATTCCACATGGTTCCCATACAGTTTCCCAATTAAAAAAAACTATAATACACCTCTTGGGTCTCACGAGGATTCCGCATGGATTTCATATAGATCTCGTGTGATCCACATATGAGATTCCATGTGGATGCCATGTGAGATTTTTCAGCTAACAATAAGTATGACGTAAAACATTTCTTACTTTTCTTTAATTTGTTCTCCAAATCGACATTATATTGTTATTTTTTAACATAATCTTTTTTTCCGCGTAGGCGAATTATACTCACTAATTACAAATCTCTTTTTGAATATTTTGTTCATTTTCATTAAGGGGACAGGCCTGGGTTAAATCTAAAAAAGATTTCTCTTCATAGGTCCAGAAAACTTTTTATTTTTAAAAGCAATCATTCTAAAAAGTTGTATGCTATCAATGCTTAATAATATCTTAAATTTTACCATTGTAAGACCTCAAAATCTTGATCCAATTATCAATATCATATTTATTAAAGGAACTTTGTTCCTCACACAACTTTTGGTGATATGATGAACGAAAAATTTAAGATATTATTGTATATTGATAGCATACAAATTTTTAGAATAATTGCTTTTAAACATAAAAAGTTTTCTGGACTCGTAAAAAAAGTCTATTTTGGGTTTAACCAAGGCCTGCTCCCTTAAAGTACTTACCAATCGTATGTTGACTGACTGATTATTTGATAAATATCTTGAAACATCTTGTAAAGTTACACGTGGACTTTTGATCGATTCGGAATATTCAGTACTACGTTTTGATAATCTACCAGCTATGCCTCCTCCTCCAGACAACCGACCGGAATTTCGTTTTGAATAACGTCCAGAGGATAATCTTCCTTGAGAAAATCTACTTGTTTTTCTATTAACTATTATACGCTCTTCGTCATCTGAACCTGTGAATTATAAAAAATAATTATTTGTTATGAAGAAATATCATTTTGATAAGTTATAAGATTATATTAAAAGGTTTGTTCTAATTTCAACAAAATCTCACCTTCATCTCTAATTGCAGATACTGGAAGTCTTTCAGGCAGTGTAGTTCTGGATCGTCTATTTTCCTATAATATTATGATTTGGTAAGTACAGTTCGTTTAATAATGTTATTGATGAAATGACTTAAAGGAAACTCATTATGAATAAACTTACAACTACTCTTTCCAAGTTTCTTTCAGGAGTTGCTGGTCCCTCTTGAATAATGCTTAAATTTACATTTTGCAATCGCTGCATGTTCACTCTGCTCAAGTTTATTGTTGGCTTAGTGATTGTATAACCACTGACCATTGGCTTAACAACACCTCTTGCAGGAGATTTTGTCGACATTCTTCTAGTAGATTCTCTTCCTAAAATTACATAATTGAATGAATTTTATTTTTTATATAAAAAAGTTGCAGATAAATCAAGTAGAAAGCTTTGTCTTACGTCCTGTACTACTTGTAGAAGCTCGATGAGTATTAAGTTGATTTGAAACAAATTCTTGGCACGATGAAATTGTATTTGTTAAAAAACCAGACATTGTCACAAGCATTTGCATCATGTCTTTCGCATTTTTTAAAATATTTGATATCACACGCTGAAAAATACAGTGAAATTATAATTGTGTACAGTGAAACATTTCACAATTTTATAAATACTTTACAACATTTGTTAAAATAATTATTCTATTCTACTTACATCACGGCTATTACAAGCATGAACTAAGTCTTGCACTTCAGCTAATAATTCAACATTTCTTGAGAATAGTAATTGATTTTCCTGTTTCTCTTGTGATAGAGCTCTAGCTAACGAATGATTATTGACTTTCAGTTTCTGATATACTGAAAATCAAAGTTACATAAATAAAGTAGTTATTCATTCATATTAATGTCACAACTTTAATACTTAAAAATTCTATACTTACAAGGTGAATAAGATTTCGTTTTCGTATTCCTGACACATCGACTTCTCTTTATAAGGACTGTGGCCCGTTTTATTCGTCTATGCTTAGGTACCTTAGCCATTTTAAATGTTCTTATCTATGTAAATCTGAAGAAAAAATAATATAATTTTATTACATTAAAAAGCTCGAAGTATCTAAAACATACGCATACACTTCAAATATATCTATTATTTATCACTATCACTTTCAACGCAAATGTAACGTACTTTCAACGTGATAAACAACTTTAGTAACAATCTATAACAGTACAATCGACATATATATTCGTCTGGAAAATAAATACACTTGTAACCTCTAACAATAAACAAATTGGAGCAACAAAGCACACCTCAACCTACACCCATTCTACTTCGCAGTTTAAATCTACAATTATCACTTCACTTGGAAAACAATAAGAAAACGAATCCATACGATTGTATTTTTTCGAAAGCAACCTCCGCGCACTCGAGACAGACCAGTAGCGTTTCTGTTTTCACTCGAACGTAGCTGGGTTCAAAGTCCTCGATAAATATGGAAATTGGCTTTTATACTTACGAATATATACAGGGGAAAGTCTCGAGTCAGCCTCCGCAGTGTAAATATAAACAAAAAGTGAATCTCTCGCAGATATGAAGCTTTTCCCCGTATGGCCAGCTTTATCAGCCGTTAAAAACTTTTTGTACCGTGTATACGTGTGTGTGTACACGTTCGTGTGTATATATGGTGCGGGAGCGGGACGACGATACGAAAAAAAAATGGGGTCCGTTGGAGGGATCCATGGGAGAGTAAGAGGCGCGCTGCCGGACTTTTCTGGAGTGGAAGAAGAGTGCAGCGACATCTGGTGTTCGAAAAGAATCTGTCTATCGCCCGTGTACATAAACATGATATAAAAATGTAATGCACATTCGCAAAAAAGTGTAAGTTTGTTCCCGTTCGACTAACGGTTGGTGAAACAGGTCCTAACATGTAACAGCTACTTATCTCTCACAAAATAAACTGTGCCGCTAAAAGTTTTATTTATTTATTTATTTATTTGATAAAAGTATAATGCAACATTGTTTGTCCAAGTATTGGAGCTAAAGTGTCCAGTCATCGAAATATTTTAAAAATTTATTGACTCAATAAAGTAATACCTATTGGAAGAAAGAACTTTAATTAAACTTTGTTACTATGAATAAGCTATGAAAACTATTTAAAAACTATGATAAATAATGAAAAATTATTTAAAAACTATGATAAACTATGAAAGATTGTTTATAAACTATGATAACTAGGTTAGTGACCCCAGTAGTCGGCCACCCCTCACTTTGACTATTTTATTTTAATAAATAAACCCGTAGACAAAATATCGCTAGGTTAATAATTTTTTAATGATCTATGCCATTTAAACATTTAATTCTAACGTTAAAACAGTTCAAGAACCATAAAATAAAAATTGTTTTCGATGTATCTTTATCGATATGTGCTTACAGGTGGTCGAATACTAGAATTTTTTTAATTTTTGCCGAATTTTAGTTTAACCCATATCCAAAGGCACTTTTAATTGTAATGATCATTACGATTAATTAATATTTAATTTGATACATTTCATATTTATTCAATCTTTTATAGCTAAAACCATAGAACTATTAAAAAGAATAAACAATGTTTTTAAAGCGAACTGTATTGCCTTAAATTGTCCTGGTCGACTGCTAGCGATCAAGCGACCGAGTAAAACACAATGTAAAACTTAGGAAAACTATTATGAATAAATATTTAAAAAGTGTGATAAACTATTATTATAAAGTGTCTAAAAGCATGAAAATCTATAATAGTGTCCAAATTTAACACTTTTTAATAGTATATTGTGTACCAAGGGAGAAAAGTAGGCTTTTCTCGCTCGCGTGTGAGGTTTGCCATACGAGTCGAAGGCGAGCAAGCACGAGCCGAAAGAGAGTGCGTATTGCGAGCTGAAGATGAGATCACTTAAAAATCACTTATAAAAAAAGCCGCTCACAACAATCAGCGTCACTTTTCCCAACACCCAATAACCGTCACACAACACGTCACACTCCACCCACGCAAACAGACCTCACCCAACCTACTCGACTCTCGCCGACGGCGCGCATGTCAGTTCGTCTGCTATATCATCACATCTCATCAGCAGCAGCAGCAGCAGCAGCTCTCCTCTCTCTCTCTCTCTCTCTCTCTCTTACCAACACTCAACTCCGATCTACTCCTCTTCCATATTCGCGATTTTCTCCGTCCGCGTAAAAAGAGAAGAGGGTGTCATTAACAATCGTCCAAGAGTGCCTCTCGCATTGGTGTAATGAGGCAGTTTACAGAGATTCCGTGGGCGATGTGAGTGAGTCACGGAAGTGTGTTGTATGTGTAACGCGCGTCTTGCGTTGGAGGAGGCGTGAGAGCAAAAATTGCGCCGCTGCCGAGGACGACGACGACATACGTTCGCGGGGAGACAGACGGCTGCAGCAGCAGCTACGACGACGAGGATCAGGACGAGGTGGACGCGCGCTCGGAGGCTGGAGAAATGGCTGAGTCGGTCGATGGGCCGATTCTTCACGTGATCGTCGTCGGGTTTCATCACAAGAAGGGCTGTCAGGTAATGCTGAGTGTTTTTTTGGAGCTACTTTGTTGTGGTGTGGATTCTTGGATAGGAGGATATCGAGGATTCGCGAGTCCTTGGAGAGTTTGTTGTATCCTGGTATGCTTTGTGGAAGTGGAGTTTTGGAAGACACCTGCTTTGGTTGTGCTTGGTTCTCGTTTTTGACGTTGTATGGCATTTGTGTATGAATAAAGTCTTTGTATTTGATGAGAATTGCACAAACAGTGCTATTCCCGATGAATTCGCTACTATCGAGTTACTTAAGATAATGCTGTGTATGTGCTTGTAAATAGAGATACTAATGAGAAAGTGGTACCGTCGATGAATTACTTTTGTAAAGAGTTTTAACTAACCATTGTACTGTCAAAATTTTGTAAGTTCAATTTGAAGGATTTTTAACGTCTGTTTTGTTATTTCTCTTATTTATTCTGTTCATGCATGATACATGAAATGAAATTAATGATTGCAATAACTCTTTAGTATTTCAAATGTTAGTAAGAAAACATCTTTTTAATCTTCTACAACTTTGTACTTAAACAATTTATAACTTTAATTTTGCTGCAGAATTTTGTATTTGAGCTATTAAGCTTGTGTTGTAGAATAACAGAATTACATTTATTGGTACTAGTTTTTAATTTAAATGATTTTTAATGTTTAATACTATAATACTTATTTAATCTATAATTTTATAATTTTAGGTAGAATACTCATTTCCTCCACTAGTTCCTGGTGCTCCAAACGAATGTCCACTAGGATGGAAGTACTTGCCAACTCTTGCTCTGCCAGATGGATCTCACAATTACGACGAGGATACAGTTTATTTTCATCTTCCTAGTCTCAGTGATCCTAACCGAACAATTTATGGAGTTTCTTGTTTTAAACAAATTCCTGTAGAGGTAAATCAAAGTTTCTTACTTGTCGTTAATTGAAACATTAAATTTAAATTTCATACAATGTAAAGTTATTTTTACTTCAGTGAAGAAAACAAAGAAAAACTGATAATGTCATCATTATGGAGTTTCGATGTTATCATCAATGATTCATTGTTCATTCAAACGCAAATAAAATAGTCATATTTATTGAACGTAATTATTAAATGATGATTATTTTATCTGTTATTTTTATTTTCACAGAAATTAGTTAATCGCACATCAGATATAACACGGGGGACTGTACAGAAATCAGTATGTGTTTTAAGCACAATACCTCTTTATGGCCACATCCAAGTGAAGATGGCTCTCATAACACATGCTTACTTTGATGAGGGAGATTTTAGCAAGGTATCCTTGTTAGAAGAAACATATCATCATTTGAACTCTTGTATGAGCGGTGACAATCATATGCCTCCACAAGTTTTTATTGGTAAATTAATCTTAATATATTTTTTAATACAAATTTAGTTATTTAAAGTGTACTTAATATTACTATTGTATATATAGGTTTATCGGCAAGGGATTTCATATTGCAGTTCCGCCATAAAGCTTTGTTATTATTTAAGCTATTACTTCTAGAGAAAAGAGTAGTATTTTATCAATCTCCTGTACAGCCTTTGTGCTCGGCCATACTTACTTTACTGTCGTTATTCCCTGGAATGATTGAAACTGGATTACAGCAAGCTGCTTGTGTCAGGTACAATAATTCATTCGTTTACACATCATAGCTAATTCGGTTTTAACATGATTTTCATTTACATCGTATTATGATAGATTATAATCTACTTTCTTTGAAAACTTGAGGAATGGAAAATGCGGAGTAACGGAATGGCAGGATAATTCTATTTCTATTTGAATTTGATTGCACATATTTTAAGCATTTTAATTTCTTGTTTCTTTTTGATTTACATCCTTTTATACAAAAATAACGTCTATATTTGGTCATTAATAGAATATTAAAGTTTTGTTTTACGATTATTACTTCAACAAACAATAAAAATGAAAAATGGAATTATCTGATTTTGTTTAGTCACTCCTCCAACATAACGCTCCGAAAAGACAACACGTTGAAGTCCAATTATATGAAATATCATACGTATAAACATTGAAATTCCCAGGCCATCCAGACCGATGTCACCCATCCCAAACTTCGAGGACAACGAATTCAGCTCCAAGCTCGACTCGAACCTGACCGAGAACAACGCCTCCTCAGACAGCAATCTATCGGACACAGCATCCAAGGTGATATCCATCGAAAAACCCATTGAAAATTCCTACTGTCTCGGCGACAACAAAACTGCCGAGACCATGGAGGGCAAGTGCATCGAATTCGAGATCAATCCCATACCCGAGGACTGCGCCGACGTCTTCGGCGACGATCAGCAGAAGGTCGCTAACGATATGGTGCATCGGGTGCACAGTGTCAACGCGATCAATATCGGAACGGCAGGAGACGCGGATAACAATTTGCCGAGGGACACGAGCAGCGACGCACTGTCCGAGGCGAGGGTCACCAGTAGCATGACGCAGATAGCCAATATAGATCCGGAGCTGTGCGGCATGCCGCTCGAGCTGTTTACGAAGGTGAGGGGATCGTTTGAGTAGAAAATAAAGTTCTGGGATCTTGTGCGAGAATAGATTAAGGAATGAATTTTTATACTGGTCAAGAGACTTTGTAAGAAATTTGCAGAATGTTAGGTTCCAATTTGACAGTTAATGTAAGGACTAATTCTTATTAATTCTGGAAAAATTTTACAACATTCTTAAGGATGAAACATTATATAAGATTTTCAGACTTTTTTCAGTATTTACCAGTATTCGTCAAAATTAGTTGTTAATTTAAAACAAAGCTCAAAATTTATATCTCTGAAAATTTCTGCAAAACTCTTAAAAATCATATTCACTATTTCACTATTTTTAACTCTTAGTATACCTAATTTATAAGACTATATTCGCGATGATTTAAAAAATAAAAAGAAAATTTCAAAATGCAACAAATTGGTCAATATTTTTTACGTTTCTTAACTTGAACAATATCGTTGCAAATGCAAAAATCAATTAAAAATAATTTTATTGAATTTTACTTTTTCAATATATTATAAAATGCAAAAGAAGTTGGAAAAAATTGTAATACTTTTTAGAATTGTAATCCTAAAAAAGTGTCTGAATGTGCTTAAAATATTTTCTTTTTACTCTTACAGTAACAATAAAGGAAATTCATGTTTTTCAGGGTTACTTGTGTTTACCATATTTGTCTCTGCCATACTTAGATCTATTAGGAGATGTCAATGTTAGAGGCTACGTTGTAGGAGCAACTAATGTTTTATTTAAGCAGAAAAAGCAGTTAATAGATGTTCTGGTAGAAGTAAGTCTTACACATTTTACATTTCTACTATATCTTTATAGAATACAATCTGCAATTGACGTTTTCTAAAGTCGATAGTATAAAATGAAAAAAATCTTGATACTTTGTTTAATATTTTTATAGAACATGCTATAGTTTCTTTTTAAATGTTTATAATATTATTTACTTTTACTTTTAAGTACAAAAAAATACACATCGGCTTATTCCCTATACCATCTTCACGAATGTCAAAATAAATATTACAGAATAGTACATTATAATACAAAACAAACGTCATTTTACGATTGTCCGCTATTCAAACTTACAAGGAGAGAACAAAGGTTGCAGATCTTAAATATTCCTAAAACTCCAAGAGGGAGTTTTATACTCACAATAAAGAAAGCCGAAAATCGTAGTTTTTCTGAATGAGGCTAGATTTCAAAATACGAGGTAGTTTAGAAAATCATATAGAATTTCGAAAAGAAACGATGGTGATAGGCTATTCAAATTTTAAGGACTAATTAATTTAGAGAAATTTCCAAAAAGAGAATAAAAGCGCCTTGGAAACAAAAAATTTAATTTGTGAGGCCAATGTAATTAATGTATATTCGTTTTGAATCAATGTTTATTATTTATCAACGTCTCAAATGTATGTACGATTGAAAATATTAGTAAAAAATGTACGTACGAATCGATATACATATATTAAAATCAGACAAAATGATATACATTTTTTATACCGTTTTTTTTTCATAATCTTCAATCTTGCGTAACTTTAAAGCGAATTTACATACCAAATTGTTTAACATCGCAAAATGAAAATTATACTTTTATTTCCTTGGAATTCTTCTAGGCCAATTAGTTCTTAAAATGTTAATAGTCATACCGCTACATTAAAATTTTTATTACTATATATGACGAAAACTAAGAACTATTCAGTAAAACCACAATGTCTGCCTTCCTTCATTTTGGATACATAGAGAAAATTTTCTGATAAAAATGACCGTGCAAATTACTGTAAACGTGCGAGTCCATACTTTTCATCAGGGTAATATTTCGTATGAAGTCAAGGTGCCTCACGTATACTAGAATTTTAACGGTAATCTATATCAGAAAATTGTCTATACATCTTGTACGCGATCTAATTACTGTGCTCTACACCAATTACTGCGCATTTCAATAACTTAATTTGAAAAATTATAAAATTATATTAGTAATTAGTTATAGAGTCCAGTAATTGGCTTATTTACCTTGTACAAAAACTTTCGGCTTACTTAAACCTTCTTTACGCATCTCACCAAATCCAAACCCCCGCAAGCCCAATACTCTCCTTCTGACCAACCCCCCGCACCACTAACAAAGTACCAACGATCCCCTCTCTCAAGGTCGAGAGCGCGCGAATAGAAGCCAACGACCCGGAGCTCCGTCGCCAGCTGCACCTCACCACCGAGGACCTGAGGTTCGCCGACTACATAGTGCGCCACGTGGCCGAGCCCAAGAAGGACAACTTCTTCGACGGCGTCGGCTGGGAGGGTGGCGACGAGTGGATTCGCACCCAGTTCCGCGTCTACCTACTGTGCCTCCTCAGGACGTCGCTCCAGCAGGACGCCCGGCAGACAGATCACTACAATGCTGCGTTCATGAATGCCTGGAGGGCTACGAATAATTTTAAGATGTGGTCGAGTTTGGGGAACGCGGAGATCAATTGCGTGGAGCCCGGCCATCCGTTTGCCGGACAGCTGTCGGTGCAGGATATGAAGCTTCGGTTGTCTCAGTGAGTTTTGAGGGTTTGAATTCAGAACGTGATTTTTAACATTCCACTTTTCTTCATTTTCCCATAATTTTCACATTTATTTATATTTTTTTATTCTTACTGATTGCTAAAGTTTGCTCAGATATACATCTGTGGCTTCCCGGAATAACCCATTTTGTCCATTTTTTGATAATTGAGTTTTCACTGATTTTCATATCTATGAATGGTATACTTTCATATAAAACGTTAAAAGTTGAAAAAATGCATCCATAACTGTCCTTTTTTCATAATCCATGTTTTTTTTGTGCACAGAAGTAAATGGAAATTTAAAAGTTTTAACCTCGATATCTCGAAAATGCGAAAAATGGACTTATATAAGTGGTTATTCCGGGAAGCTACAGATATATACCTTAAGCGGGGTAACTTGAGATACATTTTGAAAAAGTTATTATAAATGACTTTGTAAGCATTTAAAATCATCTCGCCAGCAAGTCATTTGTTTTACGAAAAAAAAAGTTTAATAATTAAAAACGTGCGCAAATATGTGAAAAAATATTATAAATTAATAGTGGTACTAAATTAATAAACAAGCAATACATTTTGTATTTTTTCAGTACAATGCAAAATACGGAAGGTGGAAGGAAATTGAATCAAGCGATGGCATCGACAGGAAGAGCTGTTGCTACCACAGGAAAAGCAGTGGGTAAGTACAAAAACTATTTTTATAATTGGACCATTACATTTAATTTTATATCATTACTAAACTTTCGTTTGATACAAAAATATACAGTGGATGATTTAAACCTTTTTTATAACACGTGTATAAAAAAGACCATGTTTGGCGCCTATAAAGCGGAGCGAAAATAGAGTTTTCCGAGCGTCAGAAATAAAACGGAGCGAAAATGGTCATTTTCGCCTCTAGGGGAAAAAATGAGTATTTTCGCTCTCTTTCTTTTATTTTTGATACATTTCCTTAATAAAGCTTATAATTTTTAAGAACTTTGAAAAAAAGTCAATCCACTTTGTAGACGACAAAAAATGGTCTTCTATATGCACTTTTTAGAAAAAATACGGTGAACTGCAAGGGGCGAATAGGCTTTTTCAGACTCGGATGATGATTTGAACACTCGCGTTCGTCTCGGACACCTACACATTCTCGCTTGAAAAATCCCATTTTCGCCCCTAGTTGTACAATGTACTATTTAAGTCGGTACTCTTTATATAAGTCGGAGATAAAATCTGGTCCCTTGAGATAAACTCTGTAACTCGAACTTTATAATGGTTACTATAATTCAAAGCTTATACCATGCATGATATTGACACGTGTTTCATAGTAGTCTTAATAAGTCGTTACAATGATTAACATAAACCGCAAGTTAAACTGTTTCAGCTCCAGTGATGAAGTAAAAGCTATTGAATAAGTGGATGCTAAATTAAGAACTAGAAAATAAATTAAATAAATTATCCACAATTTAAAAAAGATAGAGACAATCTTATCGCAATACTTATCTAGCGATGGTTCGCATAGAGAAAGAAAGAAGCTAAAATTACAGATCTTGAAAATGTTGTTGCAAAATGATTGGAATAGTGCCGTGACAATTATATCACTGGTATAAACAAAATGAGGTCAGGTTAGCTCTATAAATTTGGGCAGTCCGGCTACTCGATTTTCTCGAGTAACCCGAAATTTTTTCGGATACTTGACTCGACCATGGATATAGAAGTTTGAGCAGATTCGATCCGTGTTTTTCGGGTATCCATATATAGTATACACCTCTAGTTATTAGCACGAAAGATCGGCAAAGATTTGACCTCGTTTTCCGAGCACTTTATAATTTTTGTTATTAATACTGTAAGAAACTATAAGAGTTTGTATGGATAATACGTATAACTCGTAAAGAATATTTGGGGAGTACCGATGCTTTAGGAATTTCTAGACAAATTTGGAACCTATTCTATCCATTTTCGAATACTAGGTATTACAATTTAGTATTCTGCATGTACTTTTTTCAATTGCTTTTTAATGGTCTATATTGACTTTATTTTTCATCTAAAATCTCTAGAAACTAAATTTTTTGCAGCTTTTAAAAAGAAAAGATAAAATGTATTCGAAAACCTTTTAAGATTGAGTACTTGCCGATCTCTGGTAAGAATCTTTTGTTCACTGAATTTTCCTGTTTCTCGAAAGTGACAATCCATTAATTCCACATTGTTCAAAAATGCAATAATGAATTCCGTATCTTCTTTTTCGGATTTTTACATGAGATATTCTTTTTTTATTAAATCCATCTTTTAAGTACATTTAAAAACATATAAGTATTCTAGAAATATATATTTGTTACTTTTTGATTGTAACGCAAAATCTCGGATAACGGGATAAACAGTTATTACATTATAGATATAACTCTGATAATCGATGGTTTCAAATTTCTTGACGTTAAACAACTTGTGATAAACAATATTCATCCAGAAAAACGAACCCAAGCACGAAAACTCCTCCAAATAAAGAAAAAAGAACAATTTCAATCCAGCAGCGTTCTAAATTCCGCGCTCCTCCTCGCATCGTTCCAGGCGGCGCCATCTCGCAGGCCAAGGGCGCCTTCTCGAACTGGTGGAGCACGCTGACCACGGTCCAGCCGGGCATGGACAACGGCGAGCCCAAGCCCTGCGATAATCAACAGCCGGACCTGCGCTCCATTCCCGACATCATCCTACCGCAGCATCAGCAACATCCGCATGTCATGCTGCACCCGGGTGCGAGGGAACGGCCGAGCACCGAGGAGCTCGACAATCGGCCCTGAAACTAAAGCTGCGCGTGTACATACTGCGTAGATCTAACGAATTTGACTGAGGGGGGAAGACGTAAGCTCCGAGGCCTCGAGTATTCAAGAGGATTCCTGGTGTCTTTGATTTTCCAATTTTCTAGAATGAATTTGAACTTGTTTGGGTAGACATGGATTGACATTTTTTACGATGTCCGGTGGATTTTGATTATTCGTGGGGAGAGGGAATGAGGTTTGTAAGATCTTTGACGTAGGGAGTAATTCTCTTTTTGGGAACGATCAAAATGCACGGATGTTGGTGAATTGTAATCTACGTTTATGCAGTAATTTAAAAATATCAGAATCCTACCTCAGAAGATTATTAAAGGTGAGGCTTTTCAATTTTTTTTTATTTGTCAAGTCGTTACGTAAGGGACAACGCGAGAAAGGAATATCAAGAGACAGATGCTCGGCAAAAATCGTTCGGAATGTAATTTCGTTTGTAGATAAAATTGAGAAGAATATTTTATTGGTTAATTAAATTGTATTTAGTTAGTTCTAATAATCTGGTATTTATCGATTTTTAAAGTAAGATTGATAAAACTTATCCATCCAGAGTAAGAATACACAAATTATGTGCAACAGATCATGTAACAAATGTTATTCTAGAACGATTTTATCTGGACATCTTCTCTCACGTCGTTAAATATCACTCGTTTAATAAAGTACTTTTTTATACTTTTTTATTACATTTAATTTTATAATTATTTTCTAATTTAGGAAGAGATAAAAAAACAAAGTTTGTTAGACATGGCTTAGAAGTTTGTCGTTTTGTACTTATGTAAATTTCAAGATTGGCTAAAATTTAAGGGTTTATAAAACTTTCAGAAAGCATCACCCAGTTTGTATCAAGTACATATAGATGTGATAAGTATGCATATAGTCAAGAAGGCCCTCATTTTATAGCATGCACACACTATCTAGCTAAAAAAAATAAAATTAATTAATCCGCATGCGAATCAATGTTAAAAATGGTCCCGGTGAAAAATAATGAAATTACGATTTTAAAAGGAAGTTTTACTTTTGAAAAATGTGTATTTTGCATACTGTTTAAATACGTATATATAAATAATTGTATATATTACAAATCTATTCTCGTTCAGACAATATAAATGATGCACGCTAGTTATTCGCCTTTCTCATAAGCGCACATATAAATGATTTAAATAATCTTCTGCTCTCTTTACATCGATGTAAATCAGGAATAGGTTCATTCTTCATTCATGCAAAAATTACTTAAAGACAAAATTAAGTTAAATTGATTAATTAGAATATTTTTAATTCCAAGTATTTTCATGAATTATTTACTTCTTATATTTATAATATGTATAATAATTTATTATGGCGAGACGGTATTTAATTATTTTATTCTATGTTATAAACAATTATAAATTTAAATTAATTTTTAATTAAATAGTTTTTTAAATTATTTATATTAAGTAAACAAACAAAAATTACCTATTCCTGAAATGGAAATTATTATATATTTAAATTAATCATTCCTCCTAATTTATAAGTATTAACTGTTATCAACCATGATTATGAATCAGTGATCTATTTACGCATTTTCTTTTTTATTTTTTAAATCGTTTTATACAGAAATTCTGTTGCTATAAAACAGCCTAAAACTCTCGAGCATACTATGGAATGAGAGAATAGAGTATTATTTACCATAGAAGTAGGTGCATAAAGCAGGGTAGTATAGATTATAATAATTTATGTAAAAAAATATGCATTATTTACCATAAAAAAATGTTTGGTGGTATGATAGATTTTTATATTACAAATACAGGTAAATGTACAGTGCAATTAAGCTTGATTAAGGTACAACTCTTTAAATACTTCTCTTATATTGGTTCGTACGCGCTTGCGAGAAACATCGAAGACATTATACAATTCTTACAAAGTTTAATAAGATACAAACGCATATTCAGTTTGCTAAGCGGAAAACTTTTATGTGATACTTGGTTTATTACTCAAATGTTATTTTTAAGTTTATAATTATTATTGTATAATAAAATATGCTTTATATACGTTGTAAGGTTGTTTTAACTAGACTTAATTACTTTGCAATATCTGCCATTAAGATGATTCCATTTTTTTCTATTTTGTACATATATATAACGAAAAGTCTACAGTAAAGAAATGATATATTATAAACATATTAACCAATTGTTTGAAAATAATGATTATGACACAGATAATCTAAGTTTCCATTAATAAATAGAAAAAACGTTACGCAATCATTGACAGTAGACACATTGAACGTTATCTCATAAAGTTTTATCAGAATCTCTGTTGACACTCTATATGCATGATGAATCTAACGAAAGACTCGAGAGTCAGATTTTAAATGACGATAAATAAATAAATTTTGAGTATATACGAATGATCAAATTGTGGAACGATGTGAAAAGACGAATAAAAAATTCACGAGATTTGGAAAATATAAACGAACTTCGCCTAATGTCTTTTTCGTAACCGACTTTTTATATGCGTCGTAGCTTTGTAAACAAATCGTGTTTTAGCTGTTAAACGAAATGTCGATCGACCGTTTTTAGCCGCACAAGAAGAGAAAGTGCGTCTTAATGTCCTCGGTCTATGCGAAGTTTAATTGTACAAAAATAAAAGTCTTCTTTTATTGCTTTTATCTTGTGAAAGAAAGAGAGAGAGATAGAAACGATCGTGAAGTATTAATGAATTTTTATTGTACAGATAAAAAATATTGTGAACTTATATTTATAAATGAACTTGAAGTGTGTTATTAATGGATGAGACGGAGGACATTAAGTTTATATAATAATAATAATAGTAAAATTAATAATAATAATAATAATAACAATAATGTTACAATTATAATTGTTTGTGAGAAAAGAAATTGTAAGTACATGTAAAGCTAGCAATTTCCTAAATTGTTTTAAAAAAATAAACGATTTGCTAAATCAGAAGTTATGCTCTCATTATAATTAATAATTTATTTATTTTATAGTATTTTCTTAAAATATATTGATGGATGTGTTAAATTTTAAAATGATTGTTTATTTTTTAACTGAAAAATTAAATTATTGATATATTATTATAGTATTTCATGCAATAATCTTTTTCAGTTGACTTTTAATAATTATATTTGAAATGTGAAAACATTTTTTTATCTTGAAAATTATTAAAAATATAATATATAGGTTAATTTATCATTTAAAAATATATTTTAAATTTTCTATTAATTAATAAAAGGCAAAACTATCTTTAACGAAAGAATGTATAAAAAACTTTGTTTACATTCCAGTGAATTTTATATATCTCGCTTTATTAAAATAATCTCGCAATAAGCCATTGAGATAAAAAATACACCCAGCACAATCACAGTAGTATCTATCCTTATATGCGACGTTAAAATTATATTTATGAGCATTGAAAATACAATCTTAAATGCGTACATATATGAAGCCACTATATTTGTATTAAGGAAAGTCCTTCGCTAAGACGCCTAGAATAAGTTTTATAAACTTTAAAAGTTCATTTAATATTTTTCAGATTTTTTTAGTGCATAAAAAGATTTTTAACAACCATTTTTTACAAATGATTAATAAAAATTTTCTAAATAATGGTTTGTTCTCTAAAAGACAATAATAAAAAAGTGCTTGGCCTAAATTTCAGTACGTGTCAAAAAAAGTCGAATAACCATTGAAGAAGAAAACTTCACTCATCATGACAACTAGAATCTAAAATCGCCACCAAATTTCTTCAATAAACAAAGTATTGACAACGACAATAGATTGTTACGCGTAGGATAATTAAGGTATTATTAAGTATTTACAGCTAAATTATCAGTATCTGAATGATTGTTTTTAAAAAATAAATTTGTAGGAACTTATGAAAAATAATTTATTATAGGGTTTAACAGTTATTTGTACCCCTAAGAATAATTTTTCAAAACCTGTGTTGATATAACATTTTCGCGATCGATTTAGTTTCCTTGTACACTTTTGGATAATTTTTAATAAATATTATGTTTAATGAATTCTATAAATTAACTTGAATTGTGTCTTATTTAATAAGTAAGAATTTAAAATGTATGACCTACATATTCAAAATCAATTGGTCATAATTTAATTCTTGTTATTTAAGGGTTGAATATATAGTTGCTTGCTCCCTTAACATTAACTTGAGCAAAATTTTAGGGTAGATTATGTCAAAATAAGTGCAAACAATATTGAAAATCTTTTCTTCGTATTAGTTTTCTTAGCAAATTACTTTTTTTTTACTCTTGGATAATTTTTAAATTTTAATTTCAAGAGTCAAAAAAAGTAATTTGCTAAGAAAACTAATACGAGAAAAAGATTTACAATATTGTTTGCACTTATTTTATCATAATCTACCCTAAAATTTTGCTCAAGTTAATATTAAGGAAGCAAACAACTATATATTCAACCCTGAAAAAACAAGAATTAAATTATGACCAAATGATTTTGAATATGTAGGTAATACATTTTACATTCTTATCTATTAAATAAGATACAATCCAAGTAAATTTGTACCATGTAAAACTCATTTATTTTTACATACAAGTCGTTGTTCTTGGTATATCCGTGCACTGTAAAGCCTGTTCTTTTACCACAATTCACTTGCTATGAGATTCTTAGAGAAATTTTTATCATTTGAAACAGTTAGGATATCTTCATCATATTTTTATTTTCATCTGTAGAACAGAATCAGTAACATTGAAAAAATCAATTCTAGACAATCATAAAAGAAGAACACGTAAACCATGTGCTAATTGAACTTGGTGAAAAATAAACTTAGCAGTTCATGGATCTACCACCGTCGGTATGCAGAGATAAATGAGTTTTACAGAGCTAGAGTTTACCTCGATTATACAATTTTTAGGTAAAAAAAGTTCAACATATGTAACATATGATAATCAACTAGAATAGCACTAAAAAATTTAAGACCTCTAAATACTTTTACATTTAAATACATAAATTTTATTTTATGTTTTAAGACCTATAACTTTAGAAGTAAAAAAGTGAAATAATTAAGAAAAAAAAGAAAATGAAAGTTGAGTTGATCATCTTATACATATTATATATATATACATATATACATTACTTTAAGAGAAGTAACGAACAATTGAAACAAAAGAAAATTTGGTTCAAAATTTACATTGATTTAAATGGGATAACTTTCGAAGTATTCTTTAATCGTTCGTAACTTTTCAAAAAATAATTTAGAAAAAAATATTTAATGGCATTTTAAAGACAAACAAATTAACTTTGGTTTGCGTGTTTTAAAATTATTTGCAATTTATCTTCCCAAAGTTATAGGTCTTAAAACATAAATCAAAATATATCAATGTATGTATTTAAATGTAAAAATATTTAGGGGTCAAAAACTTTTGAGCGCTACTGTATTCGTACTGTAATTGTTATTACGTGTATTTTTTGTTTTAAGTAATATATTATTTATAATATACGTTAATTGTATACTATTCCTCACATACATACACGCTTAATCTGTCGGGCTGAAAATCACTCACGTCCAGAGTGAAGTTTCATTCTACTAAAGTAATTCCACTTCAAATTACGTGCATTTCTTCTATACACTAATACCCTAAATGACAATTATGCACAAGACACTCTGATTGAAATCTTTTCTTTTTCGTCGGATAAGGACGATTACGAGAGGAATTGTGAAGATGCACCGCGGGGATAAAAGCTGAGACTCTGTAAAGAGCGGCACGAAATCTCGCTGTGACGGACATAAACGCGCACACGCCTCTGCCATTTAGTGAGTCAGTGCGTCTCATTTGCGTGTAATCGGCTTTTCACATGCTCTCGCGGCCGTATTAACGCGCGTGCGTACATATGTCGATGAGCCATTTTGTTTTAACGGCACACTCTTGGCGATCTTTAGTTTTAAGAATGTGAAGTATACAGAAATGATAGAAATATAAATATAATATAAATGTATAGGAATATAGAATTTGTTATTTTAATTAAATACAAGGAAGAAGTTAGTTATTTTAATGAAATTTTTGGAAATTGGCCACATTAAAATGAGAATTACTCTTATTTCCGCCTAGCAGACACTTCAACACTTTTATTAAATTATAAGCAATGACTCATTGTTGAATCATTGGTGTATGAAATTTCTTTTAATGAAAAGGACCTTGTAGTAAAAAATAGATTGAAATTGCTGAATTTCCTTGCTCGATCCAAGACTTACTGAATTTATGTAAATTTAAAAATTTATATTTGATCTTTTTAACTGAAACCCCATTGACACAAAATATTTTATTGTTATAATCAATACAAAAAACTCATCGACATATTTGGAAAAAAATCTTCCCATGTAGGCAGACATAAAATCCAAAGTTTTCTTCGAGTCTTAATTTTTAATACACACTATTACCATAAAAGTTTCTAATTTTTTGATACAGGAACAAAAAAGATACAATGTCGAAAAGTGAGAAGCTTGACAAACAAGGTGTATGACGTCACCTTAGCTATCCACAATCAAGGTCATTCGAGGTATGAATACCGCGCGTGTGTACGTGTGCGAACAATGTATATACATACATCTCCAGTTATCGATGACACTGGATTGCGTCGTTGGGTCTTGTGAAATGGTCGCCCAAACGTGGATTGTCTTAAGGTCCATTTATAGTGGGGACGAAGAGTTACAATTAATTACAACTCGTTGTAACTCCACTAAGCTTTTACAGTGGAAAATTACATTTGTTGCTAGTTAATTTGATAATATTTTTCACTAAATTGTAAAAATATATAATGCCGAGTTGCAAATAGTTGTAACTCTTCGAACCCACTATAAATGGACCCTTAGATTTTACGTCTTTCAAATTTCAACACGCAGGTATTTAAAAAAAAATTAATTTTAAGTGATACAAAGTATAACAAAGTATTTTACTATAGAAAATTTGTATTTGAGTTTTATACTTATTAAAGTTTACAATATACTATTCATACTTATTTGAATAATTTAGTTTTTCTACGTGTCAAATTTGTAGTTTATTTTTATTTCATTATTTAATTCTTGAAGTTTGAAGCGACTGAATAAACGTTTTTATATGTTTTGAATGACTGCAGACTTTAGGGAATTTATATGTTTAAGTATACACTCGCGTTTGTCTTTTTTTCTCTCTGGGTAATCCAATTTACACTTAGTTTCCGGCTGTTATAGTGATAAGAAAAAGAGAACTTGCGCGATAATTTATACTGTGAACGAAAAGACAAACGTCGATAAAGTCAAGAATTTTTTCAATTTTGGAAGAATTGTCGCAGAATTTTTCAAAATTACTGTGATTGTATTGTTTGTATTATTTTAACAAGATATCTGTTCATTATCATTATTTTGTATTATTAAAATGATGTGACTTGCAACGTTAATTTAATTAATTTATAAATTTGTAAATAAATTAAATTTATTACTTTTTTAGTGCAAAACTGTTAAAGCAGGGAAAAAGTTTTTCCGTTAAAAATAGTGTTTTTATAATTTCTTAGATTCTGATGATAAAACAACCTTCACTGAGAGGAAGAATTCCTTGTGGCAAATTAATCATTCATTTGTTGCAGCGCGAGTTGATAGTATTTGCGACACATGACAATTTCTTAACTAAAAAGTAATAATTCTTAATTATTAAGAACCTGTTCATTTGAGAAAAAGCATCAATATTTAGAGAATGTGACGCTAAATTATAATCAAACAAAAAGTAATTGTATAATAAATATATTATAACAACAATATTCACGATCAGTCAAATAAAATATAACTCTGTGAATATTGATTGTATTTTGTCAAGAAAGTTACGCATTCACGAGCCGGTTAATTTTTGGGAGTCTCGATACAACCACATTGTAAAAAAATGTGTAGTAAAATGACTACATCGGAAGTTGTTAACAAACCCATTTCCAAAGTAGTAAATTTTCCTAAAAAATTGCAAAATTACCATAGGGTAGTAAAATTACCATACGGAAATAAAATTACGATACGGAGGGTAGTAATTTCACGAGTTGATGGATTAGGAGTTGAAATTCATTACCAAGGTAGTAATTTTACCACCCGAATAGTAAAATTTCAATGAGTATGGTGAAATTTAGGTTATGAATAGCAATTTTGATGATACGCCAATAAATAAATGATGACTATATTATTTGAACAAATTTTATTTTCTAGTAGTACGAATACAATATTTTATAATATAAAGGAAGAGAGGTGCAAGAAAAGTCGATGAAACGTAGAAAATCAGCTTTGGAGCAAATACAAATATATATATATCGTTGTATTGGAGTGATCGGCACGGCAAAATCTTTACGGAATATAAATGAATGTACAGTCGCTGAATGAGAAACTAGTATAATATATAAATAACGACATACCTTTTTGATGTTTAATGGAAGAAAAGTACGAAAAAAATCAATGAAACGTCGAAAATCAGCTTCGCACATACATTCGGCAGCTGACTGGCACTTTTTTCAGGCGTCTCTAAGATAATCTAAGATGTCTTTACGAGTGGTACTTTTACAATGCTTGTGTGAATTTTACTACTACTGTTGTGGAGTTATTACACTGTTACTGTTGGTAAAATCACCATATCCAAAGTAGGTAACAAAGCGACCCATTTCCAAAATGGTAAATTTACCAATTATGGTAATAACACAATTCTAATGGTGTTTTTACGTCACTCACAGTCGTAAAATTACGAAACGAGTAGTAAAATTCCACAATCATTTTTTTACAGTGCAACCGTTACTATGACTATACCGCATAAACTCTCTTGACTTCGGCATCTCTTGACTTCGGCATCTTTTGGTAGAGTACGTGGTCTGAAGCAACGTTTTAGTAGAAGAAAATATATCATAAAAGTAAAAATAATTATCGGCAAAAATACAGAAAGTATATCTTATAATTTATTTGTATTTATTTATAGTTCTATTAATAAGGAATATAAATATCAAATCCTCATTACAATCTAAATTAAATATTAGTCATTGATATCTTAAATATTAGTGAATGAATTCTTAACTATTAAGAACTAATACGTTCAACGTACAATACAAAATTAAAGTCACCGAAAACTTAATTGTTAAGAAATATTCACTAGCCCGTATTCAAATCCACAATTCTTAACAGATATAAAGTATGCTTTGCATCAAGGATTTCTTTCTCTCAGTGTTCTTAAAATGGACCGTCGCTTATTTTCATCCAATTTTCGCCCATTCATTAACTTACCACTCGGTTATAAAACAAAAAAATTTAGATAAATCCTACATCTTCTCAACGTCTTCTTTTTTTCCATCTCTCTAAATTAATATTTACTTCGACTAATGTAAGAAAAGACAGAGGAATATTCATAAAAAGAAAATATCTTCAATCGATACCGCGCTTACTTAGAGATATTGAATATAGGGATATTGATATATATACAGGGTGTCCCATTTTAAAACCTACAGGCAAATATCTCTAAAACTAAGGGAGATGGGAAAAAACTTTAAAGACAAAAGTTGTAGGGTTCAGAAGGTCCCAACTGATAGTAGCCTTGACATGACCTTGAGGTCAAGGATCAAGGTCATTTGAAGGTCAAATTTATTATTTAAAATAGGAACCACCAATTTTGACCTCGTAAATGGAAAGAGCGGAAAATTTTACGTTCAGATATGTCCTTGGGTCAAGATCATGATCAAGGTAGTGGTCATGGTCAAATCCAAATCAATCAACGCATCAGAACATTTCGATAATCACGCGAAAGAAAAAAGGTGTAAAATACAGTTATAGAGTTCGGAGGGGTAAACTGATTGTGACCTTGACCATGACCTTGAAGTCAAGAATGATGCCATTTCAAGGTCAAATCGATTTTTTTAAACGGGAAGCCCCACTTTTGACGTCAATAGAAAAACCGGAAAATTTTACATTCTGATATGACCTTGGGTCAAGGTCACGGTCAAGGTCATGGTCATGGTCAAACATTTCGATAATTATGCATACGAGAAAAGGTGTTAAATACAGAAGTTATAGGGTTCGGAGAGGCAAACTGTGACTTTGATCATGACCTTGAGTTCAAGGATGATTTCATTTGAAGGTTCAATCGATTTTTTCAAACGGGAAGCCCCAATTTTGACCTCATAAATAGAGAAACCGGAAGATTTTACATTTTGATATGACTGAATCAAGGACATGGTCAAATTTATGGTTATTTTAAGTAATTGAGAGACATTGACGTATAGCACTGGTCATTGAGGTAATTGAAGGTTACGCCAAGTTGGTGCTGGTCATGTTATGTAACTAACCCTCACACCTACATGACACTGTTAGAATTATTACCTGCTCTCCATATTCTTGATTAAAAATCTGAATTTTTATGAAAAAATACTAGTTGATTTTGAAATGACCTTACTGTTTGACTTTGGGATCAAAATTCTCGGGAAAGTTACCATCCTCTCTATCCCACATTGATGTCGGAGAAATCCGCATACGGATTCTTTCTTTCTATCGATTTGTTTGTATGCGTTGATTGATTTGGATTTTGACCATGATTTTGTCACAAGCTCATATTTAAACCTAAAATTTTCCGCTCTATCCGTGTAGGAATGCATTTGAAGGTTAAATTTCATTTTCGTTCAGAATTGTAAGTAAATCGTGATTTTTTCAAACAGTAACAGATTAGAATTTGTTTGGGTATGACAGGAGTTTATCATGAATGACCCCTTCTAACGAAAAATGATCAGTCTTAAGTAGGATTGACAACCACTAAGCAACTATTATCAGTACTTACCCCAGTTAACCACTTATATCAGATAATAACACGAGTTAATAAGTACTGACCATTTGTAAGTCAACAGTCACCGGGAGTATTCAGCATTGACGAGTAATAATCAATAATTATTAGTGTTTACGTCAAATAGTTTTCAAATTGAGCAGACTGATACTGTCAAAGAAAATTAAACTTTTTCGTTTTAAAAAATTGTATAGTATAATAACATCTTATTTCTTTTCTGGTCCGCTAAACTTGTTTTGCGATCGTTTCTTGTACACATTTCTGATCGGAAATAACGGTTTCGATAAACAATTTCATTTGCAACCCTAAAAGAATGCCTGACTATACTGCTAATGAAATAGTTGACATTCTTCTTATTTTAGGAGAATGTCGACGAAACTATCGAGTGGCAAGCCGATTGTATCGTGTTCGATTCCCTCAACGACAACATCCTGATCATATGGTAATACGTGATATTGAACTGCGCGGTCGACAAGGAAACTTCCTTCGAAGAAAGAGGACACTGAATGAACACGATTTTGAAAATAATCCTCGCTTTCTTGCTATACTAGCTATGGTACATTTAAATGTTCATGTCAGTTTACGCGAAATCGAGTTAACAATGGGTATTCCAAGATCTACGGCCAGTAGATACTTACGATATGCGCATTACCATCCTTACCACATTACTCTAAATCAAGCTTTAACTGAGGAAGATCAACGACGGAGAATAACATTTTGCCAATGGGCAATTCAACAAATTACTGATGATGAAAATTTCTTCATCAATGTTCTGTTTAGCGACGACGCTACATTTGAAAGTACTTGTATGTTGAATCGACATAATTGTCACTACTGGTCGCCTGTTAATCCTCATTGGATGCAAGAAGTTGATCATCAGCATCGCTGGAGTGTAACGGTATGGTGTGGTATTGTTAACGGATATCTAATTGGACCCTATTTTTTTTAAGGTAACGTAACTCAACATACTTATTTGCAGTTGCTCAGAGAGGAGCTGCCGCTTTTTCTAGAAAACGTTGATCTCCATACAAGGATCAGAATGTGGTTAAAACAAGATGGCGCTCCTCCACATTATGCCAGAATTGTAAGAGATTTTCTTAATGAAAGGTTCAACAATCGATGGATTGGTCGAGGAGGTCCCGTAGAATGGCCTCCAAGATCTCCAGATCTGACATCTCCAGATTTTTATTTATGGGGCTACCTAAAAAATCAAATCTACAGTAACAGGCCAACTACAAGAGCTGACATGATTCAAAAGATTACACAAATCTGCTTAAGTATTCCACGTCAAGTATTATTAAATACTATTAGAAACTTTGAAAGAAGAATAGAATACTGTCAACAAGTGAATGGTGCAACTTTTGAGCATCTTCCTCAGTAAATCGTGACTGAAACACTTGGATGATATGATTGAATACACATATGAACGTGAAATTTTTCTAAGTATTTTAAACTGGCCGTGTAACCTTCGATCTTGCCTTTACTGGCCCGAGTAACCGCCGACCTTGCCTTCACTGGCCGGGTCACCTCCGATCTTGCCTTAAATGGCCGAGTCACCTCCGAATCTTGCCTTAAATGGTCGGGTCACCTCCGACCTTGCCTTCACTGGCCGGGTAACCTACGACCTTGCCTTCAATGACCGGGTAACCTCCAACCTTGCCTTTCACTGGCCGGGTAATATCCGACCTTGCCTTCACTGGCCGGGTCACCTCCAACCTTGCCTTAACTGGCCGGGTTACCTTTGGCCTTGCATTCACTGACTGGGTCACCTTTGACCTTGCTTAACTGCCCGGTTTACCACTGACCTTGTACTTAACTGGCCATAACTTTGACAATGTCCTTGACCCAGGGCAATTTCTGAAAGATACAATTTTCGGATTTTTCTATTGACGACGCCAAAAGTGGGGCTTCCCGTTTGAAAAATTGATTTGACCTTGAAATGACATTCTTGACCTCAAGCTCATGGTCAAGGTCACAATCAGTTTGCCCCTCCGAACTCTAGAACTTCTGTATTTTACACCTTTTTTCTTTCGCGTGATTATCGAAATGTTCTGATGCGTTGATTGATTTGGATTTGACCATGACCACTACCTTGATCATGATCTTGACCCAAGGACATATCTGAACGTAAAATTTTCCGCTCTTTCCATTTACGAGATCAAAATTGGTGGTTCCTATTTGAAATAATAGATTTGACTTTCAAATGACCTTGATCCTTAACCTCAAGGTCATGACCAAGGCTACTATCAGTTGGGCCCTTCTGAACCCTACAACTTTTGTCTTTAAAGTTTTTTCCCATCTCCCTTAGTTTTAGAGATATTTGCCTGGTGGTTTTAAAATGGGACACCCTGTATATTCAAAATTAAACTTTGCATTATCGTATTTTTAACAGACATTTTTCGATTCCTTTATATTTTTCTGTAAATTTTTAAAATCAAAGTTCTAATAACGACAGTATATTAAACAATGCAATCAAAAGTTATGTCCCGTCTAGACATCCACTTTAATAGTCTTGCTTTAACGTTTATCATCAAATAATGCTGAGACTTTTTATATAAGTAAATATTCTAAGATATGCAAAAAAAGAGAAAAATATTCTCCAACTTTTCAAAATTTATTTGCCTCTAATAATTGTATTAATTTAATTCCGTTAAAACGAGTCTCCATTATAATAAGTTTATCAAGAAATTTATTGAACTCTTTTATATTAACATAATCTATATGGTACAGAAAGGGGACGAGCCTTTTTATTATTAAAGTGTTCAATGAGAATGATTTTTACGCTTGGTTATCACGAAAAAGTGCAAAATTATTTGATGTACAAGTTATGAAAAAAAAGAAATTCTCGCGTGGGATGACTTTGTACAGCCAGTATCGTAACGTTCAGGCCAGTGGACCAACAACGGACAGACAACTGCAACAATTCGGTTATTCATAAAGTGTTGTTTTGAAGTTACCAGAAACACCTTAATTAAACACCTTACCGAGGTTCAAGGCTTATTAATCTTTTCAAATAAAAAATTAACTCTAAATAAAATCACTAATTTAATTTATTGTTGATTTTTGTATCTCTAAATTATATTTATAAAAAAAATTAGCAAAATTTAACAAAAAAAATTTACTTTTCTACAATTTTTGGTTTTAGTATATTTATTTCAATGTGATTAGTTCATCATTATACACTTGATGTATAATTTTTATATGATTGAATAAATTTGAAATTTTTAGAAATACTGCAACTTCATTGGATTGAATGCATGTGACCGTAAGCTTTATTGGATGATTTAAAACCAATTCAAACGCATTCGATCATAAGAATTGTATATCGAGTGTACCACCTTATATTATACGTGATATACGTTCGTAATTAGCTTACTGGATCTCCGAAATTAACATTTAGCGCCGAGATTAAAATACAAAAAGGTAAAATATAATACCACCCGTGATAAGCGTGACTATGGCCTCCTATTTTTCACACTCGCACTTTTTATATTCTTGCAATTTTATTTTTAGAAATTGAATATAATGATTAGTATAACTTACTAAACTTTTCAATACAGTTTGCGCAAAATGCGATTTTACGCACTCTTTTCAGTGTGTAAATAGTACATTATGTAACAAGGGCAAAAAGTCGAATATTTTTCGCGCGGGTGAGTTTACTGGCCGAGCGAGCGAAGCGAAGCGAGAAATTTCAGTATCATCCGAGGGAAAAATCGACTTTTTTATCGAGTTACATATAGTACTTTATGCCCATCTCAACTGTGATCACTTTTTGACTTGGAAAACGGGACTAATGGACTGTTAAAAGACAATATTGTTAAAAGACAATCGAAAATCAGGATTATTGATAGAACTTGATGACATAAAGGAATTTGGACTTTTTTTATAGTGAAGATTTGCTGGCAAAAAGTGTAATTTTGGTCTTACTTTTCATTTTAAAAAGTGGCCATTTTCGTTGAGATGGGCATAATAGTACTTTTTGATCCTAGCGTGATAAAAATGATTCTTGCACTCGTGTGAGAATCATTTTTATCATATATCGCCTTGGTGAAGGTAGCACTAACGCTAAAAGCAATCTTAAATTCCCATAAGATGGCGAAAGTTGGAAGTACAATAATGATGGTACCATACATTGCAGAGATAGAGAAAATTAATTTTTTATTACGTTATACAATATCTTGAGATATTTCTAACAAATTATGATGTGTAGAATATTTACCTAACTATGAAAGAGAGTTTTTGTAACACAAGCACGATTTTTGCGTTTTTCTGTACCTATTAAGCGGGCCTAAAGGAAAATTTTTTAGACCGGTGGGCGCAAAAGTAACTTTTGCGCCCGCTAAAATTTTTCGGATAATTGCTGATATATATATATATATATATATATATATATATATATATTTAGTCCCGCTTAATATGCTAGAAAAACGCAAAAATCAATACATGCGTTACAAAAAATATGGTGTGCATCAAGGGCAAAGTGGGCTTTTTTTAGACCGAGTGTGGAGATTGCAGTACGAGTCAAAGGCGAGTACTGCAACCACACGAGGCGGCCTAGGTACACAATATACTATTTTAAGATAAATATATTGTCTAAATACTTTAAATATCCCGAAAAGTGATAAAATTGTATTTTTTCCTAACCTCGCTATGCACTGCACCATCATTGTTGTAGTTACAACTTTCACCACCTCATGGGAATTTAACATTGTTTTTGGCGCTAGTGCTACCTTCGCCAAGGCGAATCGAACATTATTTTTCGATACTCCGTGCGATAAGTGCCACTTTTGCGTACGCTTTCGTTAACAAGCGTGCGTAAAAGTGGAACTCATCGCACGGAGTGTAAAAATTCTATTCTACGCACTCATACGAAGATCATTGTTTTTGCAACTCAGGCGTTGAATTTTGCGCTTCGAATGCGCAATCGCACAACGGAAGGGCTGGCGAAGACATCCCTCGTGTTATGCGATCACACCAGAGTGTGAAATTCCATGTCTAAGTTGTAAAAACATGATTTTTGTATGAATGCGTAAAATAGCATTTTGCGCACACTGCATCGAAAAGTTTAGTAAGTTATAGTACTAAGGTAGTGGACCAGGTTCTCGATATGTACCCAGTTGTCGATAACTCGAAGGAATAATACGATTTTAGATATATTTTGAACAATTTTTCGGTACGAGAAAATTATTTCTATATTAAGAATATATCACTAAACAAATATTTTGAATTATGAAAATTCTATTCGTTAAATAAAAATTCATACTTCTTGGCACTCTCAGATTTGATGCGTTTCTCGACATTTCCTTAGCCACGACCGTAACTAAAAGTAAACTTTAAAATTACATTCTTGTAACAAATTGAACGTTTTAAAAAACTGTAAAACCAAGATTAGCTTTAAATTCAACAAAATAAGCGAAATCAAAAAGTTAACTTTTGATTTATTTACTTATAACTATTTTAATCATATATAGACAACTCGTCTTAATTACACGTACGTACCCAGTTGTCGATAGTCAATTTCTAAAAATAAAATTTCAAGAGTGCGAGTGTGAAAAATAGAAGGTCATAGTTACACTTACCATTAGTGTTATTTTTTTTACTTTTTCTTATTTTAATCTCGACGTTAAATGTTAATTTCGACGCTCCTGTAAGCATTATTTTTCTATGATTACGTAAAATTGCATTTCACGCTTTCAAAGCGGGAGTAAAATTAAATTTTTTAACGCATACTGTATCAAAACGTAGCGTATGTAACTCGTATGTACGTTTTGCACACTCGTGTAAACGCGCGGCACTCGTCTGCGAATCGTGCGCGACGTTCGCCACTCGTGTGCAAAATGGCATTTTACACACTTGTTGCATAATATACCATTTAAAATTTATTTTAGTACTAAATTATTTCACAAGACGAATGCACAACAGTGCGAAATGGATTTCGATCTGAGTTTAAGAAGTAGTTTTTGATACCTAAAACTTACGTCTAGCGCCCTTCATTTAAGATGAGGAATTTTATACCAAATATGCGTTATTTTCATGAATATTGGTATCTCTATTTCCGACCATAACGCTGTAAGTTTTTAAAATAGAAAAATAATTCAAAAGATAATAAAAGTAGGTGGTTATTTAACTCATTTAAATTTATTGATTTTTCATACATTTACAGGCAGAATTTTCAATTATTAATTACTTTTGACAATGCTAAATACAAAACAGAGCTTAAATTAAAGCTCTTTACGCCCACTTTTATTATTTTTTCGGGCAATTTCTCTATAATAAAAACATGCTGAGTATAGCCAGAAGAAGAGGTATAGGGGAGTGTCCTCCAGTACGACCCCCTCCCAGTATGGACACGCACGGGCTATTGGACTTCTTCTACTACATGGCAGCATTTTATATGTTGGATTAGATGAATATTCTAATTCTATTAAGTATGATCAAAGGTTGTTGTTTTTCTTATTTTTTTCCCGAAGGTTAAACATGTCCAATATATAAAGTAACTAAATACTAATTATTTTATAGGGACCTGCATAGCTCAGTTGGTTAAGGCACACACCTTAGCTATCGGAGATACGCTCGCCTGAGCGGCCTGGGTTCGATTCCCGGTGGGAGCAGATCGAGGATTTTTTCTCTCTGTTTCCTGCCGGAAAGAAACGCAGACTGCGCACTGGTCCTGGCGGAGGTTTTTTCCTACGGGTTTTTCCTCCGTCACAGTGTGGGGAAGGTGGAATGTTAGGATCAAATACCTCCACACATAGGTGGTGGAGGTATCCTGTAAAAACCCGAAAGGGTATACAGGTTGGAAAGTAAAAAGATTAAAAAGATTACTAATTATTTTATACATGATATGATTTAAACTAAAATAGATCTAATTAATCACCATACTATTTTATTATTTTTACATATCTTTGATGCACCATTTTTAAGCACTTAGACAAAGGATCCTAAACTAGTGTCCAATATCCATACTAGGAGACACTTTCTTGAAAACTCAAAATATATTTTTCGATTATAATTTATACTTAAATCAGATTATTAAATTAGATCAAAACTAATTTACTACGTCAAGAAGATCCATTCATACAACAAATTCCATTTTTAAATCTTTATTATCAACTAGATATTCAAAAGTTACAGCCAAAATAGTTATGGGTGTCCGGACTGGGGTACTCTCCCCTTCCTTTTTCATTAAAATAATTCATATTTAAAGTAAAATACCTTATATCTCGACAACTAGGGTACATTGAAACAAATTAAGGGTGCTGCTAGGCTTCATTTTTAAGTATCAAAAACCGACTGATCAAAATCTGTTTCCTGCTGGGTGAATACTCTTCTTGTTAATGTTGCGAACCTGAGCAATATAAAATTGCGATATAAAACTGCGATTGTTTCTTTTATCCCCTCCAAGCGGACGCGCATAACAAAACGTAATAGATTAAGCAATAGTGTTTTAAAAAAGTTTCTTCAATTACAATAAATCTCGAGAAACTTCCCAAGTTCAGCTAATCCGTTTTAATAAAAATAAATATTAATTTAAACTATTTGAACGGATCAGCTTAACATCTAGAACTGGATGATCTCATAGATATAAACTTTAATGTACACTGAAAAAACGATATAGTAAAATATTACGATATCAATATCATAATATTTTACGTAATTTCCCACGAAGACTATATAGTACTTTTCACAAGTTACCCTCGAAGACCAACACTTTCCATAAACTTCCCACGAAGTTTAGCACTTTTCATATAGAATATGTAAATTATGGCTGTACCGACATACTCACCAAGAGTCGGATTTTTTTTTCGAGTTCGGGTCGGTAGCTATACTCTTTTGGTACTCAAAAAATTATCGGTTTACCCGAGAAAATCAGGCCAGTCGAAGAAGTCAGGCGGCGCAAAATCGCGGAAAGTGCTACTCTTTGTGGGAAAAATTATGAAAAGTGCTAGTCTTCGTGGTGAAAATCCAAATGTTACTCTTCGTGGGAAACGTAAAAGACGTGCTAATTTTTGTAAGAGCCATCGATGTATAGGCTGCTTATTTTAAGTTTGTATAAACTGAAAAGCATTTCATGAGTGAACAAAACTTTCCTTCGAAAATTGCTGAAAAAAAAACAAATCAAAACTCAGACGAAAAGCAAGACCAAAGCCTAAATTGCCTGCTCGAAATGGTTTTCGATTGCTTTTTTTTATTCTGGCTATTGGATAATATTTTTAAAGAGAAAACTCATAAAATGGAGAGATTTAAACGGTTGGCAGCGCCCTGTTAAATATCATCAACGTAGACATGTGAATTAGATCAGCTACTCATTTTCAGCTACCAGGATACTCTGATACCATATTACAGGATACTTTCTTTATAAACTTTTGAAATTTCCATCATATCTTCAAAGTTAGCAAAGATAATGCGGTCTAACATTCTTGTACAGTCACTTCGTTATAAGTTCAAAAGATGCCGTAGCAAGAAGTTTAAACAGGCTATAACTATTGCAAATGTATTTGAATTTTAAGAATTTAAAAGGAAATATGAATCGATTTAAGTATTTTATCAATTTTACGTATAATACCGCTTAGAGAATAAACTTTGAGGTTGCTTCAGCATTATGGCGCAGTATCAAGCTTCAAGCTCCATATGCGGCTTTATACTTTTTGTCAATTTAATTATTTTAATTTGAATAAATAATATTTTACACTACTTGTAGTAGACGAGAGAAAAATTTGTTTAACAAATTAGTGAAAAAAGGGTAAAAATGTTTTCTTTTAATTTTACCCCGGAGGGACTTTTTTGGACGTCATTTTTAAAATGTGTATAAAAACTGCAAATTTGGTGCAATGACAAAAATAAAGAATTCTTCTCGGAGTAGAATAACATATTACATTTTGAAGTGATTTGGTGACATCGGTATACATTCGGCCTGCATAATTTGAAATGGAATCGGTCTAATATCGATTTTCGGGTAAGAACCACCTTAAAGATCTATTCGACTACTTCTATTATCTTATTATGGGTCATTTTTTAATAATGTAAAAACTTTTATGATCGGCTATAATCAGAAGTAAAGGTACCTTATTTTCACTAAAATGCAAATTTGAGGTTAATGGGATAATATCCTGAGAATAACGGCTAATTGAAATAATCTAAGAGTGCTATATTTAATTTTTAGGTCCCTAAAAACACCTTCTAATAATATATCATCAAATTTCGTTTTCCAAACCTGTGACGGCTATGACTCTCCTAGCCCATTTCTGATTAAATAAAACCTAGATCATGACAGAAGATTAGACAACCCATCATCAACTCTTGTTTCCATAATAACGAATTTCAGTCTAACTTTTCAGGATTTGAGTACACATTCTTCGATAGTTAACAATTCGGTGGCTTCCCGGCATAACCACTTAACTGACTTTTTCGTATTTTCGAGATATTGAGGATTTAATGTTTAAACTGATGCGCTAGATCAAAATGTAAGGGTTTTCAGGTGATATAATTTTTAATAAATAAGGTATCAAATGCCAAGTTAATCGCAGTCTTAAAGTTGAGAAATACTCCTTACACCCTCGAGAAAATACATATAAGCGCACGAAATACTGAAGTTAAGTGGTTATTATGGAAAAAGATGTGTATACACGCTATAGCCCAGGTAGACGTATTTTTGCGTATTTTAGGGTGTCGAATCTGGTCCACTCAAAAAGGATTTAGGTTTTTTTATCTTAAGAAAATGATAAAAAGGTATTCTTTAACCAGTTTAAAGCAAGTTCCAAAATTTGTATTAGCTATTGTGGGTGTAGGTTACATGCGAAAATGTATTTGAGTTGTTTTTTCGAGAACACCGTAGCTTAATTTTTTTAATGCTATAATAACTATTAAAGCAGAGAAGAGTTGAAATGCTATAAACTTTTTCTAATTCAATATTTTGTTAAAAAAGAATGAAATAAAGTCTTCAAGAATGTTAGAACCCTTCATAAGTTATTTTAGAATAGAATTACGTGGTTATTCCGGGCACAATTTGCACGGAAATACAGTAAAGTAGTTACGCACTTGGCTCGCAACGGCATACATGTAAGTTTCGGAACTTCCTGTGACCTTAAAACGAAAAAGGGCCATAAAAATCTATCAAATTCTATATATCAAGTCAATTTCGAAAAAGAGTCAGCTAAGTTATTCTTCCGCAGTCCCCTATGCCAAATGGCTATCTTGCTTTACCGCTGGCGATACCAGGAAGTCGCGGGGCGCAACAATCGGCCACCCCGAAAGTGCACCGCTCGCAAGCTCCACCACCACCGACGCAGTCAGTTTGAACGCCCGCGTGTAAACTTGCGCGCGCGCGCGCGCGCGAGCCTCTGCTCTATTGCCCCTCATCTTCGGCCTGGCTCGTTATAACTATACTCAGCTTTCAGCTTTGTGTGCTTCTCCTTCTAGCTCGAGAGCGGCCTCCACGGCGCGCACCAGAGTATAAAGAGACGCACGACACGACTGCACGTACGACACAAATGTGCGATTCCGCTCCGCCGCACGCGCTGCTTTTCTCGATGTAGCTAGTTACTCAGTTATATACTTTTGCCGCAAGTGTCGAGTGCTGATTGACAGTATATTGTTGCATACGTGATTAGGAGGAGCGGCTGAAGCGTTAAAGTGGTAATACATAATTTTTAATTTTTCTTTTCATTTCGTTTGCGTCGCGAGGGTGCGCAGCCTTGAACTGGACCTTCGACTGCGCCGGAAGACGGTAGTGAGACACTTGCACGCGCGGGAAGTACAAAGAGGAACGAAGGACGTAGCGACGGAAAATTCCGTGGTCTCCTTTTTTTTAAGAAGACGGAGAAGCGACTGCGATTGAAGGCACCACAGCCGCGCGTTATGCGTATAATTATTAATGGGAGAGAGAGAGAATTAAAGGTGCCCCCACATCGAAGCCGAATTTGTCATTCTCGCGCGAGCTTACACCGAATTACCACGGTGTAGCTTTCGATCGCTCCTCGGCGAGATGACCTATTTACATTCCATTTACACCTCCGATATCGATTCGGTCTCTCGCGTCGAGCCGAGACTTCCCGTTGTGCGAGCGGCTTTAAAGTATCTCTCGCTCTCTCCCGCACGCAGTCGTGTGTCCAGATGATCGACGATGGCATTTCTAAACATCGCGCGCGGCGGCACATGCCGCCCGAACCTCAGCGGCGAAGAGAGTAAATTACGTGGTACATCGCGTTAACTAACGCAGTCTACAGTGCACACCGAGCGGAATTTCGCCGAGCAGTCGAGGTATACTATTAAAGCGCGTAATTATTGCGATCGCGCGAGATCGGTCAATCGAAAATTTTCTGCATACTCGTTAAATATCCGGAGCAAAAAACAGGGAGAGAGAGACGGGAATATCGGCGTCCATCTTTGTCGCTGTTTACACAAACATACGCGGGGCGAGAAGAAAGGTAGTGAGAGAGTGAGAGAGAGAGAGAGCGGGATATTGTTGTATATAAGAGAGAACGGTGCTGGAGTAGAAATCTGCGAGAGCGGGTGGCGGCGGCCATCTTCCGCGTGTGTGTAGATGTATGCATATATATGTACGAGGTGTATATGGTGTATGACACAGAGAGAGAGAGCGGAGAGCGGAGAACGCGTGTGTTTGCATTGTAGGTGAGACACCACGCGACTCCAATTTTTTTCTGCGCACGGAGTGCGCGCGTGTGTGCCCTTCTTTTTTAAAGCTGCTTTTACAGTGGGAGAAGCGACGAGTTTTCGGACTGGAGTGAACTTAACCTATAAAATGGTGCAGTTTGATTTGGTTGATTTGTGTATAATTGTTAATTAGGGCAATCAGAGCATGATGGAGTAAGTGCATTTTAAAAATTTTGCAAACTTTTGCAAACCTTTCAACTTTATTGACATGAAAAAGTGAAATTTAATGCTATTAAAACTTGAATATACTATTTATCAATTGTATAGTTTAAATCAGAGAAATAATTACGTGATTAACAGTTTCAAAAATTTTGGGGACAATTACCTAATTTTGAGAATGAACTTATTTCGTTATGGCTCTGAACGAGATTCTGAACGCTTTAATTCTGTGGGTTCCTAGAAAAACGACTTAAATCCATTTTTTCGATAATTGACTTTCGAGTGGTTTTTGGTATCTCTACATATTTATCCTTACATTTTTCAGAAAACAATGCGAAATGTAATAAGTGTCAAAAAAGTGATCATATCTACTATTTGTGAATTTTGTTAACATTAGTTTAAATGGAAAATAAAAACTTTAAACCTCAATATTTCATGAATATAAAAAGTGGACTTAAGTCATTTTTTCCGGGAATCCACAGAATTAATGGGAACATTTTCCAGAAATGTATTTTGAAGTAGATTATAATGCGAGTCATTTGAATTTTGACTAAATGTGGCTAGGAACGTATTTTATGAATATATATAATTCACCAATTTAATACACATTTCGTGCAATGCCTAAATTTAATCTGAAAAAAAAAATAATTTAAACTATTCTTATTATGTATCACGTTCAAAACCGGATTAATGCATTGTTCACTATAATTATACAAGAAAGACATATTATTAAATAAAATAATAAAGTTTAACTAAATCCAATAGTCATTAATCAATTATATTTTCGAAAATACTTTAAATTTTACAAGTAAAAATTTCTTATCAAAACAATTTAATTTTTTTAATAAGTAAAATCTAAAATGTAGTGCATTCATTCAAACCAGTGTAATCGACTAACTTAAAATACGAACATAATTCAATTCTCCGTATAAAATCAATGCAACTCCCGGCCTCGAATTTCGCCAACTCCCGTCAAAATCAACCGCGTACCAAATAAACCCAGAGTGCCCGTATACCTTTAAATCAGACTAATAGGACAATTTCACGCATAATAAGTGCAGCAAATGCGCTCTCGGCACTGCACACATTTCGTGCGATCGTGCGCGCGCATTATATACCCTCTATCTCTTTCTCTCTCTCTCTCTCTCTCTCTCTCACTCTCTTCCACTGCAGTTGATTTTTATTAAGCGCTCGTCTGTACTCACGATGTTTACGCGCATATATAGATATATACACATGCACTCACTTCGGCATCAGCCTGAAGTGAGTCGATGACTTCCGTTTCCGCTTTTCCGACTCGGTTACTGCATAATCTGACTTTCTTCCCCTCCCCTTCACCCATTATCGATATATCTCGGTCTCTCCGAGAAAGTACTTACATACCTACTTGATCGTCGCACATACCTATTATCACCTATTATTTTATATATTATCCCCCGTTCTCCAGTGAATTTCTCGTTTTCACAGCCGATATTGTAAAAGTACACCACCGTGTTTGGAGGTTAATGGCATTTAAAGAGCCGAGCGTGTGCATGCAGTTTTCTTATCTCGGCGGCGGCGGCAAATTATCACTCTCTCTCTCTTTCTCTCTCTCGCGCGCGCGTAATGTGACGAGGTATCAAGCGTTTTTATTATAGGCGCTCGCTAGAGAGAGAGCGAGAGAGGTGAAGTGTGTCGCGGATTATATACACCCGAAGTAAAGTCGACTTTTGTACACACAGGCATTGTCACCCATTACGCGCTCGTGTGTGTACACGCACTTTTTTCGACGTTTTCCATTCAATCGCTCTCGCGCTGGAAAAGTAATATTAATCTCGATTAAGTTGTACGCGTAGCTGAACATCAGCTGCCAGACCCAGCATCGATTGTACATTGTATACACAATCAGGTATATAGTGTGTCTCCGTGGTATATACGTATTATACGCCGCGGTGCGCGCGCGGAGATAACCTTAAAATCCGAGCAAAGTGTAGTGTGTATACCTCCTCCTTCGCTTTTTTTTCTTCTCTCTCCGTGAACGATACCTAATTTCATTTTCTCGCGAGAGTGCAGCGACAATTGGAAAGTGTATACGTAGAGCGAGAAATGACCGTCGGGGGTGAGGCTTGACAATTTTTGGACGGACGGTGCTGCTGCCCGTTTATTTATCGGCTGGTTAGAGGAAAGACACACACGGAGGCTGATAACGAGAAGTTTTCGCATCACACACAACAGGTACCCGCCGCCGCTTGCGTACAGGCTGTGCGTAGCCATCATGATCTCTCACCTCGGACGTTCCGATTTCGCGAGAAGTCGACTGGTGTAGAGGATTATTAGGCTTGGAGGTTGTGGTTCGAACGGTTTAGGATTTTTAGTTGGGTTTCTTGTCTTAAAAATGAGTAGAGAGGTACAGGGTAGCTGGTTTGTTTGTATAGCTCAAAGTAACATGTTTTTACCTTATTGCCTTTATCTTTGTTTATTGCTTTTTTTTACTCAGTTTTAAATACTACTGTCAAAGTTTAAATGAAAATTAAGTCTAGAGAACATTGATGAGAAATTTAATGAACTTGGAGAGACATTGTAGGAAGGGTTTTTGATAGTTGGACACTGTTTGTCAAGATTTTCATCTCTTAATTTCAGTCGAGTGATTACTGCATGTTGAGGACAAGAAAGTTGATCTGAATAGAGAACGTAGCAACAGCTTATGCCCTTCGGAGTGCAATTTACTCTGCCTCGGTGGAAAATGACTGACGTGTCCGGGAGGCTGTCGAAGAGTGCTCGCTTGACCAGAGCCTTCGCCATGGAGATTCGTGTTTATGTGATTTAATCAAGAACGGACTCGAATAATCAGTGATTATAAACTAGTGCCAACAGTGCAAATGGATAATCAGGGATGACTGAAAATTGTTGGAACTCTGGTGGTGGTGAGTAGACAAATGTTTGTTACTGTTATTAGTGGCGATACGGACTGATCGACTAACAGAGAAAATTAAGAGCACTGGTACTCTGTTGTTGAGTTGCAATATTGAACTGATTTGAAAAGACTTTTCACAAATTTTCAAATTGAAATACTAATAACAATTAGCAGTTTGAAAGAATAAGCATTTCTATGCTAGATGAATTCTAGAAAAACAGAGAAACTGTATATCATCTGAAAATCAATAATGCTGCACTATTCGAGCACATATTTATAGTACATAAGTTTTGTAGAGTTTATAATTCTTATGCCAATCTTAATCAAATTATTAAACAAGTTATACATTCATAATGCAGTAAAGAACTTGTTTTAAAAGAATTAATTTTTTTACAAAACAAACAAAACAAAAAATTTTGACACATGAACTGATATTTAAATTTGGTGCTGAGATAAAAATACAAAGCAAACATCTGAGTTGCAATTCTGCATTAAAAAAGAAACTGATCTTGTTTAATTGTATTATCTAAAGAATTACATTTACTGTAAATTAAATGTATATTAAAATTTATTATTGAAATTACTTTCATGTGATAGATCAAGTATTATTACAGTAATATACACAGTCTCTTTATTTTTATTTTTTCTAAATGTTTTAAATTGCATAGATAAAAATATAAATTATTATAATCAGTAAATGCTATAAAATTGCTATTCAAAAGAATCTTAAAGATTATTGATATACGTAGAATATAGCAAGCTAGATTCCATATATAAGTAATCACATTCGTAATCTGGATAAAAATGTTTATGGTCCAGTTGATTATACTATAGTCTATAATTAAATTATCAATTTTAAGTATATTAACAACTGCAACTTTATAACAGCAGTACATTAAATTATTTATAACGGATGCTGTAATTTAAATTTAATTTTCATCGTTAAGTATTCTACTTTTTATGAATATGTTCATAAACCGAGCTGAAAAATATATATTTATCTACTTTGTTATGTTACAGAGTTATAAATTGTAAAAGATATTATCTTACTTTACTGAAACATTAATATAAGATGATACCAAGACATTTGATTTTCAAGAATTTATATAGTACTATATCTAGTAATATTTTAACTGTCATTATATGTGTTCTATAGACATATCATTTCAGGAAACATTTTCATGATATAATATCATCAATGAACTATTACAATTATTGCTAATACGAGTATAGTTTTGAAATTTGATCATAAATATAATACTGAATAATATTAATCTTTACTTATAACGTTTTACAAATTTATTAAAATAAAAAGAAAACAATAATTAACATATACATTGTTATACATTGAGAATAATGACATATTTACTGTCAATTTATCTTATCTGACAAGTAAATGTATGATAAATAAATTTTATATATCAATACCTCGAAATTAACGTATTTTATATTATAATGATTTATCATAATAAAAGTTAACATTTACAAATTTTCTCTGATAATCATGTTAATTATTACGATATATTATGTTAATATCAATTATATTATTTTCTTACTGAATCAAAATGTTTAATACGATTCATTTTTCTGATTTTCCTTGAGTATAATTTAACTTTCAACGAGTAGAACTACATAAATTAAAATTTAAAAATGAGATTTTTCGCTTCCGCTACAAATTCTTAGAAATTTTTATTCTTCAACTTAAAATCAGTAAAATTAAATGTTCGCTTGAAACTCGAATTATTCAAAATCAAAACTCACTTTTGATTTACCTAATTTTTGTATTACCGATTTTATTTAGTTAATAAACTTGAAAATGTAGATCGGTTCGATCAAATACAGGAATAATTCAATATATTAAATCAATTAAATAATAGCAAATTACCAAAGGTTATTAATGCTAAGCGAGTGAGAAATTGCTACTAGCTACCGTTTCAATTTTTACTCCGGGTCATCGGTAATTTTCTATAAATTTGAGTAAATACCTCATGTTGGCATTTATCTGTACACATTTAAGATAGTAAAAAAGATTTCTTATTCTTTTTTTATCCCAGCAACTTTGAATCAATTGTTATCGGCGTGCGGATGAGAATATGCGTAGTGTACACAATTTAGACAAAATTATTTAAAATTACTAAAAACTATATAAAGTTCGATATTTAAAATTCTTTGTGCATTTTATTTGTACATAATTAAATTTGCGATGGTAAGCCGTATAACCAAATTTTATTTAACTTTTTTTGACAAAAATATGCTATTCCTTGTAAATTTTTTTCAAATATTCTTATGTTATTCAAAGTTATTCATAATTTATGAACAACTTTTTGTTCTGTTTTTTTTTTATTTCTGATAAGCCTATCTCCAAATTCTATGTACACAGGTCAACCTCTTGTTTTTTTTATCGTTACATACATTTATAGTAACTTATTGAAGATTACATAGACAAAAAACCATATGAAACATTTTTTATTAGTATCTTGAAAGGCGTACATGTAAAGGTCAACAGTTTTTTTAATCTACGTGATGTACATCGCTTTCTTCCTAAATAAATTCCAAAAAATACTTTACTCAAATTTAAAGAAAATTACTAAAGATCCGGAGTAAAAATTTAATCTGTACTCTCTAAAGTTTTTAAAGTAAACATCTCACTCCCGTGATTGTGCTGTTTTCATACTTTTGGAGTGGACTCCACTCTAAAAATGTGAAAGCATAGTCGCGTTTAATAACATTTTCTTAAAGTATTTAACTCTGTAAGGACAAATTCGGAGATAATTCATGATGATTTACTAATTAATTTTTGCAATAAAACTTTTCATTATATTTTTAATTTTCTCAGTTTCTGTTTGTGTAAGTACATATATTAGATAAGATAATTTAGAAACGTCTTACGAAATGCGGAGGTCAGTTTGATCTGATCCACATATTTCTTTTACAGAATTTGTAAATTGTATCACATGAAAATGCGAGAAAATCGAAAACTTGATCGTTACACTGTAGTGCAACATACGTCCCTACAGGTAGTACATGATTAATAAATTCTTATATAGTTCTCTTCCAAAAATGCAGTTGTTCAAGCCTTTACATGATAACATACCGTCACATCATACATATAATCCCTACCACCCGCAAACAACCTCATCTACCAACCCATTAAAAAAGAAAAAAAAACTGAAACTCCCAGTGACGAAACGCCGAGTCAAACTCCGGGACGACTCTTACGCAGCGCAACGTCCACTCGAATCCCGTACACAAATTCGTCTGAGGTCGCATTATTTCCGATCTATTTATAAATCCCGCGCCGCGCGCACGCCCGTCCCTCGTACAACACTCGCTTACGCGACATACCGACCGGACGAAAAAGAGTGCAACACAACTACATAACGTATAGCTGCAGCAGCAGCAGCAACAGCAGCGTGTGTATTATGCGCTTCGATCGGTGCAGGCAACGCCTATGCGACGGCTTCAAGGTAAAAGAGAACCTCGCCGGCGTCTTCTCGTTAGTGTAGTTTTAATTCCGAGACTCGGTTGTAAACTCGGAGATGTAAATGGGCACGGTGTCGCGCGCGGCTTTGCTGGGGATCGGCGGGGAATCGACCCAAAAATGTTTACGAATGTAGTTTTTTAGTTTTGGAGTTGGAACATAGGAGGAATGTGAAATTAAAGGTATTAGAGGAGTAGCGTGACGTATGAGAGCAATGTAGGAGAGTTAAGGTAGTTCTTGCAAAATTTCGGGGTGGGTCAGCCATCAAATATTCAAGATAATTGACTTTTAAATCTTACTTTTGAGGAAGTTCTAACACAGGGTCTTATGGCGATATCTTGTTTTTCTTTGTAAAATTTGAATAATTAATATATCTCTGCTCATGGGAATGAATTAATAAAATAATCCTGATGGATTCGGAAGGAGCTGGGTTCGGAACATTAAGAATTCTTCAATTTTTTCCGGAACAGGCAATTTTTAAAAACAGATCCTGTCAGAAACTTTCTAAACTTATTCGAGATTTTTAGATTTTTATTATGTTAGAAGTTCTTAAAACCTTTGGTTAAAGGAGACCGAAAGTCAATTAAAAATTCACATTTCCCGCTTTGAATATTACCGACAGAAAACTGAATAATTCGAGGAATTACTTATCATTATACAAAGATACTTATATTTAGATAAAATTCAAACTCATTAGCACTTCATTAAGTAAAAAAATTTCTAATAGGACTCTGCTCAAACGTCAAAATCAACAGTACTTTAGAGTTGGATGGAATTTTATCAACATCTAATTTCAATAACTGTTTTGGGTACAGTTAATTTTATATTATTAGTCAATTAAATGTAATGTAAGTATTTCTATAATTCTAAGTAATTATTCACTTCTCGATCGATCAAATTTGTTTTTTTTGTTAACTTTCGGATCTCCTTACAAAAAGTTATCTTTTAGACCAGAAACCAGAAAGGTGAAAAGTTTTCGTGACTGATCGTGGTCCTCAATCCCATCTAACTCTACTTTACATATTTATTTTCACCCCGTGAACATCAACTTTTCATGGTGGCATGCCTAAGGAAGATCGGGAGAATTGGTAAAAATAATTTTTATAAAAAATTGACAAACATTTATCGTTTAGCAGCAAAAAATTATTTTTTAACAGTAACGTTTAATCAATTTCTTCCTGCAATGCGTAGTCTGCGATAAGAGAAAAATGAAAACAAAAGCAAATCATCGGAGTGTCTCGACGCAGTATCTCCAACACTGGTGCCGGTAACGAAGCACTGGCTGCTCGCGTTGTATATCTCTTTCTCGCCTCTCGACGCCGGAATAAGTCGTCGTTCGTTCATTCGTTCGTTCGTTCGTTCGTTCGTTCGTTGGTTGCTCGGCTGCAATGCCGCATCTCGGGCGAAAGCCAACGGAATTTACACATGGCGCGCGTTCCGCTTCCTCCATTTTCCTCCTTTTGCCCGCAACTGTCCGCGCTCTGCTGCTACTTAGCTGCAGTGGCCGAGACATGCTAGTGGAGATGTTGCCGATGCTGAATGGTCGTTGAGGATTTTGATGGCTGTGCTTGGTGATTGTCTGATTATTGATGTTGTTTTTAAAATTTGTCATTCAAATTTTGTCAAATTGATGAGCATACAATTTGAAATCTTAACTAAGTAGGATGGTGGTATTGAGGCCCCCTGTTGGTTGGCCCAATTATTTATTGTACGCGGAAAGAAGAAAATTATATGGGTTACTAGCAGGGCCTAGGACTGATAAGTAAACTGTCTATAGTAAATGAAAATCATAAAAAATGCAGAACTGAGTTCGACGACTAAAAATGATAAATATCGTTAGATTACTTTATCTGTAGTACACATATTAAACGTTTTTAGGAAATAAACACATAAACTAACATTTTAGATGCATAAAAATCATTGCTCCTATGATTTTTTTTAAGGAATTGTTCAAAATTTAAAATTTCTGGGGTTGTGTTAGATATAATTCATTGCCCATTTGTCTTGTAATGAATGCTAGGTATTTGGGTAATGAAACTTTAAATTTTACTTAGATGCTTGCTTCTAACAGCAAATTGTAGACGAGATTTCTAGAGTGTCTCATACACTCTTTAACAAAAATGTACTATATTTATTACACGAATGTTCGTATTAACATCGTACAAACATTCCAATATTTAAATTTTACATTGTATCAAATTTACTAGACAGTCCGTGTATACTGTAAATAATAAATAATAATTCAATCCACACATAATACATCAACACGTAGAGAATTTTTTGATAAAAATTACTGTGAAAAATACGGTAAACGGATGACAGTCTGACTTGTGGTACATGACACAAATTAGTCTTATCCACGTTAACAATTCCGATGGTACATACATGATAACAATTATTATGAATTAACGTTACTTTTTATCATGTACCAGGCTAAAAATAGTCATTGGGGCAACTTTTTTCGCGAAGTCAGATTGCCCATGTTTACCGTGTTAATCACAGCATTTTTTATCATAAAAATTTCTGTAAGAATGCAAAATAAGAAAATTTGTTATACTTTTTTTGTATACTGATACTGATGATTAACAATTTTAAAAGTAATTTAAAAAAAATAGATTATTAATATTTTTTTACTGTTTCTTTTAAATAAAAAAATAATTTATTCCCTTACATGAACTGTAAATAAAAACCGAATAATAGATTTATTAATCATGTATTTAACAATTAGTAAAAAAAAGTTTGTAGTGAATATATTGCAAAATCAATCGTCAAATGCATTTTGAAATATATAAATAATAACATAAACAAATGTTATGAATAACATTATATAAAAAATTAGACGATGGATTAATAAATTAAAGATTTATTGTGATTTGATCGGATAGAAACAAGTAAGTTGCTAACTAAATAATCTTCAACCGATTTTCCTGAATCTCGACTCTCCTATATTCTTAAGTATGTAAATGTAATAAATACAAAAATAATTTTGTATTATAAAGGCATTCACACAGATTTTCCGTTTTATTTATTATTAACGCACAAAAATTGTCAAAGTGACTCTATACCTCTTGAAGAGCTTTTACTATTCTAATACATATATTAAAATCACGATGTATTAATAGAGTTATATACCAAATAGAAATAAACAAGAAACACATGCCTCAAAAACCCTTATATAAATTTTTAGAAGGTTAGGGTACCTAGAAGTCGAGAAATTAATGTTTTTATTTTTTGCTGTTTAACATAGGCTTTTATAGGGAATTGAAAATTAATCGTACTAATTTATATATTACAAAGCATGTGACGTTAAGAAGTTAAACATTCTTGTATTATAAGACAAATGTTTGATAAAGAATTATTGCTCTTGAAAAACATCATTGGATGCGTCTAACTTATAAAACAAATTCATTGAAAACATAAAAATGTACATTTAACGTAAAAAAACGAGACAAATCAGCATCTTAATGCAACTTTTGATTGATAATTAGGTTGACAAGAATTGTTTAATTTAAATGTATAATTATTATTGTTATTTGGTATAATTGTTATTTGGTATACGTTTTTCTCTGCAACCTTTGTAATAAAGTATACGTCGTGAATAAACATAAATAGAAAGTGCGAACATTTTGACTAGTGTAGTTGGTATAGAACTCCCTTAAATCTTTTACTAAATTCTTGAGAATTTTCAAGCCAATCCTGTTTCTCTCCTCCAGCACCTTAAAGAAATATTTTTCTCCTAAACATTGTTCAACTCAAACTCTCTAAAGCCCACCGCCTCCCGCATTTCACTGCTCGTAAAAGTAAACGGTACCGCAACATCGTCGCAAAATCATACACAACTCGCAGAGTGTCTACTTTCGCGAAAATCTTTGGGCGCTAAGCAGGTCGTATAAACTATATACTCGCTTAACACAAACGCAATTAATCCCCGGCTGTTTTGGCAGTTTCTTAACCTCCGCTCGAGGTTTCTATATACAAAGAATTCGAAAACGGAAAATGCAGAGCGCGTGTCGTTGTCCTACACCTGGTGTTATGATTCGCTGCCGCGGGAGAGGGAGAGAGAAAGAGAACCGGAAAAAAGACGCGTGCGTGCAGTATAGATGCAGAACAATAAAAGTCGGGCACAAAGGGATTGGCTTTCGGGTAACGGTGCTGTGTTGCGCCTTGTGGCTCTTGTGTGTCGGGGATGGTGTAAGGAATCTTTTATTCGATCTGAGTAGTGAATTTCAGATAGGTTTTTTAAATGAAATGATTGTTATATTTAAGGAGTTTTAAATGTTCGGGAAGCAATTTTTGTTCCAGTTCTATTTGTAACAGATTTATTAAAAACAAGTTATGCAAAAATGTGAACCCAAAGATTGTTGGTGGTGTAAAATTGGAATCAAGAGGCAGAGTTATAAAGAAAAAACAATTATGCCGGAGCCGCAATGACAGTCATTAAAACCAATTAATTAGTATTATTTCAATGAAAGTAACAGAATCTTTTTTATTGTCTTATGAAGATTAGCACAATACAGATTTCTCGAAAGAAACTAGGAGACTTTTCAGAAGTCTCTTACGAAAACTAGCACTCTTCCGATTCTCTAGAGAACGATAACTTTTCTTAGAGGTCCTAAGAAAGCTTTGGTTTTAATGTGAGAATATAAAAACTGCTAGTTTCTATAAGACTTTTCAGAAAAACTGGTAGGTGATTCAAATTATCAAATTGATGCGTATGTATATTTCTCCGTAAATTTCTCAAGCAAACCTAAACTATTTATCATGAAACTTTTTGCGTTTACTTGGTACCGTTCAACTTAAGTTATGGAACAAAAATTTAATGGAACAAAAGTACTGGATATAATGGAACAAAAGCGAAAAATTTTAGCGGGCGTAAAAGTTACTTTTGCACCCGCTTATTACTTTTGCGCCCGCTTATGCGTATTAGCGCCCGCCGGTCTGAAAAATTGTCCTTTAAGCCCGCTTAATAGGTACAGAAAAACGAGTTTGTGTTACAAAAAATTTTTTTTTATTAATGCGTGGAATTATGAAAATATAAACTCACTATATTATCAACAATAATTTCTAAATTGAACTCAAACAACTTACCGGAATCAGCGCCAAAAATTTAAGCAATTAGCTACAAATTTTGCGATTGGAAGCAAATGTTGATTTTGGCCCAGAAGCCAAAAAGTTGTAATTTGAATACAATAACTCAATTGTTGTTCATGATAGTGATTTTATATTTTCATAATTCCACTCTATTGCGTTTATTCTCAGCTGAGAGCAAACGCGGCACCCATCTTGCCGATAGCTTTTTCATGCCTAATTTTTCATGTAGAATTGAAACAACTGCACCTATAGATATCCTTGTGGCCTCAGCTAACTCACGCACTTTTAATCTTCTATCCTTCAACACCATATCGTGGATTTTATTGATGATTTCGGGAGTAGTTGCTTCTACGGGCCTTCCTGAACGTGGTTCGTCACTTATTGATGTACGACCACGCTTAAATTCATTTACCCAGTTATAAACCGTTGCTAAGGCAGGGGCAGATGTGCCATGAACTGAGTCCAATTCATTTTTTATCTCATATGGAGTTAAACCCTTTAAATGAAAATGTATAATTACCGCTCTGAACTCGTTTTTTTCCATTTTTCTTAACAAGCAATTTTTTTTTTTCAATTGGTTATAAAAACACGTAAACTCAGAAGATGTGGACTGTGACTGCACCATATATCTAGTCGGGAGTGGTGCTGACTGAAAACAGATGATTTGGAGCGATTCGCGCGCCATCTGTTGGTCATTCTAAAGACTTATTGAACTACCCTCGTAAATCAAATTTTATCCGAAAATTTGATGTTTAGTAAATCTGATATATGCTAGTCTACGTAAGGAGTATCGATTGCGTACCTGAGTGCGCGTGATCATGTATATGTATGCGTATGTGCGAGTGTATGGGCGTGTGTGTGTAGTTAATCAATTACAATAAATCCTATATAAAATGAAGGAGGGTTTAAATAATATTAAATTCAAGACTTCTTATTTGAAACGTACTGCATCTTTATTTCTTCAACTTATGATTGATATTTTATACCATTTTACAATTTGTAATAAAATGACTCAAACATCGCTTCATTATAAATAAAATAACAAAAAGAAAATCCTAATTCTAAGTCGTTAAAAACAAATCTCCTCCGTTACCCCCATCCTCTCCGACAACACCCGCACTGCGCCACATCACCCCCGATCTCCCGTTAAAAATCAACTTTACCCCCAAACTCTCGCCCCCAATTAAAAATAATCAACGTCGACCAAATCGCCGCTACTGCTACTCCTACCGGGCATAATTCGCGCAATTCTCTCCGTCCGATGTTTATGCGCTGCGGTTCGCACAGGGTGGGGACCTCTGGCGGCCTACTTTCCGCCTCTCTCTCTCTCTCTATCTCTCTCTATCTCTGTCGGAAATATCTCGGTGGTATCCGCGCTGCGGTAGTAGCACCACCACCACCACACATTTGCCCGGCATGGCGCGCATTCGCGGCGGAAGTCGTGTCCCTCGAAGCGAGCCCATCAAGGGAGAAATCGATCGAAGCCGCACCTGAAGTTTGGGTGAAGCTGAGGCTGAAGCTGAAGCTTGCACGAAGATGTGATGTGGTGGTGGAGGGATTTTCGATGGGTCGGGAAGGGGTGGATGACGCGCAGTTTTGGGGTTTCGTGGGGGTGGGGGAGGGTTGTTGGTGAATTGTTGGAGTTGCTGATTTGATGGAGGGAGATTCTTTGACTTGTAGTGTGCATTTGTGGTTTATTCAAATTAGATGGAATTCGAGTTTAATCGCGATGTATCGAATCCAGGAAGAAGTATCGAATTTTCGATTTCTAATTTCGATATTTTGATTTGCAAGAAAAATGAATGTTCGTGAAGGTAACCTTGGCGCGCGGAGTGCTATTACATAATTAACAACACAAAAATGTGAGCTTTGAAAATGAAAGACGATTCAATATGGCTGTTTCAGAGTTACTCGTTAAGTTAACAAACGATGATATTTCAAAATTAAGATAGCCCCCATTGTTTGATCCAGTGGCCCTACAGAGATCAGCTATTTTGTTCCAATCTAGCATTACTTTAGTGAGAAATGGTGCGTCTTCTGATAATAACTCTGCAAAGTTTTTACGTTAGAAAGTAACCCAAAAGAGCTTTAATTTAAGCTTTGTTTCGTATAATAATATTAATTTTTGCTAACGTTATTGTGGTGAATCATCTGGTGATTATAATAAATCTGCGAAATTAAAAGAGTTGAAAATCCTCGATTTTACATGCATTCGTCATTCCCAGCTTCAGTTGTCCATAACTTTAAAAGAAACGAATATTTGTATATGAAACACACATCAAATTAAAGCTCTTTCCGTCTACTTTCATTTTAATCTTGTATCATTCTTCCTCCCATTATTTCAAATACGTGCAGAATTATGATTAGAAGCTTATACACAGAGAGAATTTTCTGATAAAAATTACCGTGAAAATCATTGTAAACGTGGGATGTTCTGTCTTCAAGGGGAAAATTACCCTACTGAACGGTAAAAATTAACGTTATTCATTATAAATTTTACCATTCAACACGGTAAATTTCACCGTTCAGTAGGGTGTTTTTCCCATGAAGTCAGAATATCTCACGTTTACAATGATTTTTACGGTAATTTTTATCAAAAAATTCTCTCTGTGTAGGAATGGCCATTGTTCACTAAAATAATGTTGCTTAGACTGGAACAACTGATATCTTAAGAACAATTAGATCAAACTATGGGTAAGATTAATTTTTAAGTATCAGAAGCCACTTTTCAAAGTTTAATAAAAAATATATTTTTCAGAGGTTTTAAGCACTCCTTATTATAAAAGAAAAAAGTTCGCAAGGATTTAAAGGGTTACTAATTATCATGAAAAAGGAATATTTTAAATTATATGAATTTATCAATATACATCGTAACTCAAGCAATTAAATATGCACATTCAATACAGCTATAGCAAAATTCGATTTATTCCCGTCTTCCTTCCCTAGGCGTTTCCCTATATATATCTATTTCCGCTGCCAGACTGCGATGTTATTGGCTTAAATGAGGGTGAAACCTGGGTGGAGTAGTGAACGCTAGTCGGATAAATTCTTGTGATAAGGAGATGACGGGTATCTGAAGGGTCTTCAAGCTTGACGCTATTGGCTGTTTGATTCAGGCGCGAAAATACATGTCATTTCAAATTTATAGATGTAATTTTCATATATTTTGATAGCTGAATTATTCCTGTACTAAAAAAAATTGAAATGATCTTGTTATATCTCCTTACGTAAAGTCATAAGAATTACTTTAAGTGCAAATATTACATTTAAAATCAAGAAATAAATAAAATACGAACACAAGTTATTAATTTATATCGTCCACTCAATCACGTCCAGCCTAATCTTTTCAGATCCACGTCGATCTAAATCATGAATCGGTACTATTTCTGCCAAAAAATTCGCGACCTGCTGCCCCCCGCCGCCACCGAAAATGTATTTTTCTCTATTAGCGAATGTATGGGTGAGCTCTCGCGCGGCTTCTGGATACGTTCCAGAACGTCCGTTCCGCATATTTGTTATGTCTTCCGCTCGGCTGCTATCAATCCTTATAGTTCACTTATCGCAAGGTACAGTGCGGAGAAAAAGTTTGTATGCATGCAGGGATTATTAGACGATAGAAGAGTGTTACGGTTTGATACATCTATTGATTTATTGTGTTGCAATACCGTAGTTTGAAATTGTTATTAATATACTTAACTGTCTGAATCTTATACGTGTGTACTACTGCATAAGGAACTGTCAGTCATCAACCTAAATAATTTAAAAAAGTAATTTATTTCATTAAGTCATTTCCAATTATTAGAACAGATAATAAAGTACTAATGTTGAATAGAATAAAAAATAAAAATTGAATAGAATTTACAAAAATATTTATTTAAGAACACTGAAGTAAATTTTATTGCACAGAAAAAAGGAAATAGATATTAAGCAAAATTTTATTCTTGATTTGACTAAAAATAAAAGCCTGGGCATGTATTTCTAAATTTAAATGAATACAAAATTCCCAGACTCATAAATTTTCGTTGTTTGAATAGAAATAACTAGTTAAAATGGATCTTCAAAAATTGTAAAATAAATTGTGGAAATCAAATATAAACAGTAATTACAAGTAAAATTTTATTTTATTAACAATTTTTATTCACGTCTTAACTATAATGGCCACTTTATTGACCTGAAAAGCGGGTCGAAAAAGGCACTTTATTCTCGCATTTGCAGGAATAAAGTAAATTTTTAGTTTCTCTGTCTTTCTCTATTTTTTTTCAATTTTATATTTATATTAATGTTAATATAAATTTTCAATAAAATTCAATGAAGTGGCCACAGTTAAGAATCAAATAAAGCCCTCGCTTCGCTCGAGTAGTAAACTCACCCACGGGAATAATCCCCCACTTTATTCCCTTGTTACATAATGTACTATTACACAAAAACAATTTCTTTTAAATGTTATCTTTGAAATAAGTAAAACACGTATAAAAATTTTTATTCGCGAAAACTCCTATCACGTTCATCTAAATCCATGTATAAATGTCAGGCTAAATTGCAACTCTCTTGTACAACGCGAATCAACCACACATTCAAAGAAAATCAAATGTCTCGGTATCCGAACTCGAAGGAAACAGCATGTTATACCAGGCTCAGCCTATGCTGTTTCAACATCGGTCGATTGCGGCGCTACCTCACTCTCTTGTAAACGCGAATTATCGAGCAAGCGAGAGAGAGAGAGAGAGAGAGAGTTGAGTAGAGACGACGACGATGATGACCACATACCGTGTGACACGTGGTCTCTTGTTTGGCTGTTGCAGGCGCTGGCGTCAAGATGGAGCAGTTTCAGGCCACCCTGGACCCCAGGAAGCAGGAGTTACTGGAGGCCCGCTTTCTCGGAGCAAGGGTGAGTCTTTTTTAATGTTTTATGATGTTCATTTAATTTTGGGCTGTTTCTTACGGAATTTCTTGGAGTTGAATCTTTTTAGTTTGAGGAGTAGTGAAATATTCTGTTTATGGCACAGAAAATTCATAGCTATCGATACTTAAAAATGAAATATTAGAAAGATCGATGTATTTAATAAAGAATTGGGAAAAAACCGTTGTCTAGTATTGGACAGTAAAATTTTGAATTTTATAAGTAATTTTTTACCTAAATATACAATATTTATTATACTTTTGTAAATGCCACTCAAATAAATTTATACAATTTAATTTCATCAAAAAAATAATTTTTTATGATAAAGAAACTAAATGTGTCCAATTCTGTGCAACCATTTTAGTATCGTCGAGTCATTCTTATTTAAGTTGTTGACCTTACTCAAATAAATTTTTTAAATTCAATTTCACTAGAAAATAAAGTTTTTAAGTCCAAATTACTTTAGGTGTCAAATGTACTGTACGATTTTCCCTGCAGCCTATACCCAATTTTTGCTGAAGTTAAATTTTTGTTGTCACTGAAACTTAAAAACCTAGAAACTATTCCGCTGCACTGAAGTAATTAAGTAATTATTCTCCCCAAGAAATTCAAAGAAATATCACAGCTTGACATTTGTTGGATGGCTTCTTTTTCTTTTATGTATATATCCTTACTGAAGCCCTTTAAGTTAGTCGATTCTTGATTTTTTGTCTGCTGTAAATACAGTTTATTTTTCCATTTTATGTGTGGATTTCATGGGTTCATATGTGTAGACATGTATAAATGAATTGAGGATTATTAATATTTATCCCCTCTTAATAGTAGAAAGTATGCCAATTAGCTTTTATCACCAATTTCATCGGATTCTACGAGATAATAAGTAGCTAATAAAACTATACATTTCTCAGATAAGAGGTCATCTATTTTCCCGCAATTTAAAAATATCGAAATAGAAAAGCTAAACGTTCCGTTTGTGCCCATGTACACAAAGCATAAACCGAAAAGCAATGTTGCGAAATAAGTGGACAGGTGTCGCTGTTTCGAGCAGATACACGAAATACTCGTACCACCGCAGTGTCGTCGGTAAATATCATCTCCCTCGGTACACGCGCTTTCTTCCGCCGGTTGCGCGCTCATCGCGGAGCACAATTGAGGTCTCGAAATTAGCATGGCAGGAAAACAAGTAGAGAGAAGCGAGTCGCTCGCACACAACGGACCTCGGGCATTTATTATAGTTCCGATTGGTCGATGTGCTAATGCGCGCTACAGAATTCATATTCGTTAGTAAGTGAGCAGATCGTTGAGTTTCTTTTTGTAGATTTGTATGAAATTGTAGGATGGATGAGCCAACAATTAACACTGATCTAAACAATTTAGCTTAGATTTACTTCATTTGTAGTAACTTATTTGTTGTGTCGCAATAAAATAAAATTTATATTTTGGACAGAACTAGTCGTTGCTGTCCTACGTGACTGAAAAAATAAACTCCCGTAGATAGTATAGAGCTGACAAATGTTCCCAGTATAAGTTTACGCACTTTTTCGGACAGAAAAAATATACTGCTCGGATTGTGACTAACCGGAAAACGCGTCTCATCTCGTACGACTCCTCGAGTGTACGATGGTTTATGATTGAACCTTTTTTTTGGGTACTTAAAATTCTCTACACTTCGACGCGTCGGTCAATTGTGCACATCTGCTATCAATGTGCAGTTTTCAGAGCAAGATGGCGACTTATCGGACTCGCTTGTCCAGTTTAGGCACTCCTTCTAAAGATATTATACTATACATATACATTAAATGCTCTACGTATTAGTGCTAAATCATAATCGTTAAGCTTTTTAAACGTCATCATCTGCAGTAGATGGAGCCCAGCATATTAAAAGTGGAATATGCCGAACTGCTTGAAGGCTTCCGTATAATGGCTTTATCGCCATGACGTAATTCAAGTTTTATGAATTCCCTAATTAATTTTTTTATCTTTAAGAAATTTTATTCAGTATATGAAACAGTAAATAATTAAAATTGGATCAATAAAGTACGACTTTTTTATGCAAAAAAATTAGTTGAAATTAAATAAAATATTCCCCTGCTGTCTTTAAAGTGGCTCTCTTATAGTGATTTTTAATGTTCTAAAGTTTCTGATAATAATATTCATTTTGTAACTTTTTTACATAAAAACATTATACCGTACTATATTATTGTATTATAAGTTAAAAAATTGTATCTTTATTTTTTTAAATTCATAAGTATTGTTCGATAAAACGATTCATCAAAGCCCATAGTAATTAATGGATCTAAACACAAGTATTGAAGAAATATTCTTGAAAGTGTGTAGAAATATTGTGCATTCTGTTTCCGTTAATTATTACATTTCAGTATCTATCCAATACTGATTACACAAAGAACTACTATTTTTCAAACCATTCCAGTTACCGCTCATTCTATTTTCTAAGCTAAAACACATTCCAAAATCCTTCGGACATCAATAATTAAATCACTCGTCCTATATAATTACTTAAAACATCCACAATCAATGAAAATCCGAAGGAAAACGCCCCGCGCGGCGCGCGCGTGTTAATCGAGTTTGACGCGGGGGCGCGCTGTCGGCCTTGTCAGCTCCGACGGTCATGCCGCGCTGCTTTTTCTCTCTCTCTCTCTCTCTTTCTCTCTCTCTCTTTCTATCCCTACTTGCTCCGCGAAGAGAAAAGGAAAGTCCTCGCGCGCTCGCTGCTGCTGCTGGTGCTCGCACACCTCGACGGATGATAAAGCAAACGAGAGCGGACGCCGCGGCGTTGTGATGCTATAGTCCTTTGCCCCCCGTTGCAGGTTCATCTTTTTTGTCCTTTTAGACTATACTTGCTATACGCTAGTGGATCCGTGAGCTTTACTGATATCTGCTTGTTAGTTTTATTTTAAACGAATATTTCATGATAAAATGTTTATGTGAGATGTCATTTTGTGATATTATTATTTGTGTAGATTAATTTTATGAATAAGTGAATCTGTTTCTTACTAATTGCAAATTTGAAGTCAGGATTTAAACATTTCAAATGACTAGCCAAATATAGAAAATTTTTAGATAAGTCTGTGACATTGGTTCCAGATTATTGAAATTAAAAATTGATATAGTCGATCATAAGCTAAAATTCAAAAGATGTCAATAAAGTTAATTTTTCCGTAGATTCATATACCTAGTTAGTTTGTGTAAACGATTTTTATAAAAAGATTACATTCTTTAGAGTACATAGTTTGTTTATATAAATCGTTTAAATCACGTAGCATATCTAGCATAATGCATGAAATATGAAACAAAGGATTAAGTAGAAAAACCTATGTATAGGGAGACTTCCAAATAATTTTACACTTATTTTTTAATAACCTATCCCTCTCTAATACTCGGGGCCCTTGCTATAGAAAGAACACGGCATTAACCGAAAGAAGTGTCTGGAAGTCAACCATTGATAACGGTGTCTCAGAGTTCACAGTTTCCGGGGTTAATGTCTGTAACAACTATACAAAGCAATGTCAAGCCCTTATCAAACAAACAACCACGCCTCCTACCCTCGGATATCCTCCACATCCACCGTGCACGCTAAAATTTTCAATTCTCGCATCGCAGCTACACACACTTCCCATATTTATACGCACCGAGCCGTGGAGTCAGTCGAGTGCGCACTCTCGGCCTCTCTCGGCATGGGCACTATTAACGCCGCTGCAGACCACGCGATACGCCGAGCGAGAGAGAGAGAGAGAGAGACCAGGGAGTCTAAGCGCCCGAGGCTGTGGCTGCGCACGTATACAGTCATCGCGAGCAACGGGAGGCTCTCTCTCTCTCTCTCTCTCTGTCTCTTTCACTCTCTTTTTCATTCTCTCGGTGCGCGCGGGTATCAAGCCGGCTGTCGAAGCACTCCGTCCGAGAGCGTGAGCTCTTCGTCGTCGCCATTTTTCCTGTCTTCGGGTAAAATTGTGGGTGTGTAAAAGGTCTTGTCGATGCAGGCGCGGGAGTGTACGAGTGACTTTTTTAACTGGGACGAGTTGGGATCTACTGAATTATTTAGTTTTAATTTAACGATTATGTCTAGAGAAATTTGATTTTTCGGAAGTAATTAATTCAGATTTCACTATTAAATGTAATGACAATTTGAATTTCCACCGAGGCCGACAATACGAACATCATGTCATGACGTCATGCTTATCTAGTCAAGTGACTTACTGCACATTATTCATTGTTGTTATACACTTAGACAACTTACTTTGCTCATTGCAAGAACGTTTCCGCTCGATTTAAAATATGTAAATTTTTAAACTTTCTTTCCACGTAATAATGATATATTTGTCAAAACAAAAAATACTATGATAAACTACACATAGGTATAGAAACTTTTAATTACAATAGTTTTAGAAATTCATGCAAATTATTAATTGTGCATTCACTGTGCTGCTGAATCTCAGCTGTCATAAGTAGCAAATTTTAATCCTTTTAATTGTAAGATGAAGATTAATTCTCGAGACGAAAAAAATATCTTCAGAATAAGATTTTATTGTAGGTTTAACAATTCACATTGTCACCGCAAAGTGAAGTGTATAATATTGATGTAGTATAAAGTATATTCACGACACGTATCTCTTGATTTACTGCCTTCAATTTTAATGAGATACTATAGTTGCCCGTAGGTATTGAAATGATTCATAAACTATACATTCGTTTGAATAATATTATCTAATGTGTCTACAGAAACAAATATCTTCCACATAAAACCTGATAACTCGAATCAATTTGAATTTGGAGAAAATCTCTATACACTTTACGCAAGCAGATTTTTAGTTCAACTATGAGCCTCTGGTCTTTGGTTAAACTTTTGGTTCAAATGTTGTATCGATTCGAATTGTCTGTGATAGAATCCTGTTCAAAATTCGTACGAGGTCGTATTGATTGTATTAGTCCTATCTGTTTTTCTCAAGTCACATCCAAAATTCAACCTATCACGGACTCATTCTAATAACTTCTTAAAAAGTTGTACGTAAGCATCCAGGAGATAGGTTTGCTATCCACACTCATGTGTCATCCCTTCTTTAATCCGAGCCTTCCACATCCACCTGAAAGCCCACCACACGGAAAAGTTCGTCCTCGGAAAGTCTTCACACAACGCAGTGCTCTTACCCAGCAGCAACAAGCACACACACATCCAGTCAGTCCCTGCAAGCCAACTCTCGTATATAATATGTTAAGCAGCATGTACATTGTACTTATCGATCGACGAATGCTTGCACCCACACGCACACACTCTGCACCACTACACGTATGCGCGGTCAGCCAGCAGCAGCCTCGGGAGAACAAAAGAGAGCAAAAGCAGAAGGGGCAATTTGCATGAGGCCAAGTTTGTAGGATGTTGCTGCTGCTGCAACCGCTGCCTGCGAGGGAGGGAGACACGTAGCGCGCGAGCGCGAGCGGCAAACATTCCTAGTCGTCGTCGTCGTATAGTCGATGGGGGCAAAGACCGTGCTGCTGCTGCTGCTGCTGCTGCTGCTGCTGCTGCGGAGCGAGAGAGAGAGGGAGGGAGAGCGTGAAAAGTATCCCCTGCGCACTACTTGACTGGGAGAGAGAGAAAGAGAGTGCAGACTCAGCTGACTCCCCCGCTACGTATACGCGCTAGCTGGGAGATAGTTGTTGCTCGAGCTGCTGGAGTGAAATTCACGCTTTGAAATATTCATTGTTTTTCAGCACTTACTTGTGCTGGCTTTTAATCTGGCTTTCGAGGATTTTTAAGGGTGAGAGTATATCTTGGATTGCTGGATTCGTACTTTCATTTTATTAAGAATTCATTTCTCTACGAACTCAATGCAGCTAATACTATATTTTTATTTCAACAATTGAAACTAGGATTAAAATTAAGTATTGGAATGTTTGTACGATGTTAATCGCGGAGTAGTTGTTTCTGTTGTTCAAATGAACATAGTAGATTTTTATTAAAGAGTGTATGAAACACTCTAAATACGTAATATTTTTTATCCGTTTAACAAGTTTACGAGAAACTTGCAGGATAAATACGAAAAATGTTTGAATTTTCAATGCTAATTACATTTACATATTTTATGAATTAACAGTGTAATCCAATGCTGGGAGGGGTATTTGCCCAACAGTTGTTTCTGTTGTTGTAATAAATATAGTAGATTTTTTGTTAAAGAGTGTATGACACACTCTAAAAACCTCGTCTACAATTTGCTGTTAGAAGCAATCATCTAAATTAAAATTAAAATTAAGACATTTCCTAGAATGTTCAAAAAGTGATATAGTTTTTGACAGAGAATCTAATAAGTGTTCGTTGTCGCAGGAGACTCCTGAAAAGAACTAGTATTTTTCGAGAAATGTAAATTATACTAGTCTTTGTAAGGAACGTCGATATTAACATTTTTTTAACAAAATTTAGTATTGTTCATTGTAGTTTTTATCGCGGGATAAATTTTACTGTAAATTATGACAATTTTTACCGTTAATTATGACAATTTTTCAATGAGCATATATTTACGTATATAAATTCGTTTTTCCGTGGGTGGAAAAGTACGAAGAATTTCCACGTTATTTTTTAACATGCTGAATTATTCCGTTCTCTGAACATTTTTTTAGGGGCTTGCAGTCTCAAACAAGTAACCTTATTCCTCTGTATTGATTTTCGTCATTTCTTTGTCAGCTTGGACAGAATTTCCGTTGCAGATTGGTCAATTTTTCCGTTGACTCTGTATAAGTCTTGTCAGGTTTCTAGCCAGGTTCTAGCTACTGTAGCGAAATTAAACAGTTTTTAATCAGTTTCTTGCTATCGCTCGTTAATTTTCTACCAGAGCCTGTTAATGTGAATATTAATATTACTAGTAGTATAAATAATGACCGAATATACTTGTTTTTACAAGCTAAATTGAAATCTAAGGGGAATGCGTTCGATACTTCATCTTAAATTTTCAAACTTCTAAATGTTTTTAGAATGTTGATAATTAGTTGTATTAAAAGTATCCAATTTAAGGTTGGTAAAATAACTTACAATGAATGAATCAAAACAAATTCTAAACGTGTTTGCTAAGTACGAACCGTACAGTGCAGTTTCTATATTTAAGAATAAGTTTATACATCACGTATCAGTTTGAAAATTACTCTCGTTAATCCCAATACCAACCTCCGAATAAATACCCCGTGCCACCCGTCCACATTACATTCGGGGCATTCCGGGTCATCGTCAGCGAAATAATCGGATCGCAAAATTTGCCTAACCTCCTTCACGGGGCCAGCAGCGCATAATCAGCACGAACTGCAGCGGCGACAAAGACGAAAAATTCAGCGCCGCGGGTAATTTAATTGCACGCACGAGGTTGGCCGTTTCGCGTTGCCATACCGCGCGCTGGCGCGCGCTGGCGCTCTCTGTATTACGCCGGATCGCCATCGCCGTTGCCCATTTGCGCTGGCGTATAAGGTACTGCGTGTGCTTGCGACTATGTGGAGTGTTCCGTGTTTATGTGAATTATTATATATTCAGTATTTTATCATCTGTTCTTGCTTTTGTGAATTTTCAACAGCCATTAATCATCAGTTTGCTAGTACTTTCATTCGAGAAGTTCAATTAGACGGTTAGCTGACTGGATGATGTGCCTACCCTCCGGGAAGCAGATTTCGATTAGGCTTCAAGTGATTTTTGCTACCCAAATTTGCAACTCCGCGCCCTTAGTTTTTTCACATAGGCCCCAGATCCTATATCATTAGATGCAAGCTATTGTTTAAAATATGTAAGATATATTGGTAAAAATTGATATCTCTATCATCAACGTCCAGAACTCCACAAGTACTCATTCTAGTTGATTATTGAATAAAAAATCGAGCCTGGTCAAGAAAAGTTTTAATTTGAAACTTACATAATAATGGGCGTAAAAATATTTAATTGTTTTAAAGTTATGTTTGATTGAAAGACGTGCTCAAAATTATATGGATAATGATGAAAACAGAATCGAATATTAGTAAGGGCAGAAAGTTTCATTATTGGCTACCGAAACCCACTTCCAAAAGCCAGATGAAAATCTGTTTCCCGGAGGGTGCAGCCTCCCCTCGCCAACCCAATCCAAACAAGATATTCACAAATACATAACATTGAAGTATTTTATTTCCCAAAAACAAAAACACTATCATCATTCTCCACGTCATTTATTTAAACACCAGCAAGACACGCATCTACAATTCCGCATCCCAAGTGAATATCTCAACGTGGTATATCTTCCGTACGTACACCTATATACAGTATACGCACGAGTGTATGTAGGTGGCCGCTAGTGTACGCGCGGGTGAATATACGATGGCGGCGGCAGCGGCAGCGCAGGATGCCTGGAAACTGGCACCGCCGTTGCAATCTTGCCTGGCCGCGTGTATGGCACGGCCATCTTTTCCACCGCACACCGGTTTCTCTCTCTCTTTCTCTTTCTCTCTCTCCCGCATTCTCTCTCTCTCTCTCTCTCTCTCTCTCTCTCTCACACGCTGCTGTTCCGAGTTTTTCCTCGCGATGTCCGTGGTTTCTTCTATCAACTATGATTTTGCAAATTGTTTGGATTTCAGTTGGCAGTATGGGTTTTTTGGTTGGCTATTACGATATCATAATTTGTGGTTGTGGAATGAAGGGTATAGCGATCAATCGTTGTACTAACGTCCTGTTAGATGTTTTATTCTATGCTACGCGAACACTCAATTGTCAAATACATAGATGTAAGAAATGTAGTTATAATGAACGAATTGAAATGGACTTTTCGACACAAGGATTGATACGTGAAAAATAAAAAGTAACATCCGAGTTTTTCTCAGCACGGGGGGCGTGACGGTCCTAATTTAAAGACACTTACTAATTGTAGAAATAATAATTCCACAAATTTCATACAAACTTCATATCTGTGAATCCAAGCTGAAACTCCACACCGATACTCAGATCAACCATGCCATGAACAAGATTGAAATTATTTTCAACGGCATATTCTGCGCCCTTCCCCCCTCCCTTCTCTCTCCTCAAATTCCTCTGTCTCATTCTCTCCCTCTTCAACTGATGCAGCCCGCAGCCTCTACTCTCTCACTCTCTTCTCTCTCCTTCTCCATTTGCCTCCTATCTCGCCGTGGCAGTGCCTCTCGAGCCGTGTATCCTCCGGTTCTCGCCCCGGCGACTCCGCGCACAGCGTGTACACAGAGTGCATGCACATGCCCGCGCGCGCGCAAGAGAGAGAGAGAGAGAGAGTAAAACTAGTGCTCGAGGAGAGTACAGAGAGAGAGAGAGAGAGCAAGAGGGGAGAAAAAGATTCATGGGTAATGAAAGAGGAAGAGAGGTCCGCGAGAGAACACGAGAGTATACTATACACGTATACCTATACAGCGAAGCCGGGAGAGCGGCAGAAAAGAGGGAAAAGATAGAAACGAGAGAGAGAAAGAGAGAGATAGATATACAGCAAATGAAAAAAAGACCGGAAGAATAGAAGAATACAGCTAGGGCAGAAACAAAATGGTCGGCATTCCGAGCCCTTTTCCTCTTCCGGTCCAATATTCACCACGGCGTCTCCGTCTCCATCTCCGTCTTCGTCTTTGCCTCTACATATCTACAGATATACACGCCCAGCGCACCCTTGGTTCTCGATTCCCTCTCTCCCTCTCTCTCTCTCTCTCTCTCTGCAAGCAGAGAGGCGCGGAGCACAGCGACCCAGCCACCGCAGTAGCTGTAGCTTCAGCTTCTACCCCCTTCTCTCTCTCTCGGCCATTAGTTATTTTCTCGGAGAGAGCCTCTCTCTCTCTCTCTCGGCCGCGTTCCACACGCAGTGCACAGCCTCTGGCGGGCGGATCGATCGGAACGGACACCGACAGCCGGCGGCGGCGGCGGTGGCAGCAGCAGCAGCAGCACACGACTCTCTAGCTGTGGCTTGCTGCTGCTGCTGCTACTGCTTTACGTGGGAGAGGGAGAGGGAAAGGCTGCCGTTGCTGCTCCGAAATTTCCGCGAGGATTTAGCCCTGGAAACGCGAGCGAGCGAGCGAGCGTGTGAGTCTGGGCGAGTCGACGCGTATAGATATAGGCTGGTGCGTGGGAGGGGCTGAAGCTGGCTGGCTGGCTGGCTGAATCGCTGGCTTGCTTTCTGTATATCGATGCGAATTTGCTGGCTGGTGATGCTGCTGCTGTGTCATGCTGTGACTGTCTTAAGTGCACCTTACAGTGGAAAGTCACTTTGTACAAGGGAAACTCATTTTTTCTAAGTGAAAAGTCACTATGAGAGTGAAAAGTTACACCGCTAGAGGAAAGTCACTCTGTAAGAGTAACAGTTACTTTTCTGACAGTGGCAAGTCATTTTGTTTAAGTAAAAGTCACTTTGTTAGAGTAACAGTCACTTTGGGAGTGTAAATATTCAACCTGCTAGAGTTAGCTACCATTATGTATCGAGTGGAAATTTATTCAATCAATTGATCATTCTTGTTGAGTCCCAATGCACTCGAGTTTCCCAAGTAATGCTCAACATTAAATATATTTATTTTAGAATAACATTTGAATTCATTGAAGAAAATTAACGCCTAATGGAATTCAATTTTTACTCGCTGAAAATTTTTATGAAACTGTTTAGGGTGTAGAACTACTTTTTCATTGATTAAAATAGTAGGTTTATTTTCACCCTAACTCATATTAGTATTACAAAATTATCATTTCAATCAGATTTGAGAATAATCATTTCAAAAATTTAAAAGAGAATTTTTGAGGTGAGAAGAGCTATTTTTGTTGGTTAGTTACGAGAAGGTGAATTTTGAAGGGCTTGTGCAATTTTTTGTCGCTTGGTTTTCCTGGAATAGAGGAGACACACAAGTTGCACTACCTGAGTTTGCAGGAATATAACTATGTAACGCAGGTCACTGACCGTTCGGAGGATTTTTCACACAAGAGACATGCGCGCGGTTTTGCAGCATTTTGACTTGTACAGAATGTCTTCAGACTTCTAAAATAAAAGCTTTCAGAGAGCATTAATTTTGAGTTTTGTTTTGTAATAAGATTTTCTACTTTATTTATGAAAATACGTATGATAATAGCTACATCGCCGTTGATCAAATTCAGACTACCCTTAAGAATACGTACATACAGTAATAATTGCAATTATTTCAAAGTTACTGTCCAGCTAGAATCAGAACCCCAACAAGAAATCCTTGCAAATCGAATGCATCTTGTGAGCTTTCCTTAAAAATTCATACACTAAGATTTCTGGAGGTGCTGACTATGAATCGGTTATCCAAGCTAAGGAAAATCAAAATAGTAAATTTAATATAGCTGATTTAACATGAAGCAAAGTAAGAACTAAAATAATTCATTTATTTGACGCAAACAAATTTGTGTGGGGGTTTCCAAAATCACTGATTACGAATCCGTTGTCCGATGTGGAAAATTCAAAGTGACGGATCCAATGTGGCCGATCTAATACTTTTAGTTTCGATTTTAGATAAACCATATTCGTTTTGACATTTTCATTTTATTAATTCGGACAAAGAATAAGTAAACAACAATCTCGAAACCTCCATATACATTTTTTCAGTGTCAAACATGTAAATTATTTTATTTTTCACCTTCTTTTCATTGTGGATCTGCCCAATTCCATATAATTCCATATTTTAATTTAGACAAGGGAATCGTAATCAGCGACCCCAGAAACCCTTATACACTAATTTCTAGAAAAGAAAACCCTGAACAGGTTCCACTGAAACCCCACTTGATCATCTAAGTAACTAAAACGTCCTCATCGCTATAAAAATCAAAATCATCTCAGCATAATCTCGAAAATAGGCGAACTTTTCCATCTACACAGCAAGAGAATAATCCAACCTAGCTCGTATAGACCGCAAAAGCTCGTCTCATCGAGCAGCCAACCTCCGTAAACCAACAAGCCGCAGTCGTTGTTTCTCTCCAAGTCTCCACCCCCGCTGAAAATAATAAATCGATACAAGAACAAGGCGCTTATACGCTAAATACCGTCACGACGCACGTCTCGCTGCGGCTAATCTTATACGTGTGTTGCGCGCTGCTAGGAGAGAGCTTATCTGCACGGGAATCAGTCCGACCAGTCAAGGTCGTAGACGGCGCTGCTGTTGCTGCTGCTGCTGCTTGATGAAAGCTCTACTCGACTTTTTTGCTTCCTCCTTAACGAAGCTTTGTAATAGTAAAAAAAAAGTTTTGCTTAAAACATGTTAGAAACTTGTTTTGAGACATAAGAAGTTAAAATATTTTTAGAAAATGTCCGTATAGATGTGTGTGTGTGTGTGTGTGTGTATGTATGTATGTATGCATACCTATGTATCTCGAGTAATCCACGGTTAAATTACCTGATTCAGGGCTCATTGTATTTCTTTTTTTTTTTCATTTTTCGATGTTTTTTTTTGTTTTTATAGTGGTTTTTCGATTTTTTAATTTAGTTTTTCGTTTTCGTTGTATGTGTAAAATAATATTGTCTATTCATTTTAAATGCATTTTAAAGACGATAAAATTGTCTATCTTTTCCGACCCGAAATTTAAAATAAGTCATTTCCCTGTTTACGTTATACACGGAAATGTTGTTTTTTGTTTAAACGGCCATATCTGTGAAAAATATGAAGGAAAAAGTTTGAAAAATTTTGAGGTGATTAGGAACATGACGAAGAATGTTCTGTAAAATTTTCAATTATTTTGCCTTTTCTTTTTCTGAGAAAAAAATCATTTTTTTTGTCGCCCATTTACTTGAGTAAAACTGGTTTAATTTGTCTGAAATTTTCCAGAAAGGTAGCCTTTAGTAATCTCTTGGCTAAGTTCTTTGCCCAGATCATGATGACTTTTGTTCTTCATGATATTTATGGCTATGTCTTTTTTCAAAAAAATTTTTGAACGCACATATCTCGAGAACGGTGCGGTCATTTTTTGTCAACCAGGGCTCATTTTTTTTGTTTCTTAATAAGGATTCGGAATTACAAAGAAATTTAAAGTTTTATTGACTCGATTTTGTTTTATAATGATTTTTCTATTTTACGATATTCAGAAATTGATGCGGTAAATTTTTTTGGTATGTAGAAGTAAAATCGATTCAGTGTAAATGCATTTGAAAGAGTATAACATTTTTGGCTATACTAAATTTCTTAAGACTCAGCAATTCGTTTTTGTTTTATTATTTATTTTCATTTTTATGATTCTTAAAATTTTTTTTAAATTATTTGTATCTGATTGAAAGTTGATAATTGGGTATTTTTGGGGTTGGGTTGCTATATATTGGATTGAATATGCATTTTCTAACAAAAATACTAAATTCAAAATGGTGGATTTAAGTTTTAATATAAATCGGATTTACTTGACATTTATTAATCTAGATACTTCGGAGTCATTATGTTATTTTTTGGTCCACAATGATGATGATGATAATGACAATGATAATGATAATAATAATAATAATAATCAAAATGATAAAATGATTTAAACGGTTATATTTCGGTAAGATACAGCAATTTAAAAATATCTTCCTCCAACTAAATTAATTGTTTCAATATGAAATTCTTTGCTCTTATAAATTATTTTAAGTGCCAATGAATTGGCAGCAGTTTTATGTTTTCCTGTAATAATTAATGAAGGTGTTGGAAATGATGAATGTTGGCGATTGCCTTTGGGTAATCGATGTTAGGAAAAATGAAAAAGGATGTAATTGAGGCAAACGTTTATAATATTATACATGGATAGATGTATTTAATATATATTTTCAATTTAATTTTATTTTATTTTTTTCATTTCAATTCAATCTTATTTTTATAGTAATGGATATATTTTTTAATAAATATTTTGTTAAGTAATGTCTGTTGAAGATTCAATATACGAGTAAAATGATGACTCAATGAAAGAATATAGTAGAACATATTTTTAATTGTTTAATAGATAAAATATAATACCATTTTGTCGTAATTTCAGCTAGATTAGTCATATGTTGTTGAGAACTTTTTACGCATATAGTTAATAGATACTAAGAAAAATGACGAAAAAATCATAAAAACGCACAAAGTAGTTGTTAAATTAATTCTCATAATCAATGTTCTCCTTACCACAAATGAATGCGCTAATTAGATCACGTAGTGATAATCCTTCAGAACTTCTGTTAAAAAAAATTCTTATACTGGTAATTAAAAAAAATAATAATAATTGCATATACTCGAAATTAAATAATTACACTCGCGGTGCTCACCTCGTTCGCCCGACTGACATCTTAAGTGCGCTCGCTCGCGCTTCTACTCCTCCATGGAATTAAGTTCCTGTGCAGTTCCTGCGCACCTACTCAAACTTTAGCTGCGCCGAGGAGCGACTGTAAAAGCGCCCTCGAAACATCAGACAGCTCTGGTACAGCGGAGAACGAATGACTTTGATGATATTATGTGTAATTAAAATATATTAATTCGAACGGAAAAGGCTAAGGATAGGTGCTTCGATGTATTTTTTATCTTGCAAAATTGATTTTGTTATATGAATGAGGTAATTGCGAAAGCTTTCTTCAACATCTTTCGTTTTTTGTAATTCAGAAGAACTTAATCAATTTTGAAACAAAAGAAAAATTATTGCTTTTATTAATAATTGAAATATTATATTGTAAGTATTTTAAGTGATATAGACCTATATTTCTAACTTAAATTTATAATTAGAATATAGGGATATAGGAATATAATCTTAAGGTTATCTTAATAGTGATTTCAATTAATAAGTTATCATTTTCAATGCGGTTTTAAATTTTTCAAACGATTACTATTACGTAATTTTCGCAGAAAAAATTACTCAACCTTAATTTTTTTTACGGCGAAATAATCATTATTATTCAATACGTATCACTGATGAGCGAAGCTTGCGAGCTAAACGGGCGCGTTAACACGGAGCAACGACGCCTAAGCACATTATCTCATTTCCATAAGCTAACTGCGCTAGTTTTTCCTATCGATTATTTCATGACTCTGCACAAACACATTTTTCTTTTTAACAATAACAGTCTGGTGATGACGGGGAATTGAAACGAAGAGCATGGACTTGGACAGTCAACATGGATAGTCAGCTGTTTGCTTTGTAAGCAGATATTTTGAGATTTGAAGTAAAAGAGTGACAATGAGTGATTTTTAATCATCTTCTTAAATCAAAGATTGTGTCTGAGACTAGCACCTGATTAAAAGCATTCGTTTTGATTAAAGACGCCATGTCTTCAAATGCATGAAGCAAATAAACTGTTGATTTTTTCTTAATTTTTCATTCTTTAAACATGCTTGAAATTAATGAAGATAAACATTTTAAATTGATCATCTTTGTTCATAATCTGAACAAGAATTGTCCCTGTAACTTTTCCTGTTACAATATTTGTAGATGAATAATTAATTATTTCAATTAAAAGTCTAATCACAGAATCAATACAGAAGTCCTTAACGGCTCTTAAAGCATACAAAAAACGTATTGATGCGCGTTTGTCGCGCAACGCGAGTTACATAAAGCTACAATGTTGTATTTAAAAAAATAATGAGATATCTGGATGGTAACGTAATTATACGAGCTGGTTTCACAAAGGCAGATCATTGTTTTAATATGAGCTTTGAAGTTTGAAGGAAAAAAATACGGAGGTTCTTGACAAATATAAACTGATAAGAGCGATAATTCAAATAATAATGATGGCTCTTAGGAGAGCACGGTTTCGTTTCCATTGATTCACGCGAATGAAACTTTGACCTTCTTGAAGTACAGGTAATTTCTCATTGCCTTAGATACAATTTGATAACATGAAAATTGTCAGACTATAATAGGTCTATACTTTGAAACGTACTTCTTATCTTAGATGCACTAGATAAGGTGGCAATGTTCTTTTAAATGTTGGCTTGGACGTTTTTCTTATCAACATTGTGAAACACAAAATCGTTTGATTTAAATGCATCTTAATAACTAATAACACATCTAATCTATATTACATAAATGTTTGTTACACAATATCAAGATTACAGAATATACACATAACTAAATAAAATAAAAATTCGTACTCGCAGTGCATAATTTTCTTGAAACCGAATTGGTGTTTGTAATTCTACACTTAGAAAAAAAGTAAAATACAGAATAAAGTCAGTCTTCTGCCAATAACGTAACGGACTATCTAGTCCCAAGTACCAAACAAAATAGCCCCAAATCCCCAATTCACCAGATCACGCGCCAGTCCACACCACCGCTCACGCTGCAAGAAAAGCTCTTTTTTCAACCATCCGCCCCAACTTCTCAAACCGCGCTTCCGCACTCGCAATCTTCCTCCCCAGCGTCAAGGGCTGCACAGGAACCCGGTACACAGCTATGTATAGCCAAAGACAGCTCCGCACCTCGTGAAACATGCATGCATCTCGCTCTCTGCTGCAGGGCTGCAGCAGCTACAGCTACCTATACAGGGTAGTAGCAGCAGGGGCGCCACCAGCGCCAGCGAGCGCGCAAAGTAATGCAGTATTTAGCGGTCGTGCAGAGTGCAGCGCAGTGCAGCGCTAGGTCCCGGCTTTCTCATGTACTGGTGGTGGTGGGTGGTGGTGCGCGTATTATTGATCGCGCATCGGGGGGGGGGGGGGGGGTCGAGAAGGAAGGCTTAACTGCGAGAAGATTAGAGTTGGAGGGGGTGGGAGGTCGAGCGAAAGAGTCGCCACTCGAAAAGTTTGAGATTTCTTTGTGCAGTTGAGGAAAAAGGGGAGAGGGAAGATGGCGAGATTGGATATGGTGATGAGAGGGTGGTCTTTGGGAATGGAAAGCTTTTGGGTTGGTTCAGTTGGGAGCACTTGATTCAAGAAGATTGTGGTTACTGAGAATAGTATTGTAGTAAAAAAAATAATTGTTTCAGCTTAGTTAACCCTTAGCTGGCACACTTCTGGCGCCAGCCATAGCTGCCACATTGGGACGTTTTTGACCCCAGCCACATATTCATCTATTTTGAGTAAACTAATTTGTTTTTTGCAATGAAAAAAATTATATTTGGTCTTTAACTATTGTTTTATAAGATAGTATATGTGACTTGCAAAAATTTTTCAATTTAATATGTTAAACAAAATATAATATGCAAAAAACTTCGAAAAAAGACTTCTACGTTTGAGGCCTTGCTGAGAACGACCCAAGTGTGGCAGCTGAGGGTTAATGGTTCTTCAGTTATATTAGCTAGTATTATTATTTCTTTTACTTTCAATTTATTATAATTGCATTTTTATTCATTTTGGATTGTTTAAACTATATTCTTTAGCTTTTCAATCAAGTTTTGTATCTTTGTAAGAGCTACAAGGTGTTATTAAACATTAAACATACAGAAATTATGTTGTAAAAGTGTTATACCTAAGCGGATTCTAAAAAATTGCTTATTTGTTTAGCTGATTACAGATCCGAGTTTCAAATTAAAAAATTAAAATTTTTCGTAATTTTAGTCTGCTATTTTGAATTTTATAAAAAAGTTAATTAGTTTCACTTTCACGTAGTGCCTTGTTTTGTTTACGCAGCTGCGGCTCTTAAATTGCAGGTTGTTAAAATTCTAGCTTTGTTAAACCAGATGGAGATCGTAGTTACGAGAGTAAAAAATACAATTTGAATGTAATTTGGACGTTCGATAAAGTAAATATAATTAAATTTTGTGACTATTGGCAATGCTAAATTGAGTATCTGTCTATCACAGTACGTGTGACAAAGATAAGCCATCTGATAAGAACTTAACTCCAAAATTAGTCCATGTTATTATATTAGTTTCATTCCTTACTAGAATAGTGTCATCCAATTTCCACTACATATTCAAGTTTAGTTAAGTTTACTAAATACTTCTCTCAGTATATTGAATTGAGATTCGATCTGAAAAAACATTATTCCTGAAGAACTAATAAGAAAAATGTTTGTTCATTTACAATGATTTTCCTCCTAGCAATTTACTCAATATTATTATTATAATTTCTTTATGAGATCATTTTTTTGAATATTGAATTTTCAACGTTTCTGAACTAACCAAACTATCGTTCGAATGATGTTGAATGATGTCGTGACTTTTTATGAAAATATGACTTATTTTGGTTTTATTTAGTTTATTCTAGATTTCTCTATGAGGGGTGGCATCTATTTTCATGTATTCGAGGTGAAGCGAGGAGTGGGGGATCGAACTGGGGGTTGGACTTTGGAAATCGAGATGTCGTTGCAGCCAATATGGCGGAACACGCAGCTCTTTTAAGCTTCGCTGTATTGCTCTTTTCGCGGATAAATTCATCAATTTTCATATGACACTAAGTGCTAAAAAACCGAAATATCATATTTTTTAATTAAAGTGGAGAGTTTGACCTCTAACTTTGGAAATTGTGTCAGGATACGCTTTTCACATTTAAATTCAGCTAAAAGATATATAATCCGTAGCATAATGAAATTATATATTTAACTCTTATTTTTCGCACTTGAATCCTACACCATGAAATCTAAACCAGTGGAGAAGGATATCACCTTCTCTGTGAAACATTGCATATGATCCAAGTATATACCACTAATTTTCCCATTCATATACCGCAATGGACTCAGTTCCTGAGATCAAGACCCAATTTGAATTATTTCTTTATCACATAATTGTTACCTCATCTCCGACTATAAGACCGTATATTTTTCTGACACTTACAAACATGCCCCTGACGCCTAAAAAAGTCAAAAACCCTCTACTTCTAAACAGCAACTGATCAGAAATCACAGCCATGCCTCCTCACAAACTACCTCGACAACAACAAGCTCATCTTAGAATCAACTCTAGCCAGCAGATTCCAGACCGATGCAAGTCTCGCCCTTAGCATTATCGATCGAGGCCAACATCAGAGAACCGCCACCGCCGCCGCCGCCGCCGGCGAAAAGTCAGCAGTTCCGCTAAGCAGACAAGCTTCGCGAGCTCCGTGCTCCGTGTTCCTGTGTGTGTGTGCGTGCGCGTGCATGCAGCCTAGAAGGAAGAGCTGCTGCTGCTACGTCGCGGTAGCAATGGTCTCCATGGCAGCGGTGACGGCGGTGGCTCATCCCTTACACTCTTACCTATCCCCTCCCCGAAGTCAAGATAACTATTAATAGCGTCTATTAATAGTGGGCTAGTGCAGATGGATAGATGAGATAGAGAGTGGTGGTGCTCTTGGAGACGGTGTAGTCGAAAACGAGAGAGAGAGAGAGAGAGAGAGAGAGAGAGAGAGAGGCGACAATGATTTTGATGGTGGGATTGTATTGGTAGTCTGCTTTGCGCGAGCTGATGCTTGTTTTTAAGAGAATAGATTTCTCCAAAGTTTCGTTCATTCTAAAGCCTCGATTGGTGATATTCACACAACCTTCGGAGCATATCAAGAGATTGGTATTTTGAGTAATTTAAATAGTGTAATAAACACTTTTGGACTAAATTCTTACATTTGCAAAATTTTCCAAATATACTTATTCCACTATTATTCTAATCAGCCGGTCGCAAACTTATTATTTTTAAAATAAATAGTCCCCCTGTAATATCAGAGCTGCAATTAAATTTTATTCGCAAAGAGTTTTGTTTAGTAGAAATTAAATCTATAAAACAGCGTTTTAGACTATTAATATAAGTCATTTTTACAACATTTAGTTCATAGTAATAAATCAATAATTTACTACTCTCCAAATCGTTATTTTATCTTTAAAATGGTCACTTTTCTATCATGGTGTCTGCATTTTATTAAAAAAAAATAATAATTTAAATTTAAATAACTCAACAGTGACAAATATTAGAAGACTATTGGAATTAACAATGCGCATTCGAAATTGCCTTTTATCATTCAAACAATTGTCAAGTAGTCGCTAATGAAGCCAAGCTAAGCCATTGAATAGTCACCGCTCGCCGCGTACGTGGCGATTAGCTGTCACGTGAAACTACTCGCGTGTGCGGATCAACTCTCTTTCCTCGCTTATCTTATCTCGAAGAATTTCGAGCGTCGCCCCGGAAAATTATGTGTACGTATATGATTGTATACGCGTGATTCGCTCGAGTTTCGCGATTCCGCCTGATGTATTTTTCTTCTCTCATCCGCTCCTCGCGACGCACCGCCGCGGTAATTTGCCATGACGCAATCAAATTTGTTTACACGAATCGTGAAGTGTGGGTATACGTGCGTCGAGGATGTAGTGCTGAGATTTTTCCTTTCTTTTTGGGTTGGATTGACCGGTCGTCGAGCTAACGCTGTTTCGAAAATAATTTATTTTATTTTTAACTCTGAACACTGTGAAGTACAGGTACTATTTATAGGACATAACCTAAAATTACAGAGACTTTCTAAAATTACGAGGTGTTAGTAGTCAGAAATGATGGAAAGGAACAAAAATATTTTAGGATTACTTTCATAGTTCTGTCGGCTAATTCTGAATCATATAATTATGTTATCCGTCTTGAACTCAAATGTAACTTTAAAGGTGAAAGGTTATTCACTTACTAGAAAATAAAAAATTAAACTTGTATTAAATATTTCTATAATAATGATTCATATAAATATGTAATGAAATGATTTATATTTGGATAATAATTAATAATTGAGTCCACGATGATACATCTGCATCAAATTTATTTATACAACATGCAAACTGTTGACATTATTTGTTATTGAGTCTTTTGTGAGTGAAAATGACTGACAAACAACTAAATTTATACGAAAGCATATCGATATACAGACCTCGTTTATAGAAAATTACATCTGTTAAGAATAAAAAACAAATAAATGGTAACCTGTTTTAATAGGGAACGTCACACACCGACACCGACGACAACATCCCAGTATTTAAATTATACACAAAATGCATTCTTCTACGACTGAACTCGCATCGACTCCACGTCAGATCATCGCTTCTACCTCTCGATAGCACGCACAGCTAGCAGCGTGCACGATATATTTTGGGCTCGCAATCGACGCGACACTCCGCATTTGCACTCGACGAAAGGTGCAAGCAGGCGCCTGTAGCGAAATTATCCGCAGTCGGTCTAGTTGCGAAACAACTGGATTTTTCGAATTTCGAGATTGTTGCATATGCACTGCTTTTATATATACGTAGCCTTCGGTGAATTAGAATACGTGGGTTAGATAGAGGTATGTCGGTGATGAAACGATTTACTCTAGGCGTTTCGAGAAATTTGACGTAGGCAATCCGTTAATCCGTCACTTCTAAATCAGAGAAGATTTCTACTTTTCTGTTTCTCGTAATGTATATAAAAAGATTAAGTTACAGAGGTATCGAAGTCCATTACAGTTTCCTACATCGTATTTTTGGTTAATGTAATTTAATTCTTTTATAAAGTATCTCGGTCATCGGTGTTTGTAGTACTTTTAGGGAAACCGGATGACTGAAATATCCCATCAAAATTTATCAAGGAAATTGAACTGTCAGATTATCAACTATTCATAACGAATGCTTAAACATGAATTGTTAAAAACTGTGTCTCTCGCCGCTTCCATATCGTAATTCTTAATAATCAAGCATCTTTCCTATCAGCAAACTCCAACTCCACGACTTCTTTTTCCAATTTACAAGCATTCCAAAAACACGCCTCAACATTTCAACAGCTTGTCCACTCACTGGCAGTCTGAAAAAAAAAGTATCTCCATTCACCCGTGAACGTACAATCTCCACTCGGAAAGGTCAAGCAGCAACAGCCAGTGCCCAGCTTAGCAACACACCGCGGCCCGAGTACAACAATGCAACGCGCAACGCAGCAGGCAGGCAGGCGGCGGCAACGCGCAAAACTGTCCATCTACGGCCTCGAGAGTCTCTCGGCTGTGCGCACGAGCGCGCGGGTACACGCGCGCATATATAGTATATACTATACACGCCTGCATAAAGTAGCTCGCGGCGAAGGTCGTGTGCTGCCTTCGTTCCGTTTCTTCTTGACGTTTTTTTTTCTTCTGTTTTTTTTGCGCTTGCTCGAAGACGCGCCCGCGCGATCGTTCGCTCGCTGCGTACTTTGTGCATGGACGTGTGTGTGTGCGTGCGCATGTGCAGGGACGAAATACCGGAGTGCTAAGAAGGAAACGCGATTAAGCGTGTACAATGCTTGGTATTCTTTTTCAAGTAGAAGATTTTCTGGGGTTTGAGTACTTGATATAATTTGTTTAACATTTATTGTTATATTAAGGATTGAGGAATACCTTTTTTGTATCCTGATTACGCACTCAATACGATTTACCAATATTTAGAAAAGTTTAAGAGAATGTTTTGTTTAATATTAAATACTGCTTTCAACAGTTTGTTAAAATATCAAGGCACACGCACTTGCAAGTATGGCCGACGGTGTAAAAATATACATTTGTTTATCATTTTTCATTAATTTTGATTCTATTTGTTTAAATAATTAAAAACTATTGTAATCTAAATAGATTATAAAATGTACAGTTGGTGCATCACTGTAATACAAAGGGTAAAATGATCAAATCAATATACAAGAACCTTCGAGGGGCAAAAAGTTCATATTTCTTCAATGACTCACCGCAAGCTTCCGAAAAACGTCACTCTCACAGATTGCTGCACGTATTGATTTTCCCGAGTCTAAATTTAAAGTCCCGCAGACGTCGCACCGGGTTAGTAGCTTCGAAATATCGAATTAGCTGTGGTATTAACCGAGAAAGCTGCATGCTACAAATATTAATTGAAATTCCGTTATTGCTGAGTTATAGTTATTTTCAATAATTCACTCATATTATTGTATAGTTCAGTAGATAATGTCCAAGGTGTGTAAGACGCGTAAAGTGTTGCTCGGAGTTATAATGTAAATAATTTAAATTTTGCGCAATTAATAAAGCTGTCATAACAGTATATCATATATATATCATATGTTTAAGGGGGTTGGATAGATAGATCTCCCGCGCGGGGTGAGGAAAGGAGAGTCCACCCGCACCGCGCACCGCCTCCCCTCTTACCGCGCACCTCACCGCGCAGCCTACAAGTTAATGTTATTATTTACGTTCTCGCTTAGTACTCGGAATTGTTGTTCTCATTCGTTATAACATTTTGCGTACACGAACTTAAATACTTTTCCAATATTTTACATTGTTTTTCATTTCAATCTTATCAATTTTAAGCAATCGCATTATAAGTTTATTGTCAGTTTACAAGCTGCTCTGATAAGAGCCAGTGTATAAGAGTCAAACTATGAAGTCAATTATCTTTAAAACGGTAATGACTAATAATGATTTCAAATTTCACATGCTATCGTAAACTTCATAGAAGAATGACATATTACATTTTCAGAAACATCTTAGCATTTTGACTTCACTATCAAACCTCCTCAAGTAGATAATGTCGGGTGTTGGTAAGACACGTTCTATAGACTCCTGCTCAGAGTTTTAATGTGAAATAAAACTTTAAAATAAATAATTTAGATTTGGCAAACTAAAGCTATCATAATTATCTCGAAGCTATAATAATTATACATGTCACGAGACTTAATAATTAACAATTGTTTAATTATCTTGGAACAAATTTAATATTTTTTATATTTTTCAATTTCAAATTCAAAACAAATTTATTATTTGATTGTAAGTGACACTCGTGTACTCGGTATTATCCTCTCTCTTTACGAAAAAGACACCACGTGATTTGAGCGCCCATTACGCTCATGACTAGATTTCGCAAAACTGTGTCGTTATTGTGGAGGTTTGCTTTATGGTATAGTCATCGAGTACATAAAGTTGCCATTTGGTCTGAAACTACAATCTACAGTCGATGATGAAAAACTAGAAATCATTATAATCGCAATGAGCTGTTCAATTTCGGATTTCGATTTTTTTAGCCTTTCATAATCTCGAATCCCACTTCTTTTCCGTCGTTACCGACTCCCAACTACGGAACAACGCAGCTCGCACCGTGAATTGCAAAATTTTCAATCAACGAGAGCAGTGCAACGGCAGTCGGGGCACCGCGGATTCGCGCACGCATTTAGAAAGTATTACGCGCGCGCGCGCGTGCATTATAAATTCTGCGCTCGCGTGCGGCGCGGCATCTCCGCGTTTCTGACAGTTTCAAAATGCAAAAAAATTTCGAAACCGTTAGGTCCGACTGAAAGAATGTCGAAAAATATTCGACACGTATTTTTTCTTTTTTGCAGTCGGACGATTTAACCGAGATACAGCAAATTGAAAAGTTGTGTGACGTCTCGATATTGTATGAATCTCAACCGGCTGTATCTTGGTGAATAATCATACAATGGCAAAAAAAAATACGTGTCGAATTTTTTCGACAGTCTTTTAGACGGACCTAATGATTACCTTGGAAAATGATTTGTTTGACATGAAAGAAGGTTCTTTTACAATATATATGTGGTTATTATCTTGTTATTATCCTATTATCTTGTTATTATCTTCTTGTGGTAAAAAAAGCGAGTCATCAATACTGTGAAAGGGAAATTAATTTTGCTACAGTATATGAAGCACACATAAAAATATGACAGTCGTCGATCAAAATGAGTAAAAGTAAAAATTTTCCGTAAAAACTCCGAATTCTTTGAAAGTTACTTTCTATATAGTATAGGGATATTTTAGCAAACTGATTTCGAATTTGAAATTAGTTTTTCGATATTCACAAAAAGAGTGGCTCAATATAGCAGCTGAACAACGTTTATGTAAAATATACCGTAGTTGCCAATTTCGCCTACATATATATAACATACCGTAAAATTATTATATGTTTGTTTTGGTGGTAGTTGTGCAGATTACTGATTTACGATGAGAATTGATAAAATTAAAAAATTCAAGATGGTGGACGTAACATGACTAATCTATTATGTTAATAATGCTAAAAAAGAACAATTTCCATCAAACCTGGTATCCTATAGGGTTTAAAAACCTTTTTCTATTTTTATTCCTGTTGTAACAAGAGCATTATTGTCAAATTATTGCCAAATTTTCTTTTTATCAAAATCAGTAATCAACCCCCCCTCGCAAAAGCATGCTCAAATCATTGAAAGTACAAACAACAATTGTTAACAGTGCTTGTCTGTTTAAAACGAATTAGTAGGCCTTTTGTTAGTAAATTAGACGTACAAAATGGCAGTGAATGGAGTTGAATGAAATAGACATTTGTAAACCAATACAATTTGAATCACAAAATGCCTGTTAAACAGACAGTAAAATAAGAATTCTCTTTACGATCTCCTTAAGAATTTAGTATGAATGTGTGCTAGAAAAGAGTTGTTAAAGAACTCTTAAGGTGATGCTAAACCCACTGTCATTGTCAAATACGGGGAACCACTTATTTCATTCAATTTTTAATTTTATGAAAATATCTCTCTGGAAAGATGTTGTTTTTGATTAGGACAATAACGTTTCATAAAGATATTTGGTAAAAATTGAAAAATAAACGAGAAAAGTGGTTCCTCGTATTTGTCGGTGACAGGTGGCTTTGGCATCACCTTAAAGAGTTCGTAACAAATTGTAGTGACAGTGACATTCATGAGCTCTATTTGAATAATGGTACTATCTAGGAATTCACTGACAAAAAATGTTAACAGTTAACGCGCAAGCTCTTTACCATGCACTAAAAACATCACAGAGGCATCGTCTAGATTCGCATGTCTCGGGGCTAGTTTCTATCCATACGATCGATGCACTGTTGCCGGATTTTTTCCTTCTTTCCATGCGCTGCTGCTGCTGCTGCTACCGCTACTGGTATAATATACGCGCGCGCTCCGATTAATTGCCTCACCGAAGGGCATTGCGTAACTCGTGCGTCTATATACGCGCAGCGGTGCGCTATATTGCGGCTGATGGGCGTGTGCAGTCTTGTTCCTCGGATTCTCGCTCGAGAACCGAGAGTCCGTTGGTTCAAAAGTTTTTTACACTCGATTGTTGGCTGCTAGAAGTTATGACTAAAAATTGGAGTCTGTACCAGTAAACGTGTTAATAATTGAAATTTATAGGATAGTTATGGATTTGTGAGAGAAATATAAGCATTGCTAGATAGGAGTATAGTGATTTGAATACAATAGAAATTTATTGCTCATAACTGTCTTGCAATAAGGTTGCTACTGAAAATCCTAATAGGCTAAAGAATGAATGATATTCGATATAAAACAAAAATATTCATTTTTAAACAATTTGTTAAGTAATTTATATGAACGAAAAATGTCATTCATTTATATTGTTATTATATACGTTTTTGTTACATATATAGATTAATTTAATATCTGCACAATATATTCAGTAATTCAGGGCTATTTAGCGCGTTTGATCATAGTTTAAACTCGATTCTCATTAACTAAACTGTTTAATATCCAGTCGTTATTTTATCTACTTAGTAATCGATCATATAACTTTTTATTTTTGTAAATCAAAAATTTATAGGTATTATTTTTAGGGCTATATCCACTCCAAAAAATTTCCAAACTAAACTTTCCATTTTTTTAATAAGACTGCACAATATTCCTCTACTACACAACAACCAAACAACATTGGACACAAACACAAATAACCATAACGTAAAAGACGTTAGAAAAGAAACAAGAACCCAATGCACTCCTCATACTAACCAGCGCGAAATATGTGTCTCGATGTTATTGGCTCAGGCTCTCTCGACACGCGCGCCCGTGGGAATCGAGAAATATATACGCGTCGAGGAGAGAGAATTGTGTCTCTCTCTCTCTCTCTCGGTGTACGAGGAGAAGCTCGAGCACCGCTGCCGCTGCCGCCGCTGCGATTATACTATCGGAGTCAAAAAGTGCAGACCCTCGATCGCGAACCTGCGTGCGCGCGCCTCCTTTCTCCGTCTCTCGCTTCTCTTTTATGCTGGGAGAGAGAGAGAGAGAGACGGGGGGGGGGGGGGGACTCGCCTTTTAATCGGGAGAAGAGTGTATTGTAGGTGGGTAGGGTTAGCAAGTTTTGTTGTGGGGTTTTATAACAGTTTGCTTGATGTTTTTGGAAATTAAGAATTGGGTATCGATTGTTCAAATGTTTGATGCAATATGAGAGTAAGTTAGGGTTCAACGTTTTTCTTTGCGTTTTATTTGTTGATTGTTTTAAATTTGTTGAAAATTGTTTTTCAAACAGAATAAGAACTAGGTATGACATTTTTATCTTTGAACTGAGTGTGTGATCGCGTTCGCACGATTTTTTTTTTCATAAAGTTATGACGTTTTGAGAACGACAATGAGTTTCTGAAACAAGCGTAGTAGTGTTCATTCGGTTTTTCTACTATTATAATGATAATTCTAAGTGGACATTTATAGAATATACTATAGTAACGTAATATAATTGAAAGATTTAACAATAGTTATCAGATTAGAAAGTTGGGCTGGGGGACACTAAGGGTTAATGGTTATAAAGTAAATTAGAAAGCTTCCAAAAACAAATAGAAATTATATTGCAAGCAAATTGTAAATAAACGTCGAAATGGCAACAATTGATTAAAAAGTATAACATAAATTTGTTAAATGTTTTCTTGAGCTTTCCTAAAACATTGAGTGAACGCAAGTGGAAGTAATGGTCTTACAAAACTTGCTATAATTTGCTACGGATGCGTTTTTGTTCTTATCTCTTTTGATAAGCCTCAAACTGTTTATGACGCACTTTTAAGCATTTTAAATAATGTCGTACAAATGCAGAGTCAAAGACCTACTGTATGTATTAACTTAACAGTATACACTATTTTATTAATATTTCAAGTCAATATTGAAAAAATATGGAATTCAGTATTTCATACATCGTCATATTTCAATTAAACTGATATTTAAGAGGAAATTACACCAAAAATAAAAGTTTTTTGTTATTTATTTATTTTTTCATTTATTTATATCGTAGCCTAAATTTTGTTTTTTATTCCGTATATAATGTGAAAATAATTTCCTGAAATATTTAATCTTAAAATAATATTTGTAAAAGATACAAGCGATTTCGAGAAAATGCACGATTCTTCACATTAAAGCACTTGCGTAAGACTTCGTATCCAATCTCGCTCCACCACGAATAAAATAATCAACGTTCTATCCAGAATCAGCACGAAACATCTAAATCCTCGTAAAAAGCTTAATACATTCAAAAACAAAAAAAAGTGTTTTTGCATGCAAACTAATTTTCTGATTCATAAAATGCGAATCCAATGCACCTCTGACTAACTTCCAATCGCCTCTCAAATTCGCAGCAAAGCGCCCTTCTCCAATCCAAGAATCGTCGTAAATTCTTAAAACATATAAACTTGACGATCGTCGCGAAGTTGTAAATCCTATGCGCGCGCGGGCAGAAACTCTTCTACGTCGTCGTCGTCACATTGTTGCGATCGCGGAAGACGACGACTGCAGGCACTTTCGGGCGTAGTCGCGTCTATTTTTGTTAACGAGTGGCGAGCGTTATTTTGCTGCATCGTCGTCTTCTTCTACTTCTCCGCGTAACCCTACGACGCTTTGGAATTTTCGACTGCTTGTTTTTGTCAGTCTGTGCATGGCTTTCTGCTTTGATGAAAATATGTGTGCGCCCGCTGTGGCTTGGTTGGTTAAGTCTAAGTATGCGGTTTACTTTACGGGATAGATTAGAATTGTATCATACAATGATGTTATTTTGATTATTTGAAGATTCATTGTAGTCTGTTTTTTTTTTCTCAAAGTCCATAACGTTTAGAATTGCAATTAAGGGATTATTCTGTTCTAAAACTTGATTTTTTGTGATTTTTTAGCACTGTCTATCTGTGGCTATCGTAGGGACTATAAAAATCAAAATGATTAATAAATATAATTTTTGTTCCAAGTATAACGCCATTCGTGTTGATTACAAATCTTTTTAATTTTTTTTTATTTATGCATAATTTTTCCCAGAACCATCAACACCAGTAGTTCATTGCTCTTTTCAAGATCGTTACGCAGATCAGTAATGCATATTAAAAAAAAACAATAAAATAATTTTATTTTAATTTTTCTTTTCAACGGTACATCCTTTTATATATTTTTTATCATATTTATTTTTATCCCTTGAGCAGTTTTCAAAAGATGTTTTAAAATCTGTATATTAATAAAGAGATAAATATTTTGATACTTTGAACATTTCAATCATAAGAGGTAAAATTCCCCCAAGAAATTTGTAGATTTTTAGGATTCACAGTGGAATGACCTCTTCAAATTCCATCTCTTTAAATGTTGACCCATAGCATGTGTGTTCATAAGATAAACCTTTGTAAAATTCATAATTTATTAAGTTTTAAAAAAAATTGATATTATGGAAAAAACTTGTAAAATATACAGTAAAGATTTGTATAAGAAGGGTTAATCCACAAATTCAGAGTAAAATTTTACTCAAAGAATGAGTCCAACAATTCATTAGAGTTTTCACTCTAATATGAATGAGCTTTCACTCTATTAATAAAATAACATCCTAGCAGCGTATAACCTCCTTTTGCCACGTACAGAGTAATACATCAAATGACGTACTACTTGACAAAGAAACTTATACATACTACTAAAATTTCAAATTACCAAAGTATTATTAACTAATTGTCTACTCGATTTCAAAGTAAAACACTCCATCAACCACGCACTCGTACCACTAAGTGAAATCCCACCCCACCGAATTGTCTCCGTAGACGCACGAAAAATTTTGCCCGCAACAAGGTGAAACTCCTTATACCTCTCTTCCAGAGAAAAAGCAAGAAAGAGAAAAAAACGATGAAAAAGCAACCAAGCGCAGGCCACGGCGACAGTTTAGCGCGCTGCACCACGGCGAAAGTCTCTCCTGGATAGTCGATGCGTCGTGCCGCCGCCGCCGCGAATTCCCAGCGGCGATATAGGCGAGCGAGCCGGTGAACGACCGGTGCGCGCGGAACTTACTACTACTATACGCTCTCGGCTATCCGCCATTGCTGCGCGCCTGCAGCCGCGCCTCGCTACTATACTAGCCGAGTGTGCGAGAGTGCGCGATTTAATTGGGACTCGCGCGCGAGCGGCGCAGCTGCTTTGATTTTTAACGCGCGATTAGTGGACTGATTTGTGGGTAGATGTCGCGCTGGCTGAGGGAGACCTTTCTTACGAGTCTCGGGGTAAGAAGGTAAATGTGATATTTTTTAGAAATGTTTGTGTTGGGATGTGGACATTTCATTGGTTGGCTGTTTGAGCGCGAAATTCTAATTGACCAATGACCAACTCCGTCATCTCCCCTTCTTAGTGTCTAACAAGGGGAGATCACGGAGTGAATCGCTAATTTTGATAAGATTTTGGGGATCGTTTTCTAGTACCTAAAAATCAAGCCGAATGAAGCTTTATACCAGTTTTATATTATAATTTTATAGTTTTATCCAATGTGGTTCTAGAATCTGAGATAGAGTTGAAAACATTAGCATTGGTCATATACGTAGTGTTAAGAAAGAGACATATATATAGATATAAAATAGGGAATTTTGTATAGTAAAATACATGGTTCGTATCTTTCGACCTCGGTATAGGGCAAGAAAAAGCCATACGCCATTAAATTAGTACATTGTTGCTGAATCTTTTTGATGACATTATCATTTACACCGAAAATTTTACACCAAACAGTACTGAAAATAATAAGTTTCTTATCACTTACTTGAAAGAAGTAGTGTGACGTCATCATCGTACCGGTACGATACTTATTGATTTGATAGGTCAGGCATTTGAGTGCAAAATTTGAACTTAAAAAAAATAGTTTCCCTAATAATCACTTTCAATTAAGTCCCATCACCTACTTATATTTCTATACCCTACACTTCTCCAGTGCAAAAATACTCCGATTCGCTTAAGCAAATTATTCCTCTCGAATCACCAACTTTCCAGCACTAACATAACCGATTATACCTCGCGAAAATTTCCCATTGTACTCCCCAACTCCAGACTCCTGATAAATTGGACAGCGGCGCGCGCGCTCTCCATCTCAGCCGAGCTACCAGGTCATACATCATACCTCAGCCTCTAATAAGCAGAAATTCCAATCAATCGCACAATCAATCAATCAATCCATCAGCACTCACTTCCGCAAACGATAAATATAAACCAAATCCTTTTTCATTTTATAAGCACTCGACGCTCCGCGGTATAAATTTCCCAGCAACAATGTCCATTCCCTATCCGCCTTCGGCAACCAACAATCCTCTCTTTCTAGTCGGTAGGTTCCAGTTTCCCGGGGCTCGCACGCGAATACACACACACACACACACACACACACACACACACACACACATATATATTGTTCCATAGTATATATATATATTGTTCCACGTATAAGAGAAGAGAAGAGAAGAGAGGAACTCTGTACCTCTTGCTCTCTCCTATACACGATATATATGTACATCCTTGTGATTGGGATCAATACGCTTAACCACGCGGGACGACACGCCGCCACTGCTTCTCTCCCTTCTCTCTCTCTCTCTCTCTCTCTCTCTCTCTCTCTCTCTCTCTCTCTCTCTCTCTCTCTCTCTCTCTCTCTCTCTCTCTCTCTCTTCCGTCCTGCTTCCTACACCTGTTTCTTCGCGCCCGGCGACTACACTACGCCAATGTCGCTGGCCTTTCCTCTCGCCGCGTGTATTATACCCTTTTAATCCTTGCATACTTGGCGAACGCGGTGGGATTCTTTTTCTGCCGGCGGAGAAAGCTCTGTCGTCTTCGCGGCAACGAGTCTATACTATTGAATTCTAGCTGGCTGATGGTTAATTGGTTGGTTCGTTGGAGGTTTTGCGCGCGCGCGAGAGAGAGAGAGAGAGAGCGTCGCTGCGATTTGTTGCGGGAGACACACTTTGTCTTGGGTGCTGCGTGCATTACACGATGGGAAGTAAGGATGTGGAGAGAGAGAGAGAGAGGGAAAGGGAGTAGAGAGGATACTTTGGGTGTAATTTGCAAGCAGGTTGGTAGGCTTTTGTTAGTTTTTGATTCGTTTTTGCGCAAGAGCAGTGAATATTTAGCTTTTTTAGAGGTCTAAGGTAATAAGGTTGAAAAATATTAAATTACTGATAATACTCCAGGAAATCATCATTTGGTAAGATATGACATCAATCCTTTAATCTGCGAAAAAAAAAATGAAAATAAGGTTAAAGTATAAAAATATCGGGACTTATAGGAATACCTGTACAATTTCAATGATTGTGGTTGAAAGCGTTCAGGTATGTCATCTAGTAAGCCAATCTCCTAGTTTAGGTACTAACTTTCAAATATCCCTTGTTTATACAATGAACAAAATAATCTATTTAGAAAAGAACGTTTTTTTACTCTTTTATCAAATCCGATATCTTTTTGTACGTAAGGGAATCAATGACATTCGCAGGGATAATAACGGCGAAAAAACTGAGGTGGGCGCAACCATTACACTGAAAGAAGAGAATAGCTCGTGTCGGCTAGATTCTCGCCAAGCAACCAATACAAAGTTTGGATGTCATAGTAACGACTCAGTATTGCTACCACAGTTATACTTAAGAGTTATAGTTAAGAGAGCAATATATAGGTTGGAAAAGAGAGTCGATTACAATATATTTTTATTTTCATTACAATATTTAATAGATCTATATGATGATAATAAGTTTTATATTCAAAGAATCTTTTAATATATGAAAAAATAAAAAATATAAAATTAAGTTTTGACATAATCATTCTTAAATAATTTTTTAATAAATTATCTTAAAAAGATCATAAATATAGAATAATGAGGTACATTTTATATTTAAATATACAGTAGGTATATAGTTAGTAAGTAAAAACTCTTAATTGTTCATAGGTTATGCTTCGTTAAATAGAATAATATTGTAGCTGATATAGCTAGGAATTTGCCGAAAGGATTTTTCTTCGCAAATAAATTTATGCGCGTTGCAATGTTGCAGTTAAATATAAGGACAGAAAAATCGTGTGGCTACAATTATATTTTACGTTATGTTTGATAAACTAATCTCGGGAAAAAATTAAATAAATTTTATACATTTAAACAATATGTTGATAACGACAATTCCAGGAACTAATCGTATATTTACTTCTAAATACTTTAAAAACATTTTAACGCCAAAGCTGTATACGTGAAGCTGTCACAGCAATCGGTATTGCTCTATGAGCTATACCGGTTGTCAAAGTAACGAACGAAAATGTATTCAAGGTTATAATGGTGGGAGAGCGATTCTCCTTTTTCATTGTAGGATGTGTAAAATAGTATTCAAAAATTGGAGAGCAGAGCATTTTTATTTTCAGACATGAAATACCTAATGAATAAAAAACGATACAAATAACTTCATCTGTAGATTAAATAATTGTGCTTTCTGGACACTGCATTTTATTTCTTTCATGCCAGCTCTGAATATTCTGGACGTGATCAGAAGTTACATCATGACCTACAGCTAATAAAGTACTTATTTTACTGCGTATACTATTGTTGTTCATAAAAATCATGCATAGAACAGAAACACTTATTATATTTATTAAATCATGACAATTATTAAATTAAAATAGAGCATTTGAATAAATCAAATGATGACTTCCCTACTAAAAATAAACCATTTGAATAAATCAAATGATCACTTCCCTACTAAATATAAAATACACTTAGACTCTGTCAAGGAATGCCACGCTGTACCATGTCCTCGCCTGAACTTAATTTTGCAATCAAAGACACAACGCAAAACTCATTAATCGCTTTTTCAATTTTACCTAATCATCCAAAGCGATGGCGGCCATGCACATCTGCACCGCATCAGCTCATCGAGTCGAGAAATTTCGAGTGCGCGCGTGCATCGACACGAGACCAGCACCGGAGTCGGCCAGTGTATAAGCGGCTCTCGCGGCCATTGTTTGATTGTCAATTGCATTTCATGTCAATAGGGGCGTTACGCAACCGTAGGCCGCCGCCGCCGCGAATTATGTTATATGCTTACGCAACGCAGGAGCGGAAGAGAACGAATCTCCTCGCTCTTAGGATTATAATAAATTAATTAATCGATCGCCCGTGCATGCGCGTGTAATGCGCAATATTCCTTTGAATTATTCGACAATGAGTGGTGAAGAAAGTATTATAGAGGAGGGAAGGGGAGCGTTTATGCAAACGGAGCAGCTTTATTTCGCGCTAATGTTTCAATGGAATTATGAACGTCTGTATTATTTAATGACGTTGATGTTTTATATGTTTATGAGCGTAAACTTCTTGAATTGTTAATATTATGACATTAAAGTATTAATTTATACTACATAAATTAGTCGTTTGAACTAATTTGTAAAATCCACATTTATAATGCATAATAAGTACAATAAATATTTAACAACGCTAAGATCTTTCATCGTAATATTCAATTTTACCGCTAGCACACAAAAAATAAAAGCATGACAATGGAGCCTCGGTACGAAGCATCGTACAAAAACTCGTAATCGCAGCGCCATCGCGATGTAAAATTAGAACGGACCGCGAAGTTTTATCTCGCGTCTCGGTGACACTTCGACTCTACCAGAGCGTCGATAAAAGAGAAACTCCCGCGAAGTCAAGTACAGGCGTTGGTGTCGAAGTTTTCAAAAATAAAGAGCCGTCTCAATCTCCCTCCTATCGAAAGAAAACAACGCGCTACCAACTAATTGAAGTGTGCACCTTACATACTTCTCTCGTTCTGTCGTATCGGCCGAGTATACACAGCCTTTGGCTATCGAATTAGGTATACATGTATTCCGGAGCCTCGTGACTCGATGCGCACGTGTGGCGTTGTATAATCGAGAAAAGCTTGAATTGGGGAAGATGAGCGCGGTGGCACACATGCGCAGTGCGAATCGTATCCCCGGGGATGATTCGCAGTTTGCTCTGCTCTGCGCTTCGGTGCTGATCTTGTCTGCGAAGGGGGACAGTAGGCGACAGCTTAGCCCGTACATGAGGATAATGGCGGGGAGTTGAATTGTTTACGATTGATTTTGTATGGCTAAGAATTTGTGCTTATGTAAGTCGATGAAAAACAGCGTGTTACGTAACAATGTAAATGTGATTGATGGATTACAATTTAATTATTTTGTTGAGAATTGAAAATGAGAGAATAATTTGGAAATTGTCTTTTATACAGTATTGATCCGTCGAATATCTGCTCACATGTACTACTTCACTTTTATTCTAGCTGGGCTCCATGTGTTACATATTAATGCGCAAGCTTTAAATAAAAATATATGAATATATATTATGTCCCATATTCTATATTAATTTACATTTCTTGAATATTATTTTGTTTCATGTATAGTTTTAAAAATCATGTTTGCCTTGCTTCTAACTATTAACATAGTAAATTTTATTAGATATAATGGTATTAGTTTTTCATTTTTTATTAATAATCGAGATTGTTGCGCAGCTAAGTTTACATCGATCAACGTAACAGAAAAGAGCACGAAGTTTGATTTTATATAACCTTAAATTGTAGTTTTAAATTTGTAAATTATTTTTTTCAACATTGTAATTATACATACCTATGATATATCATTGAACACAATGTGTAGGTGTGTGAGGTCACCGACGATGGTGTCTGAGAATACCTCCTCGTGGAAGTTGTATGAATATGTAAAATGCGATATTCAGGTGTGAAAGATCACCGATGATGATGTCTCCTCCGTGGATTTATGCATCAATATGTCTACATGCATAATGTCCTCGAATACGGCGTGTAAATTACGCGGAGCTCTCGGAGGCGAGGTCCAGGTGTTAGGCACCATGAAAAATTAAGTCTAGATTATTCGCTTTAATGTATACGTGAACATTATCTTTGATTAAGGCGTGTATACAACCAGGGCTCTAGAAAACGAGCTCTAGGTCTTACGCGTTGGTAAAAATCAAGTTTAAATTGTACGCTCTGAGGCTTTTGATGTCTACGTGGACATTATCTTCGCGTAAAGTGTGTATACGACCCGGACCTCTTAGAGAAGATGTCCAGGTGTTACGCACGGAGAAAAATGAAGTCTAGATAGTGCGCTTCGAGACTTTTGATGTTCACATTGACATTCTCTTCGAGTAAGGCGTGTATACCCCCAGTTGCTCTCGAAGATGAGGTTCAGGTATTACGCATCAGTAGAAATCCAGGTTAGATTGTGCGCTCCGAGGCTTTTGATGCTTACTTGGACATTTCCTTCGAGTGTAACGTGGATACCACCCGGGGCTCTCGGAGGAGAGGTCCAGGTGTTATGCACTACCAAAAATCAAGTCTAGATTGTGCGCTCCGAGGCTTTTGATGTCTACGTGCATATTGTACTCGAGTACAGTACCAAGATCACCCTGAGCTTTCGGAGATGAGCTCCAGGATTCGCGCACGAGAATAAATGATGTACAACGAGGAAAATCAAGTCTAGCTTGTGCCCTTCGAGGCTTTTGGTGACTACGTTCACATTTTCTTTGATCGAGTAGGGCGTGTATACCACCTGGGGCTCTCGAAGATGAGATTCTGGTGTTAGGCACTACGAAAAATCAAGTCTAGATTCTGTGCTCCGAGGCTCTTGATGTATTCGTATACATTGTTTACGAGTAAAGTGTGTATACCACCCTGGTCTCTCGTAAATGAGATCCAGGGCGCCTTCCGGAATGTCAATTTTTGTATGTCTGTTCTGATAGCACCTAATATTTCAGAATACAGAATTGATTAAATCGTACATCGGAAATACTTTAATTTTCAAAAATTTTATTAGAAAATATTTTTGTAATATTTTTAATATTCACTTTTTAATTATTTCGAATAGTTTTCTAACTGGTCCATATTGCACTTATTTGTCATGTAAGACCTGTGGAAACTCGAATTTTCCTTGTTTTGAAGGTTCCATTGCAAAATTAAAAAAAGTATTCGAAAACATGTTGAGGTCGAATACTTGCTCATATCTGCTCTTAAGGAAGTAACTATGGATCACTTAATTATGCTTAACAAAAGTGAAGTTATCTTGGTAACTATCTACAAGACAAAAACAAAAAAGAAATAATATAGTTTTTATAAAAATTATTTACCATAGATCTAGTTCCTGGTCAGTTAAAAGCAATTTCTGATCAGGTCTTATTTCCATAAAAGAATTTCACTTTACTTTTCACTTAAAATTTAACTTCAATTTGGAACACACATTTCTAAATAGAAAGTAATTATTTCTGATGGATTAACAAATTTTTAGCAACACGTTTAAGGTAACAATTTATTTCAGTAAATGATCAGGAATTAGGTATTTATCAGGAACTGGGTCTGTTATGGTAATTAACAAAATAATTCACATTAATTAAGTCCTGATTCACCACTGGGTCCGCGACGTTATAGAAAACCCAGAGCGTAGACCTAAAACACACTTGCAGATTCAGTAAAAGTATGTGAAAAAATCCAATTTGTTTAATAATATTATACGATGAGAAACCCTCCTCCAACAAACTAAGAAATATGTCTTAAAAATAAAGAAACGCACAGTTTACTTACAGGATTCAATTACAATTACATTCCATTAATAGTAAAAAACCCTACTTTCTCAATACATCCCACGTGAAATCGGCCTCACTACCGATTTTCTTCGACCTAACTTAAACAAACATCCACCTCAAGTCAACGGTCTCCTGAAACCGCCTCCCCTCCAGCTAATCAGTGCCAGAGGCAAGACCCACTCGATGCTAAACTAGCCTTCGCCGAGGGCTGTCCGCCCTCGAGTGTCGACCAGGGGGTGGATACCGATATTCATGCTACGACAATAGCTCCTCCAGCGCGCTGGCCTTTATTACCCCGGGATTATGCTATGTATTTCGAGACCTCTGCGAGCGCGCGCGCATTAATCCATTTATATTATGACTGACCGTTGTGCGGGTATACCTGCAGAGCGGACAGGTGCCGGCAGGTGCAACAGGTGAGGCCGATCTTGCCGATATATTGGCTGCGATGCGCGCGGTGTGTGTGTGTGTGTGTGTGCGTACCGAGACGGTTGATTTTGCAGTTTGTTGTGGGGTTTGTGGGGATGACTAAATAGGGAGAAAGGGGAAAGTGTTTGAAGGTGGAATTATGGGTGAATGACGGTTGATAGTTGGGGCAGTTATGAAAATCGGTTTTCTTAAAGTATAGGTGATGCTTTATTTGAATTGCACCCATTTTCTTAAGATTCGGCATAAATTATTTCGTTAAATCTAATAGAAACGTGACAATTTTGAGGTTAGATGAAATGATTTTTAGATCAGTGCTAACTAAACATTTCTAATCGATTTTTTTTAAATGTCGTTTCAAAAATAGTTCTATTTTCATAAGGGAAGTTTCTAAATTTAATAATCATACTTCAAAGGAATCAACCTATATTGCCATTCAATATTTTAGATCGACACATTATATACTTAAATTACCGATCTTTCAAATACATTAGCAAAAAAACTGTCGGATCCCCAGAGCAAACTATTTTTGTAAAAGCAAACAACATACATTTTTCACGAAATAAAATTTGTTTACGCTAATTGTATTATTTTATTACATAATATATAATTTCTCGACCATTGTAACCACTTTTTCGAAACGCAAGAAGGGCTTTTATCTACTTCATGTGCTATAATACGTACAAAAGTCAAATCTAAAAATCATAAGATATCAGTCTTATTCTAAATCTACGACGTCATCACTATAACTCACTGTTATATAAGGTAAAGTACCCAGTACTGGGACAGTTTTTAATGTGATTCACGTACGGACAACGATGTTAGAACCAACAAGCAAAACTGCTCAAAACATTTAAATCTAACCATTAATTTGCAATCAATTTTACTTATTTATGCACATACAAAAACATTAAAATGCTTTTTTATATTAAAAGAGTACGTTTGAAAAAATGTACACAAGGATACAGAAGTGGGACGGGCTATATCGACCTGGATGCAGTACTGAGACATCGTTTGGATGCAGTAGTAGGACATATATTATTAAATGTGTCCCACTACTAGGTTATGCAAATTGAGAGGCATGTGAAGTGGGACTAAAATTCGCCTATACACGCTTCTGAAACGTAACCTCAAAAGATTTGTATTTTGTTTTATAATAATTTTAAGATCTAAATTAACAAACTATCGTCTTGACTACAAAGATAACATCATAAACAACGCTAATGCATCGATACTTTTATCAGATTTAATAGTAATAGAAGTGTTTTGCTACTGTCCCAGTACTGCTCCCAATTTTCACTTTGCCCCGGTACTGGGTACTTTACCTTACTTACAAACTAAAACAGTTTTTCCGATCCCAATTAAAACGTCCCCTTGCCTAAACTCTATAAAACGATTCTCTCGCGATCATCCGATCGCCGCACCGCACGATCTAAATCCCCTTTATACCCTCTATAAATGCGGTATAACAATATCAAAGCGCACGGGCTGGGCCGCCTTTTCGCAGCTCGACTCAGCTGCGGGCGGGACTACCAATGGGGTGTTCGAATCCGGTCGCGGCTCTCGCCGACCCCCGTGAAGGCTCGCGGGAATATCAAGCGATACGGGCATATAGGAGCGCAGGCGCGAGTCACGGGGCCACGCGCTGAAATTATCAAGTATTTGAAGATCGGTAGTGGGACAATGTCGCTCATTGTTTTGATCATTGTTTTCAGTGTATTATATTGTAGGATAATAATGTGAATAAAGTATAAATGGTTTCGAATAATTTGAACAAAAACAAAACAATGTAATAATAATCATGTAGAAAATGTGCAAAATATTTTTTTTTTTTACAAAAATGTCACTAAAAAACTATTTTGCATTTTATGAGGATAATTGTCAGATTCATATCCCCATGTGTTTTGCATCTGCACCTTAGAGGATTATCCCTCTTAAGGTAGTTTCCGGCTTTAGATCAATCCAATATAATCAAATTTATATCATTGTTATAAAGCCCTCATAGTTAAAATGGCATATTGATATAAAACAAACGTATTTCGTGTAATGTAAAAAATAGGGTCGATTTAAAGCCGGAGAACTACTTAAGTATTGGGATAAGTGATACTTATCCGAAATACGCATCACCTTTGTTCATTTTGTATTCTATGACCATCTTTACATCTCAAATGAACACTGAATAATGCAGTTTCAGTTTAAGAGGTTGCAGATATTTGCAGCACGTATGATTTCAAATTTAGACTGGATTAATAATCCAAACGTCTGAAGATAAATGTATGCACAGGATAGTTAAAGCTTGATGGAACGGCGAACGTTTTGGTGATATTGACGACATCGCCGCTAAATTAGTGAATTTCTGAAATTTTCGAAGGTATTTTTAAAGCTATGAAGTTAAGGATCGATAACAGTAGATAACAAGTGTAACTGGTTTATCTTGATATTAAAAAATTCAGCAAATAAAGATAACGCATTATTAAACATACAACATCGCGATTTGCTCAGTCTCTGATGAATCTAAAGAAATATTAAGACTGACTTTTTTAGTTTGTTAACAGATATTTTCACTTGCCAGGAGATATTCAATTATATAGATATATTAAATATATATTAAAAAACCTATAGCAATCAATTCTGAGAAAGCTAATCATCAACATCGCCGAAAATCAAAGCAAACCTCCGGAAACCACAACTCGCCACCGACACCACCATCTTAAACACACCCACTTCATCCTACTCATCACGACCCGTCAATCCATAATCCGAGCTTCCAAACACACGCCAAGTCGAAGACAGGCGCGAAGTCGCGACGAGTCGGCAACGAAGGGATCTATCTGCCAGCTATATACACGTCCCCTGCTGAAAATTGATCAGTGCGGCTCTCGGCTTTTATACACTGCACGGTCCGACGACTATAGCCGCCGCCGTGGCGGAGGGGGAGAGACCATCGCGGCGCGCAAACAAGACGCGCGCGCAATGGCGTAACGCGTACAGCTCTCCTCTCTCTCTCTCTCTCTCTCTCTCTTTCTCGCACGCGCGCTGCTGCTGCGGTGTGCATGCTTCTAAGTGGACGTTTCGCTATTTTTGCAGCAGACTGTCCAGAGTGGAGAGGAGAGGAAGTTGCAGCGCGAAGGTGGAGGCTCTTAAGGCTTGCACTGCAACGGTAGACAACTGTCGCGTGGAATTTAGTGCGATAAATTAGGGTGACGTTGTATTCAGAGCTTTATCAAGTTTTGTCGTATTCTTAGAAATTTAGTATTTTTGATGAGGTAAGGTGTCGATGCAATAATGTGAATAAATTTTTTTTCTCTAATTATCAGTGTATCGAGTTTTTAAATTATATAGATCGCAAGGTCAAAAGCCGATATATTTGCAAATTAAATGTATATATATATCCGCAAATTCTCATAAATATTTATCTATATTTGGGGCATCTATTTATCTATATATGAGACAAGGGTGACATATTACTGTGAACTGCATAGACTAATGTACACCAAGATATTTTTGTTTAAAAAGAAGCATAATATCATATAGCTACTTGATGAAATAGTATTTTATATTGAAAACTACTATTTTAACAAGTTCTACTTTATGAATTTATAAATTTTCAATAAAACTACCAAGAGGCACAGTAATTGACTATTTTACCCTAACTAAAAAGACACCATAATTTGTTTCAATTATACAGACATCTAATTCTGCATTTCGATTATACATTCTATTAGATTCTAAGATCTAAAACTACGAAATCGTTCATTCGAATCATTGCAAATTCGAAAGTTGACTTCAAATCCCACCCCCGTATTCCCTCACTCCGATTAATCAATCCCGCTTCTCTCTCAAAGCGACACTCGCACTTCATATCCGACTCAAGTTAGCGCACAACCAGCCAGCCACACTCTGTTAAAACATCTGAAAACAAGTGCATGTGCAAGCGAGCAGCTCGTCGACGCATAATTGAAGACCGGCGCGCGTGCACAATCGAGCCGCCGACCTGATGCTGCTCTGCTGCTGCTACTAACCGAACCTCACCCTCCTCTCTCTTTCTCTCTCTTTCTCTCTCTCTCTCTCACTTCTCTTTCTTTAGAATGGATATAGGTGTAGAACGCCGAGCTACACATACACACACACATACACATACACACGCATACAAAGAGTCTCGTCAGCAAGCAGCTCATTCCAGATGGCTTTCGGAACGCGCACACGCACATATATACACACATACACTGATGCACAATCGCCGGGCGTGAGACAACTTTGTGTGTATGTAGAGAGAGAGAGAGAGAAATAGATTTTAGCCAGCGTAGTGTAGGAGAGAGAGAGAAAGAGAGAGAGAGAAGAGGAAGAGAGTCTCTCGCGCGCACGCACCATTCGAACTGTTTCTGGTCTGTCTCGATTCCGCTTCTCTCCTCTGCTCTGCTTTGCTTTTGCATGGGCTCCGCACGTCGCTTAATTGCGAGAGAGAGGGCTCGTCTTCTTCTGCAGAAATGCAGGCTTGCTCGCCCGAGTGCATTGTGGCCACTGCTGCGTTTGTGGCTGTTGCTGTTTGTCGCGAGGTTCGAATGCTGCATCACTCGGGCTTTGACCGAATGTTTCTTTTGGGGATCGTAGAGGAATACGTTGGATTATTGACTGTCAGGTGTTTTGACAGTTGAATTTCGAGTCGATTGGTACTTTTGTAGAATCACATGATGAAGTTCGAGCATTATTTTTCGTTCATTTTCATAAAAGGTTGGCTGCACCAATGGAAAATATGTAATCTATAATTCAAACTATGTACGTATCCTCCCTGGTATAAATCAATCTAACTCATAGCCATGATAGCAAATGAATTTGAAAATAATAGGCATCAGTGCTTGTTTAGTTCCTGTTACTTTTGATTCACTTCGAACATTTTCGATTCAATCGCAGTCCACTGGAGTATGGTAAAAAATCGCGTAAGGAGTATAATCATAAAAAAGAAGATTGACGATTTACAATAAAAGTTAGCATTCAAAATATTCACTTCCGGTATACTTCAAATCATTTCCGGTTTGCTCCAGATAGTCTCCGGGTTACTGGTGCATGAAATCCAAAATTTACACTATGTCTTATGTAGAATCTGTATAAAATTAAAATAACAACCAAATATAAGTTGTTTTCTGTATATTTCTTTTACAGTGTAGAAGTTTACAATAACACCATTAATTGCGTGTAATGAAATAATTTGTAACACTATTTTTGTTCATATAAACATTTTCTTCGCATGTCTTTTGAGATTACTCAATCTATATATGTCAATCTATATATAGATATACTTCACGCTTCAGCATTATTGTCAGTTTTCGTCACTTCGTGTGCCTTGAATCCAACCACATGTTCCGAGCGAATAGGGGATATAAAAGTGTAAATGACGAAGAATTATTCGAAGCGAAAACTGGTCAAATTAATTTGACAAAAAATAATTAGTACAAAAAGTCCACTTCGTCAATGCATTCATGAAACCTTTTTGCATAGTCACAACTTTCTTGCTCTCGTGCCAGCTCGAAGGCATGACGTAGGTCGTTATGAGAACTACTATACCAGCTATCGAGCTATTTGCAATTTTCACTGTTTTGTTTACTGCGCTAAGTTAGAATTTCTGTCGATTCTATCGTAAATTGTTTCGTAACATTTATCAAGCAAAGTTAATTAAAATATAGATACACGTTCTCAAAAATATATGTGTTTATAATATGAACATTTCTTGAATTTGAACTGAATTATTAATTTATTAACACGCAAGAAGTTAAATTCAATTTAAAAACGAGTTAAAAACGAAAATTTTCCTGCATGTTTGAAATAGGTAACAGAAATATTCTTCTAGGTTCGTTTTTAAATTGGCCAAATTTTGTCTGTGCTTAAATTAATTTTAACTTTACCACCTGACAAACGTCTGTACGTGGTTAAATCAGTGGCTCTATAGTCATTGATAAATTGAAAATAAATTAGTTTAATTTCAAGATGAATTGGGTATAAATTTTGTCGATTTAAAAATGAATCGAGCAGAAATTTAGCCGATTCGCAAACAGGAAGATGAGTTGAGCTCAAATGAATCGTAAATGATTTGTGGTCACTCGATTGGCAAAACGCACAACTCTGTATTTAGTATCTAAGCGCAATACTGCTTCTTATACCAATTTTTATTATTATAGAAACATAAATCCCTTCGTAGATTTATCAGGAACAATTGATGGGCCGGATGTAATAAGGGAACTAGCACTTTTTTGGTGATTTTTATCTTTAATAATAATGCTCAGATAAAGAAACATAAAATATAGCGCTTAAGAAAGGAGTTGGTTTAACAACACAATATTTTTTGTTTCTTTATATGAGCATTATTATTTGAGATAATAATCATCAAAAAAGTGCTAGTTCCCTTATTACATCCGAATCTTCAATAATTGTAAACATACAAGATTTGGATAAGAGCATACATTGCAGAAACCAGAAGAGTATACTAAAGGTCGACGTATAAGCAGCAAAATTTTATGACCTTCCATAAGCGCTTGTCGGCTATCTAGCTACACCGCTAGAACGTTGATACGCGCAGTGGATTCACGCTGCAGAGCTAATTAAATGCCGTCGTAAACGACTTTATTGACTGTGCTGTGAAAAATGTCCGATGTTCTGAGTATAAGTTCATATGGTACTTAGCACGCATATGGGACTTTGTACATAGCTGTTGCGGCATTCGTATGTGCAGTGCTTTCGCACAATTACGTGCATAGATTTATGTGCTATGAAAAACTTTGGAAGAAAATACCAATGTAAAATATTAGATAGTATGCTGTACGAACTTTGGTAGACATTGGTGCTCGGAAAGAATGTCTTTCTCGTGAATCATATATCAGGTGCTATATCCAGTAGCGAAATTCATTTCGGAGAAAAATTACCATAAGAAATATTTTTCGATATATTTTTTTCTATTACAAATTTGTATTTTAAACCCTTGAACAAGGAATAATAACTTTTTATCGCTAAGTAAAATACTTCTAAAGAGACTTTAATATAGAAAAATCAAACCCATTGATCACAAGATCTGGATATAAACTTAATCGAGCATATAAAAATCATTTTTTATTTAGCCGTTAAATTTATGTATTTACATGTAAGAATGGAGTAGAATAAAATTTCAATCCATTATCACCCAAGAAATAATCCTCTTGTTTCAAAAGTAAGTCCTCGCAAAATAGATATCTTTAATAGTAGAAGAATTCCATATGCGGGAATCCATATATCGATGGCCCTTTTACGAAGCACTTTTCATGATTTTCCCATGAAGACTAGCTTATTTGTCGATTTTCCGCATCCTGACTTTTTCTGGCTACTTTTCATTATTTGGGTAGCCTGATTTTCTTGGGTAAACCGATAATTTTTTGAGTACTTAGAAGAGTTTAACACCCTACCCGAACCCGATAAATAAACAATCAATCCGATTCTTCGTGAGTTTATCGGTACAGCAGTACTTCATATATTATTATATGAGAATAGTGCTAGTCTTCGCAGGAAATTTATGAAAAATGTTAGTCTTCGTGAAAAACTCGTGAAAAACCTTAGTCTTTGTGGAGGATTTTCAAATGTGCTACTCTTAGGGAGAATTGCTGAAATGTGCTAGTCTACGTGGGAGTTTCAAATGTGTTAGTCTTTGTATTGTAGTAGGAAAAAAGAAATAAATTTTGATTGAAAATTGCTCAAAAGAGAATATTGGTCCGTACAATATCATACAAGTTTCCTAATAACATTTTTGTAATTCGCGTAAATTTGTATTACGGCTTGTATTATGCCTTTTTATAACTTAATTTTTACGATATATCGACGTCTTCAATTGAAAAAGATGTATCTCGCGGAAAAAGTTGGAAAAGACGTATCGCGCGAAAAAAGTTGGAAGAGACGTACGTATCTCGCAGAAATGATTGGAAAACACTTTTTGTTGGAGTACATTTGTGAAAAGACGTATCTCGCCGTCTGATCAAAATTAGTAGTACAAACTTAAACTACGCCAGACTTATGTTAAACCGGCCCTAAAAATGATACGTCTTTTCCAACTTTTCTCGCGAGAAACGTCTTTTTCAATTGGAGCCGTCGATATATCGACATCCGAGTCGGAACCACCGTAAAACTAAACTTCTATAATACGAAGGATTACACATTTACTGATATGTATTTTGAGATGATATCCTCTTGAAACAAGAGGTTCGTTGACTGACAAGGAGAGTTCACAACCGTTGGGAAATGTATTTTGAGGAAGCATTGAGAAGTGGTTTCTAGTACCTAAAAATTAAGTCCACTACCGAAATTTATTCTAACATGCTCCTCCTTTAACAAGTTATATGCCATTATGCTCGAAATGCCCATTTTTTTAGTGAAAAAAGGCAATTCTATACTTTGTTAACTCCGAAAATGTTTACGTTATTAAAATTTCCAAAAGTAAATAAAAGTAGACGGTTTGTCTCTGATAAAAAATATGAATCTATTCTAAAGTTATTGATAGTTAATAAAGCTCTTTACGTCTCCCTTTATTTACTTCTGGAGTCTTTTTCTAGCGTTAAAATCTTCAGGATTAAGATATGAAGTAGAAATCACATTTTCACCCAAACAAGGGTCTACAGGAATAAAGTACTGGTAGTCAGCTTCCTTTTTACGTACCAAAAATCACCTCGAATCTGTTTACCAAAGGTTACGGACTCACCTTGATCTAAGTGAAGTTGGCTGTCAGTACAGCTCCAAGATTATTAATCAAAGTCCGATTCATAATCCTTAGAGCAAAAAAATAAAGTCTAGCTATCCACTCCGAAAAGATCAACGAACTCCAAAATCCACTTCCAATCCAAGTGACACTACCTCCAACCAGTCCTCTCCAAAAGTTCCACTCCAAACCCCTCCAACTCCCTGTCCTACCGCAACTCCAGTCTCCATCAACTCCCCAACCGCAAAAAGCACCGCGAGTATTCGTAAAATTCCTCCCAGCTATATACACATATAGAACCAAGCATCGGCAGCGGCGGCGGCACAGCCAAACTCTCCATATCTCCCATACACCTTGGAACAACTCTCCGCACACAGGCATACAGCACATCGCTTTTGCGGCATACATACACACACACACACACAAGTCCTGCCCAAGATCCGAAGGACTGTGTGTTGTAGTGCCGGCGAACTGTGCGGAAGAGAGTCACAGCAGTTCGCGCGCGCGCACTATACTCACTCTGTCACTCCCACACAGCCCCAAACACCTTTTGCCTCCGTGCACGTATACGGTATACGTATTCCGGGCTGCACGAGCGATATATACACCACTACCATCACGCATCTATAATACGCTCTTTCTCTCTCTCTGCATGCACGTGTATAGCTATATCTCCACCAGAAGGAATATAGGTATATGTATGTATATATACCCGTACAAAGAGAGAGAGAGAGAGAGAGGGTCGGTGCCGCCACCGCCGCCGCCGCTCGCCGTGCCGCCGTGCCGCTGCCGAGGAGAGCGACGACGAGAGCGCGAAATTTTCCAGTGCTCAGCCTGTGTCTCGGCCGCGTGGACGGGGATCTTTCTCTCTCTCGCGCCGACTGTGTTATATATCGCGTGTCCTCGTGTATGTATTACGTGTATACATATATATACACAGAGTGAGTAACGTCGGATCGGAGAGGGAGCAAAACACACTCGCTCTCCTTCTATCTTTCTTTCTTTCTCGCTCGCTCGCTCGCTCGGCCGTTTGTGTATATACGTGCGGTACGTGTGTATATTATATACCGGCACAGTGTCGTCGCGCGCCCCCTTAACGCGCGCGCGCGCGCGCACCCATATACACACCAAATCCTAATAATACACACATATACACGGTGAATGAAGAGGAAGAAAGTAATACGCAAGTGCAGCGCAGTGTCGTAAAGTACGCGCATTACGTGCACCTACACATGGATGGTGGATAATAAGTAAAGAAATAAGTAAATAGTTGCGCGTTGAAGGAAAAAAAAGGAGAATCGAGGGCGAGGGGCCTGAGAGTGCGCGTGGATGTGGATTAAGGTGGTGAGCGAGAGGCAGCAGTGGCGGCCGCCGCGTCGTCGTCGTCTGGCGGTGTAGCCGCAGCAGCAGCCGCAGCAGTCGCAGCAGCGTAACGATGAGGAGGACGACGACGACGTTTAAATGGCGATAAGAAGGAAATCACGGCTCGTGGTGTGCAGCAGCGGCTCGGCCCACGGCGCCGGTGGCGGTGGCGGCGGCGGCGGAGGTGCTGCTGCCGGGGGAGGTGCAGCGCTCGTCACGGCCGGAGGTGCTGTCCTCGGCGTTGGACATCAGGCGGTGGTCGCCGTCATACCGGACCGACGACGACGACGTCGAGGCTCGGTAGGTGGACATATGCTGTGGAACTGGCTTGAGTGGCCTGCTGCAGCCGGTGCTTCTGCTCGTGGCACTACCGTTTTTCGTACTCGCCTGTAGGACTCATTTTACTCACCTCATGTTGCTTCAAACTCGCTTCTTATTCTCATAAAAGCCTACATTTTATTTTAACTTTTTACAATTATCAATACCTATTTATGATAATTATATGATTTGTATACTGCCTTATCTTCATTCACGAGACTTGCTTTAATTTTCGAAGCCAAATGTTGAATAACACACATATGATAATTTTAAGACATTACATTGACATGGAGTAAACAGAGTATACTTTTCTTCATTCTTTTACTAATACTTTGTTTACATGAATACGATAACGGTAGTGGAGACAAAACTTAACGTACCAATCCGCGTAAAAAAACAGATAAACAAGTCAATTCTAATCAGAAACTGGATTGCCGTTAATCTTACGCATGGTCCGTCGATTTAACTTTCGACCATGACTACGTTACGTTATATTAAATAAGAAAAATGAGTTCTGCGCCGTCGCCATTGACGCCGAAATGTTTACATGCGCGCTCTCGCTCGCTCTCTCTCTCTCTCTCTCTCTCTCTCCGCGAATCTTTCGTATAATGGAGGTATTCCACTGTAGTGTAATGGCTTTGCGCCGCAAGAGCCTCGGCCAGAACCAAGAAAATAAAGATGGAGGGGATCGAGCGAGCGAGTAGAGCGAGAGGGGAGAAAAATATAGTATAGAGTAGTGAAGCACGAGTGAGGGCGATGAGGAAGAGATAGCTTTAGCTGACGTTGACGTATTTCGATTCATATTAGTGTGACTTGTGCGATAGCTGCTAGCATTATCATTACATTCGTATTTTTGTTGCTGGGAGTTATTATTACTGTTTACGCGCCGCGGGGTCAGAGCTTTAAAGGTCACTGGCTATCGTGCCAGGTAAACAGAGGAATCCAATCGAGTCAACTTTCATTCAACTCTATCGTAAATTCGCACCGAGTATCAATGAAAGAAAGCAGCATCTCTTAAAAATCCGAATAGCGCTCTATCCCCATCAATCCCACGCCAAAATTCTACTATACTGTCCGAGCGACGAGTATAATCGAAAAGCGCAGGGCAAAACGATCACACCCATGAGAAAAGCCGGAGCGCAGCCGGTAGTCGAAAGGAAGAAACACACAGAGAGAAAATGGCTGAATATCCGAGAGAGAGAGAGAGAGAGAGAGAGAGAGAGAGAGAGAGCTCGGCAGAGAAGATTCACGTAGGTGTCGGGGTCCTCTCTCTCTCTCTCTCTCTCTCTCTCTCTCTCTCTCTCTCTCTCTCTCTCTCTCTCTCTTTCTCTTCGTCTCTCACTCTTTCTCGGAGGGGGGAGGGAGTTTGTGTTCTCGGCTGCCTCGCGGGCCGGACGGAGAGAGCGGACCGACACGAGTGCACAGCTGTGTGCATGCGCGCGCAACACCGCCCGTCGCCGACGAGGACGTCGGAGGCGGTGGTAGCGGGGTATGTGCTATCGCTCTCTCTCGCGCAGATATGCTGATCTTCGCGCTGCGTTTTTTGGACGATTATTATTTGGAGCGCCGAGGAAGTATGTTTTTTTTACGTGTAGAATTTAAAAGGGGGAAGAATTGCTCGTTTTGTAGTCGGATGCGAGGTAGTTTTAGATAAGAGTGGATAATGGCTGGAATCAAATGAATTATCACTAGCAGCTGAAGAGTGATAACAGAAAGTGAGGTTATGTTTGACTTTTCGATTGTCCTAAATTAGAGAGATAGACATTCCGGTTTTGGGCGATCACTTGTTTATGCTTTAGGAGAGATTAGTATCGACATTAGAAATAGCTCGAACATTCTTGAACAAATGGATACCTTCTTTTAAAAAAGACCATGCATATACATACAGGTTATACAGGGTGCAAACCTTACCCTCTTTCATTTTAATCTATTAAAAAGTTGCTAAACTTGTTGAATTATAGCAGTAAAGTTCTACTTACTCCAAGTTGAATGAAAATTTTCAGCTTATTACGCTTACTTGGAAAATCATGCAAATATTATTGACGCAAGTTCACTCGACATCAATCAAGAATCATTATCATTACCGTATAGTTACAGTAAAGTTGTACGGCAACAAACAATTTAGATAACACGATCGACTCGCTCGACAACAACGAATCGCATTTCATGCAACAAGCGGCAGCATCAGCCGCAGCGGGTCAAGAATGCTTGTATCTCTAAATTTATTTTTAAATCCGTGCGCTTGATAATTCGTCGTCGCAGTGTCGCCTGTATACGCCTCGACCCACGGAATTCTCGTTCTATTCTCGCGCATAAACACGCCGCTACTTCAACGCGATAATTCCGCATTTTCCGTCAGAAGTCAGAGAAAGAAAAAACGAATGAATAATTGTTATAATTTCCTAGCGCAATATAACGCCTTAATTACTTCGTCAACGCGACTGCTGGCGCTCTGTGGTACACTGTGCCGTGCCGCCGTCGCGAGACTCGACGCGATTATGTAACCAGATCGATTTCGCAAGTCGACGAGGTGTGTATGTGTGTATGTGTACGCGTGCGCCCATGCGGCAGTCCACAACTTCTTTGCAAAGTCGATTTATCAAAACTTAGTCCGTGAATGTATGTATAGTATTGTGTATGGAGGTATCGAAGTAATAATCCTGTGTTTTGCATGAAATAATGGTCACTGAATTTAGAGGCTCGCGAGAGTGGCTCTTAATTGGATCTTGTGAATCTTAAATTTGTCAAAAGTTAGAAATGGATGTAGAATCAAATTAATATCTTGATTTAATAACTGACGAGCTACTTTATTAAAGTACTACTTTTATAATTGTAATAAAAATCAGACCATAAGAAGGCATTTTGACAAAAATCGGTATCCAATGGCAGCATTTCAGCACGAAAGTATTTTTCCGCCATTCAGAGAATATGCCAATAATAAAATACATCTCCTTGTTCTTCAACCTTGACACAATTAAAATTGCGACACTCCTAGCTCCTACATCCAAATTTTCCACTCCCAAGCATTCCCTCCACCTCTCTGAAAATTCTCCAAACCCAAGTCTCCCAAGAAGCACTAAGAAACCTATCACCAGCAACAACATCGCGGAGCAGCTCATCTGCCTTCTTGCTCCAGCTCTCTCCCATTCATTCCGCTTTGTTCGCGCATCTCACACACACACACACACACACATAGAATCCCTTTGTCTCTGTCGGTCCTCCTCGGCTAGCAACGGAAAAATCTAATCCACCGCCGCCGCCGCCGCCGCCGCCGCTGCGTGACCCACAGCTACAGCTCGAGCGGAGAGCGAGAGATTCATGAGCGCCGCTGCTCAGCGCCGGCCAAACGAGCGAGCGAGCGAGCGAACGAACGAACGAAGCGAGCCACGGCCGGTGCATGTCTCCCGTATTGATCCTTTCGATAGTAAGTGGCTATATACCCCGAGCCACGCCGCTCGCTGCTCGTTGCTGCTGTAGCTGCAGCCTGCAGCGAGCTGCGAGCGCACATAGCATTGTGTATATACGTGTGCCAGGTTTCTGCCTGTGTGTGGGTTCTTCGCAAACTCCGTCTCACTCGGCTTCATGTGGAGAGAAATTGCGGAATGCAGACTGATGCTTGAAAATGGGGCTTTTGGTTTTTAGGAGAGAGAGAGAGAGGGCTGCTTTCTTGCTTACAGACTGCTGAAAATCTAAGGAATTCTGGTACTCATTGCTCAAACGAATTCTTGTAAGGTTTTTCAATTTTCCTGCTAGGAAGTTGTGCACGTCTCAACTGTTTTGACCAATGGAGCTGTGCACATCTTAAGTTTTGTCACGTATTCAAAAAAGTATTTATAGCGTCAGAATGTTGATCAAAATTCTTCTTGTTAGAATCCATCGGAGTAGGACTTACTTTTTAGCAAAACGTTGTAAAGATTATAGTAAAATTTCGTAGACATTAGCAAAAGTTCGTAAACATTTTAGTAAAACTAGTAAAATGCCGTAAAAATTGTAGTATTTAATATATAATTATAATTTTTTGTACAGGTATAGCAAAATGTCCTATCCGTACAGTGAAATTCGTTAAAAAGTACAATATCTTTTGGAGTTTTGGCAGTCTGTGACAAAATTACTATACTTCCCATTAAAATTTATTTTCCAAGATAAGTCTGTATGCGTGGTATAAGTATATAGCATTGTACGAGTAGCAGCAGTAGCAGCAGCAGTAGCGGCGGCAGTTGCGCACTCTTTTTTTTGCGCTACAGCACGCAAAGATAGTCACGAGTTTCTCCGGTGGGTACTGCTGCACACTCGCGCCGACTTCGCCTCTAGGAGCACTATATAGGCGCGCGTGATTTCGCGTTGAGAATCCCTGCGCACTCGGTGCACAGTACGTACTCGTATACGTATACACGTGCATCTGTGTGCGTCAGTGTATACATATACGTGGAGGAGAGAAATGTTTCGCCTGCTGCTGCTGTAGCTCCAGCTCTCCAGCTCCATATTGCTCGAGTCTTTTGCAACGAGGTACGTTCGGTTCGTGTAAAGGTCTGATCAGTCCGCGGAGTGACACGACGTTACCAAAGCATTGAATTGACCGTTAACGCTGGGGAACTTACCCATGTATAGGAGATTCGCAGGGTCGGGTGGAAATTTTGGTGCCGAGGGTGTCCCCAGAGAGCGCTAATAACGTCGGGGAAAGAGGGCCAGGAATTACAGTTACTGCGAGCCTTAACTTTGCCGCCAGCGCGACTTGCTTTGGGTTTCATTAATTAATTTGATATACTGGGATAGGGATGTGTATGTGCCAACATTTATTCCTTATACTCGAAAGGTTAGTGACAATAGGTAAATGTTTGGGTAAACTAAAAGTGTACCTTCATTATAGGATTTCTACTGTTACGCCCTTCAAATCAGGATTTCATAGTAATTTTCTTACCAAATACACGTTCCGATCCAAAGTCTTTTTCTGCTGCTGAACTAAAAATAGTATGTATGTATTTATAAAATCGCTCTTTTTTCTTCAAATTGCCCATCGTTATGGCCTATTTTTTACTAAAAGTAAGAAACAGTAACGAAACAGCTGACACCCAAAGTATAAATGAAGAAAAGTTTCAACTGGATAAGTCTATTTTCGCGAGAATGAAATTGACCGGATCCAATTCGATATAAAGCTGCTACGTCCAGCAAGTACAACATCGCACATTAATTTACAATAGCCACCGATCGAGAATAATCGAGCCGAGGGGTCTCAGCCCCGATAGGCACCCGCAAACCATCCGGCCCTCGACTCCGCTCTACATCCACCTTATAAAGCGGAGATATTCGAGTGCGCCGCGCACAGGGGGAGGCATAGTCAGGAGCAGGAGCAGGCAGGTTCGCCTGTTTAACCTTCCGAGCCGTGGCGCGCGCGCGCGCGCGTTGCGGAATCTACTGCTATATACTCTCCTCGAATGTCCTGGAAGAAGAAAGAGAACGAGAGGGCCCCGCGCGCGCGTTCGCGTGTATATATATACGTAGCCACCGCCTATTTTGCCACGTACCGACGACCACGAGCGACTACTTATACACGCGCAGATAAACACACGTATATATGTATATACGAGGCCAGCGCGAGCGCGCGCGCAGTCCTTAAAGAGCCAGGTGTGCGCACCTTCTCTCTCTCTCTCCTCGCCTCTCTTCTCCTTCCTTCTTTCTTTCTTTCTGTCTCTTGCTGATTCTCCGTCTCTGTCTTTTACTTCCACGATGGGAACTATGGGCTCTCGTTCCATGACTCAATGCGCAACTTCGTATTCTCTGTGTTTCTCTCTCGCTCTATCCTTCGTCTGGTGCTTCTTCTTCTTCTTCCGATGCTACGTCGCTTTCTTGCTGCGGGAGAAGCGCCTTGTGTACATGCTGGCATCATGGAGGATTTTAAAGGGCGGTCCGATTTCGTTGTGGTGAGATTCTCTTCGGTTTCTTGTGACGCTGTAGAGCATTATCATTTGGAAAGAATTGAAATAGATACATTGGATTTCAATTTTAGTATTCCATATTATTGCAGAATTGCTTATACTGTTATCTACATATATCCAAAGATTTCGATATCCATGTCAATGTCTCGCTAATGTTGTTAAAAGAATTAATGACTCAATTTTCATTGAATATTTTCACGGCTTAGCAATGCACAATTGTACTGATTTGTCTATCAGGATCTATCACTAATAACATAATACGTGCAATGACATCATTAGCATTGTTGCACACTTACTATAGGTGTTGAATCAGTGCAGGTAATTTCCTATGATCAGCAGCAAAAAATAGGTATGCCATTGTCACCATTATTCCGATACCATCATTCCTCGTATAACTTAATTAGTCAGGTATCTAATAGATTTCATTACAACGTATAGAAAGTCAAGTCCAACCGATTTTCGAATGAAGTCGATCTACAAAACAGCTGACGTTTCCTCAAAATATTACCTGATCCCCTCCGCCCAGCTATCGCCTTATCTTTCGTGCATTCAATTAAAACCCATCCCGAATTTATTTACAGCGCGATACGAGTTCTTGGTCACGTATTCGTCTCTTGCCTCACTGCTTTTTCAATGCGTGCGCATATGCTATTCAGCCAATCTTTTATGTCGCAGTTTCCTTCGTCTCCGCTTTTCTTCTCTCGTAATACTCGACTGCTGCTGCTGCTGCCGCTGCGAAGCAAGTGTGCGTGACTAATTAGTTACTACCGGTTCCAAAAGTGTTGGCTCTGATCTCTTTTCCCCTCGGTCTCTCTCTCTCTCTCTCTCCCTAGTGCGCAGATGCACAAGCATATAGGAGGATAGGAGTTATGTACTCTCCTTTTCGAGGCAATCGAGCAAGCCGAAGAAGAATCGGACGGTGGGATGAATCTCGTGATGTTCTTTATCGACGCGATGGCTAATTTTAGATCGGAATGGCCGTGGCGATTTAGTGCTTAGTATGCAGTGAAGAAGGATGTTGCACGGATAAAGTTTAATTAAACAAACTTTGATTGGAAAAACTTTTTAATTTATTATTCATAGCGTCATAATTATAATTTAGATTAAATCATAACTTCTTTCATGACAATCTATTTTCAATCTCTCGAATTTCATGCACCGAATAAAAGCCAAACCACTTCATTTCCACTACAAATGGCTAATTTCTGGCCAATAAATGCTCAACTTCCCACGAAGCTCGAGCATTGCTATTTTTACTTCATTATTAACTTTATTAATATGTAGTAGCGTAAATCAGACTAATTCAATACCACGTTTAACGACAATCCGATTTGTTTACATCGACCATAAAATCTGCATAAAAGTCAAAGATCGCGCGGGGCGGACTATCGGCGACAGTGATTCAATCGCGAGGTTATTCCTTACTTATCCGAGACAAAGAATGCCAAAAGCACAAAGTGAAAAAAAAAACGCAGCAACGAATCGGCTTCAAAACCAGAATAACAAGTGCTGGCGCGCAAGATTTTGCAGCGCGGGGCTAACGCTCTCTCTCTCTCTCTCTCTTTCTCTTTCTCTCTCTCCTTGAATCGTAAAACGCGCGGCTCGCGCATGAATAACGATTATGTCACGCTGCAACTTAGTCGCGAGTTTTCTATACTCGCGCGTGGATATATAACGCGATGTGTAATGTTTAGAGCCGTGCGCGACGGCACTTGTTTAAATAATTCTCGGGACGATCGATCGAGTGTGCGGTGCGTCCACGAGTACATGAGGTTTATACACTTTTGTTTGAACTGGTTTCTTTTGCGCTGCGCTTGGGTCTCGAGTCGGTTGGGTGTTGTGAAAGGCAGAGCTACGCGCTGAACTTGAAAAATTCTAAGAACGGTTATTGGATTGCGACTTTAAATATTGGGTCTACGTTCGATGCTACACTGAGAAACGAGAGTCTTTGTATCCAGTACAATCCTTCTACAAGTTTTCTTAATACGGCGAACTTAGTATTTCTTAATATAACTTTAAACAATTCTAACCTAACCTCACTTTTTAACAGCTGGACGCAATTTTCTTAATAATTAATGAATCTGATTTTGAATGAGAGTAATTTACTTTTCATAATATTGCAAATTCATGAATTTACTTATAGTAAATACATTCTTCTATTGATGTATAGGAAAACTTTTCCAACCAATTGTGTATCCTCTCTTTGGTGCGCAGTTAAAAACTCGGCGGCATCGCCTTGCGCGTGGCACCCAGACGCAGCCGGACATAATGCGAGGGGAAATGTCCCATTTTAGCCGGTATACGAGGCGGCGGCGCGGCGATGGTGGAAAAAAATCTCGCTCTTCCCCTCTCCCCTTCTCTCTTTCTCGTGCGCGCGCGGAGAGATAGAATAAAATGCCGTCGCGCGGCGCTTGTCGATTTGCCGTTACGTCGGCCGCGACGTTGGCTACATTTATATTGTTCAATGGCTATATACACTTTGTGAGCCGCGGCTAATGATCAGCTCTTTTCATCTTCATTCTGGATTTTATTCCGTAATTTTGTGATTATGTAGATTTAGCAGTGCTTTATGATGAGATTTTTATGAATTTAGAATTTAATTGTGAATTATCTTAATGCAGAGAGAGATAGAGAACAAACGTGGATAGATCTACTTTTAATAATTTTATTAAGATAGGTTTGAGATGAAAACGAAACCTAATCAAAATACATATGTATAATAATGATAATCTGGTTGAATCACGAAGATTGATGTAACTTCAAATTTAATTGCGATTATGTTTATTCAATAGCTGATTCAGTTTGTTGTGATAATAATCAAGCATTCCCAACTATAAACACGAAATAAATATAATAAAACCTCGTAATACCATATAAAAGTCAAAGATGTTAGTCGCCGATATTCCACTTTTGCATTATTATACCACTATAACAAGCAGTGATTTCATCGCTCGCTTTTTCCATCCCGCGTTCCTCGCGAATACCTCTATAACTATATATTCACAGCGATGATAGTTCATAGCTGCGCGTGCGCAGCTGGCCGAAAAAAATTTGCCGCTCGTGCGCGCCCCCATTGTCGGTCAATTAATCGAGCGCGGTCAAGAATTTTCGCCGTTACTTTCGCTGAATAACTGAGCGCGCGATTCGATTTGAAGCCCAGTACTCGGTAGTTTTTGTCGACCGTCTGTATTGACTGTTGAGCGAGCAGATTGATAATATCAATCAAAGTCGTCGAGTGTAAACTTTGTTAATGTGGTTTAATTGCCTGCTAATTTCGAATAAATATTGTCGTAACTCTTTTATTTTTGATAATGGGAATGTATAAATTTAAGGGCAGGATTTATAATTAAATCTTATCACTGTTTAAGTATACTTGTCAAAGTCTTATTAAAGGCAACAATGTTTATGCACTGATTCTTATATACATAAGAAATTGCTTTAATGTCATAAAATAGAATGATGTTGGATAGATTACACAATGTCGACGTACTAATGACTGCCAATTACTCTGAACGTTAATAAATTACGCTAAAATCATAGGAAAATTACAATAGCCAATGAAAAGTGCATCCACCCTAACGTAGACTAGAAAGTACCAAGCACCCAAGGCATCGCCTGCCAGTTTCCCCATAAACAATTACACTCCACGTTTGAATTCCAACCCCCC